>WBNO01010591.1:472349-561751 GCA_013400575.1 Peucedramus taeniatus
CCCACTTCTCTCAGCGCCGAGCCGAGCCGAGCCGAGCCGGGCCAGGTTCCGCAGAGCCGCCCCGCGCCCCTCGCAGCGTCCGGAGCCTCCGCCCTCCCGCCAAGGTAAAGCGGGCAGGGAGGGAGCATCCGGACCCCCGAGGGCTTCCGGCACCCGACGGGGAGGGAGGGCTGCGGGGTGCGGGTCCCGCTCGGGTCCCCCTCGGGTCCCCCTCGGGTCCCCCGGCCGGCGAGCGGCACAGCGGGGTGGGAGGTGCGGTAACCCCGCTCCGGGCAGGGAGCCCGCAGAGGGGACGCAGCCCCGCACACCGGGCTCCCCTCGGGACAGGGACCTGCCGGCGGCCTCGGCGGGACCGTGGAGTTGAGCCCTGCGGTGCTGGGTCCCGGTGCCGGTCGCTCCCCTCGGCGGGGTTAAGCTGGGTCAGACCTTCCCTGTGCCCCCTCCCTGGGGGAAGTGAGCAGGGGGTTGACCATTGCAAGGCAGGGGTACCAAAGCTTGCCTGAGGCCGGCGGGGATCCCGAGGGACGCGCAGTGCCCGGTTTCAGGGTCAGCGGTAGGAAAGGGAAGGCGGGCGGGAGAAAGCTGCGGACCAAGCGGACAGGGAATACACCGTGTGAATGCGCTAATCAGTCTTAAACTAAGCGTGTAGAAGGTGGTGGGGTTGTGGCCAAACAGCCAGTGCAGACTCCTAAGGAACACAGTTTACATCTCTCTGCTGGTGGTCTTTGGCCACGTGGTGTAGGGAAAAACTCTAAAAGTGTCGCCTGATTCAGAGAGCGTCCATCCCGCACGATACCCTCAGCTGAATACCGCGGAGAAGTAACTGAAATGCAATCTCCACAAGCTTGGGGTGGTTTTTCAATCCCCCGTGCTCCAAAAAGAGAAGTTATTAAATCCATTCATTATCGCACTGGGAAGAGGTATCCGGTAGTGGTTTTTAGGCAGCGTATGATCCAGCCTGTCTTAACTGTCATTAAAATTTTGTTGCAGTAACACAGCTTACAAACAAAATAAGCAGGGTTCCACCAAACTAGCAGCTTAACTTTTTGACTTTTTAACTTTTCACTTCCTGCCCGAGATGACTCTGAGTCTGTGAATAATTTGGCTCCAGTTTGTCTCTCCCTCTCAGAACTCTGGTTTGCAGAACCTTGGCAGTTATTTTTCCTCTTTGGTTCCAGTTCCTCTTTATGAATTACATGATATGTGTGTTTTCTTATCTCTTCCAAACCTGCATCCATCTTATTTCATGCATGAAATTTGTTGATTTTGCCGTTAATCAATTACCCTGCAACAATGATGTAAGTGTAGTTGGGCTGGATGTAGTCCATCTGTCTCATTAGAGACAAATAGGTGAGCCCCGGTGCTCCAGGGAGCACCTAGTGACCTGCCCCACCTGTACAGTCTCCTAATAATTTGTCTCCACTAAATCTACAGGTTGGTTGGTTTTGGTTTTTGGTTTTTTTGTGTTTTTTTTTTTTTTTTTTTTTTTTTTTTTTTTTTTTTTTTTTTTTTTTTTTTTTTTTTTTTTTTTTTTTTTTTTTTTTTTTTTTTTTTTTTTTTTTTTTTTTTTTTTTTTTTTTTTTTTTTTTTTTTTTTTTTTTTTTTTTTTTTTTTTTTTTTTTTTTTTTTTTTTTTTTTTTTTTTTTTTTTTTTTTTTTTTTTTTTTTTTTTTTTTTTTTTTTTTTTTTTTTTTTTTTTTTTTTTTTTTTTTTTTTTTTTTTTTTTTTTTTTTTTTTTTTTTTTTTTTTTTTTTTTTTTTTTTTTTTTTTTTTTTTTTTTTTTTTTTTTTTTTTTTTTTTTTTTTTTTTTTTTTTTTTTTTTTTTTTTTTTTTTTTTTTTTTTTTTTTTTTTTTTTTTTTTTTTTTTTTTTTTTTTTTTTTTTTTTTTTTTTTTTTTTTTTTTTTTTTTTTTTTTTTTTTTTTTTTTTTTTTTTTTTTTTTTTTTTTTTTTTTTTTTTTTTTTTTTTTTTTTTTTTTTTTTTTTTTTTTTTTTTTTTTTTTTTTTTTTTTTTTTTTTTTTTTTTTTTTTTTTTTTTTTTTTTTTTTTTTTTTTTTTTTTTTTTTTTTTTTTTTTTTTTTGTTTTTTTTTTGGTTTTTTTTTTGGTGGTTTTTTTTTCTGGTAACTTTGTAAAGAATAAGAATTTTGGTTAAAACTTGATGTGTAAAACAGAATGTTTAACTTTTTGCTGAACCTCTTCGGTTCTGTTTTCCCCTGTGAGCTTTCTAAGGAGACTATTACATTTAATTGTACTTAATGCTTTGTGCAAGCATTGCTTATAAATTGAGATAATTTGGTTTAAAATATGGCATACAAATATCTTTGGGAGGTTGAGTCAATGGAGTATTACAAATAACTGAGTGGTCCTTGTTTTATTCTCCGAAAATTCTGATCCGTCTGGGCACACACATAACTGGAAAAATGTACTATGTTTGAAAGAAACATTTAATCATTCCCTGTGTCTTCTCTTTCTTTTTAAAATACTTCCTGTGGTTATTACAGATTATTCTGGTGTTTGGAGGCAAAATGACTGATGGTTCAATGTAATTATTGAGTAAATTGTGTTTTAATTGTTCATGCTGGAATTTGTGATTATCAGTGTGTAGTATCTTCAAGCAGGCTATGATGCTTTTGAAGTGCTGGTTTGTTTTGTTATCAATTAGTATTTCTGTTTATTACAGAAAAGTTTGATTTTTTACGGATCAAAAGTCACTATATTTGGGCAGTGTCTAGTAGATCACATGCCATAACTCATGTACTTGTAAATCAGGTATAACCTTGATCTTTTTTGTAGTTTATAAAGAGACTAACACATTTGGTAGGGTAACAATTTACACAAAAGAGCAACAGTATGAGCAGATGGGCCTGTTGGATGTTGTAACAATTTAACTCAGTACCGAGCCCCAGGATTTCTTACTGGTAAAAAGATTTACCCACTAAGATTTTGCTTTTGCTGCATTTCACCTTTCCTGTTAGAAGAAATGTCTTAAAGCAATAAGAGGAAGAAGAGGCAGAAAGCTTTCCTCCTCTTGCTCTGTCCTAAGCGATGAAGAGAGAGCTAGGACGTGGGCAGCCTGTGGATGGAGGGATAAGCTATTGCATCTCTTTGGCCTGCAAAATATGTGAGAAAACCACCAGTCTGCATACTGCTGCAGATGAGAGAAGGGGTTGCCTTGTTCAAAAGAGGACCTGTCTTTCTTTCTGATTCATGAACATCTGACCATTGATAAGATGATCTGGGAACATGTCTTTTCTTAAAAGCATGCTTCTGTTTCAGAGGTTGCTTTACAGGAATGTAGCTGAATTTTGTTTTCCTGTATATCATTAAGATATCAAGCCCCTCATTCTTTCCTGCTCTCTTTGCAAACTGCATGGGTTTTTCTTTCTCACAGACTATTTTTTCCATCTTTGGTTGTAGTATTTGGTTGTTTTGTTGTAGGTCGGTCTGACCTGTTCTGATGATGACTTCCCATGGTCAGGTGCTGATCTGGGGTTAAAGTGAAAACAAGACCTCTTATTTGCCTGCAGCAGTATGGAGGCTTTAGCCTTCCTTTGGAAGGTCTCTAGTGACAGTGGTAACGTGCATCCATGCAAATCTTCCAAAACACTTCTTGGGCTTTAGAGGCAGGACTCTCCTCGTCCAGCTGTAGACATGAGCCTTTGAGTCACATGAGGTTCTGAGTCACTTTTACAGTCTCTTACACGAGAGGCAGGTACTGCAAAACCTTGCTTTGGGGGCCCAGTTTTAGGCAGCAGCCATGAGTCATGCTCTATAAAACTGTCTTCCTTTCCATTCATTGTCTAAAAAGAGCTTGGGACAACCACATCAGATCATAGAAATGCTACCATATGTCTTTCCATGATTAGGAGTGTTCCATGGCTCTTGGAAAATCAGGCATTTGGGGCATTTCCTTATTGCCCAGCCTACTGATCCATAGCTATCCTAGATATTCCCAGTAGAGCTACTAGTGTAGAAGATGTATGTTGTTCTGTGAAAGAAACTGGGTGCTATGTTCTTCTCAAGTTTCTGTAGGAGACTTTTGAGCAACTACAGCAGCATATATGAGGTCATGTTCCTCACACCCCTCAGTTTCAATTTTTTTTTATTGCTTCTGGGTTTTGAATTAAAAGGAAGCACAGATGACTTTTATCTGACTTGAAATTTCCCTGTGGGAATTCACAAACTAGTTTGGTAATGATCATTCAAAAATTTTAGGCCTGTCATTAGTTTCAAAGACTTTCTTCCAATAAAGTGACCTTTTAGATTTGAGGCTGGCTAATTGTTCTCATATTTTTTTGCTGCCAGGAGCTACTCCAGCCTGCACACAGCTCTGTTCCTTCTTGTTGAACATCGATTCAGCATGCTATGAATTTAGGTTCAAATAAACAAGGGCTAAAGTCATTAGAAGTATTAGGAGTGTTTTGGGGAGTAGATGCATTATGAGTCCTAGAAGAAGGGTGATGTTCCATGTATATACAAAACAAATTTTTCTCTGCTGCTCCGTTTAGAAATGCTAACAAAATCATATCTGATAGAAGGTTTGCACTGGGTACATCTCAGTGCATTTCCATTTTTACTTTCACTCTGTATTTGCTTGTAATCTAAAGCAGTGGATGTGAAAATGTGCCGTATGACATCAGTATTAAAGGATAAAACTCTCTGGGTCTGCTATCAGTGATGAGCAGACTCTGCATGGTTGATGTCACTACCAACGGAAAGTCCTCAGTTGTCCTCAGACAATCCAACTGATAAAATAAATACTTTGGTGAAAATCTTGTCATTGTACTGTCACCGTGGGGTGACACAAGAACAACACTGGCAGTTCTGTTCAAAGCAAATGAAAAAACTCTTTATTAAAACATCTGACTCCATATATATATATATATTTCTGAAATGCTAGTGTCATTGGAGAGGGTTACAGTGCCACCTACTCAATGTCACTGGGCAACCCGACAGTCCATCAGGTTGCTTGTCCCCCATAAAGGAATGAAAAACAATAAGTTTTTTACATAAAGCTTGTGAGAAAGTTCTGTACAAAAATGCAAACATCAGAAGGCTTGGTAAAACTTGAGAAAATCAGGGCGACAATTGTACCTACACTTGTCAGGGAGAGTGAGGATGGAAGGGGAGCAAATCTGCCTTTAGCAGCATTTCTGGTCCATCAAGCATAGAGAGAATCACTAGGAGCCAAAATCAATCATACAGGCACTCACTGCATGCTTTTGCTGATAAAAATGGCAAATTACCATTGGAGTCCCCAGTTTCTGGCAAAATGATGTGTCTGCCTCAAAGGCAACTTACAAGGAAAGTTAAGAAGCTCAGCAGAATGGTCATTTAAACTATTGGCATCAAGTCCACGTTGGCAGCAATGAAAACGTGCTCCTTGGTGGCCTTAGTTGATCCATTTTGGTGCTCTCACTGCATCTTCAGGTGACCCAGACTGCAGACACTTGATTACTTTACTTCTGCATCAGAGCAACATTATGATGTACTTTTGAAGATTTTTCTAGCATTTTCTAACAGTACTGGAAGGCCCCATTCCCTCACTTGTTATGGGGATTTCACTGAAGCACATAAAGAAGGATTATCAGTCCAAAAAAATATTTTTGAAAGGTGATGTGGTTTTTCTATCTGATTGCAAATTTAAAAAAAAAAACAAAAAACACACACACACAAAAATAAATACCCCTTCCCAGTAAAATATACATTACTGTTTTCTCTGCTTTTTGATGAAATAGTGTATTTGAAATATTTGCTGAACATGTGCCTTGGAGGACATAAGTGTCTGAGATAGCCTTGACCAAGCAAGAATATGTGCCAAAAATGTGAACACAGATAACATTCACAAACACTTATTGTGGTTACAGCTTAGTTTTGTACTTTGCTGACCATAGCCTCATGACTGAGAGGAAGGTGACAGACCTAGTGTTTAAGAGAGTAAATACAAATGAGCCAGTGGTTTTGGATGCCAGTTCTAGGAAGGAATCCATCATAAACTTAACTGCAGTTCTGTCCCATGGGGGCTATGTTCTTACATGAAATCCAGCAAAGCCTTTCATATCTGTCATTAGATCGGCCTCTTTTATCTCCCCTGTGTCATGATGGAGTTGCTTTGACCAGATCAGCATTGTTCCATCCCTCCTCCACTTTTAAGGGAAAAAAGAGAGGGAGGCAGTGACATTTCCTTCTCGTGGAAAACCTTAGAGAAATGGAAGAATGGAAATGTCACAAGGTTCTTCTCCTTTTGGTGAATTTTCTTCTCATGACTGCTTTTTTGTGCAGTTCAGGGCTCTCTGGGCTGTGACAAAGCAACCACCACCATACCAAGACAACATCCTGTCTGTGGGGACTCCAGGCTTCCACTTTTCCTCTCAGACCTTCATCTGAAATATATTGCTTAAAGCTGCATGTAATCATTGCATTGTATAGACTGAAAGAAGAACATTTGTAAGGTGAAAAGTTAACAGTGGGCCTTGGAATTGTACCTGACACTTCAGTCAGTAATAAAACTGAGATTTGTAAAAAAATCTTCTCTTAAATTTTCTACTACTCACTATGTTACTGAGCATGGTACTTTGGTGAAATATCTATAAATCCATATTAAAGCATTACTTGCTTTATTTGATTTTAATGTATGAACTGTGCACAAAACAGATGGATTCAATACAATTTTTACAGATTCATCCATTTGCTTCACCCTTACTGTGAGAGCATTTTATGTTAGTGTCTTTTCCTTTTTCAGTGTTCCTTTCCCATACCATGTGTGCCATCCCTTTCCCATCTCATGTCTGCCAAGCTTTTCTGGCAGTAGTAAGAACATGTAATTATAAGAAAGAAGATGGTGATTTAGAGCTTTTGCTAACTATAGGTCATAGGAATAAGTTATTTGTATGGGGAGACAGGGGTGTCGTGTAGCATATCTTTGTAGCATATCTTGTACTTAGCTAGTAGCTCACTGTAGGAGGAAGTGTGTTGGAAAAGCTGAGCCATTGGCTATCCAGTGTAGCAGTTCCTGCACTCAAATTTGGTACCGTAACTTTTCTTTCCTTTCTTCCTCTTCCTGAATTTATGCTATTATTTTCACTATTCCACACTTTTAACATCTCTTGATTCCATAGGAAATTGAGGAGGGGAAGGATTTTTCCCTCATATTACACCCCTGTATGCCTTCCTCTCTCATCTGTGGGCTTCCTACTGTTTCCTGCTTGCTAGACAATCTGTTAATGTGGGATCAGCCTACTTCATGGACTGTGAAGCTAAACATCAAGATTGTATTATTTTGTTTTGCTGGCAATTGTTTAAAGTACAAGAGAGTCTCTTGTTGTCATCTAAGTTCTGGACATCAGTGTTGGGTAACAGGAAAAAAAAACAGGAAGGAAAACATTGCACCAACATCAACAAGCTAGAGATTATGGGAAGGAATGTGGAAACCATAAATTTCTGCTACTCAGGGTTACATTATTCTCGTTATTCTGCACTGCCACCATGGCAGGGAATGGGGGGAACTTAAAACTGAGGTTCTGCTACTGAGTTCTGATAGCTTGTGTGTCTGCAGTTGTTTATACCTGAGTAGAGCTGAAGTAGACACGTTATCAATTCAAAATAGATGAGCCTGGGTAAGCTGGTGGTTCATGAGCTCAGGTAACATACTTCCACCAGCTTTCTGCCTTTTCCAGGAGAAGATATTTTGGCAGAATGGAAATATTGTTCCTGTGTGCCATTAGTCTGGCACAGAATGGGGAATTGTTTCTTTTACCAGCCTGTGTGAAGGCATAGGGCTGGAAATATGTTGAAATATATGAGAATTTATGAAATATTCTCTTACTATTTTATTCTGGGCAGTTTGCCCTGCTTGTATGACTCATGAGGAGAAAGTCCCCAGACTGGACCATTCTTCAGTAAATAATTCTCTAACGGAAGAAAAAGAAGATGATCAAAACTGTAGCTGTATTTCTATAATGGTCTTAGACCCACAAGCCAGACTGAAGCACATTGACTGATGTGAGGATACTGTATAAAAATGAACAGAAGTGGCACTGTTTTGATTTCCATAGAAACAATCCCCATTGGGAGCTGACAGGAAGGTACAAAGTGCAGTTCTGGTACATAGAAATTGCTCCCAAGCTTTCTCCTCCTTGCATATGTGCTTTACACTGGGTTGGATTTCTCCCCCACCTTTCATAAGCTGCTTTTAACTCACAGCTCTCCAGCTGCTTGAGTATATTTGGAATACATTTTCTGGAGCCCAGGATCCAGACTGTGTGTGTGCCTGAGAGTTACTGTGGAGAGGATCTTAGTGAGGAGTCTCACACCCAGCCTGCATGCCATAACCCTCTACATGCCTTTACCTCAGCCTTAGTTTAAATGTTCTTCCTTTCCTCTTGCAGAACAAGAGCCTTTTGCTAACCCCCCTCCTCTGGCCTTGAGTAACTTCTTCCTGACACACTGTGAGTAAGCTTTTAGGTAGTCCCTTGTTCCTTTCAGCTTCACTTAAATGAGTCTCAGAGACCATTCAGCAAGCTTGACATCCTGCCTCACCCTCAGAACAGCACCCGCAGCTGCTTCTCCCAGACACCACTCTCAAAAAGGGTGTTAAAAAAAAATGTGTTTGGGGCAGTGCATGGGGGGAGAGGGGAAGGCTGGGGATGGTGGTGATGGGTGCTGAGGCAGCAGATCTGGAGGATGGACTCAGTGTCCTGTAGTGCTTTACAAACATATTAAATGTCTGTCTCTCTCTCCCCTCCCCACCCTCACTGTCACTCTCTCTGAAAATGAAGTACTCAAATATCACTGAAAAAGATGGTGGTGTACTTGTGCATAGGAGTTCCTGTAGTGTTTAAATAATTATTATCATCTTGGCAAAACAAGTGTCAAATATAACTGCTGTCATCATTCAAGTGAAACAGTGTCGTTTTCAGGTCTATGAAATCTGGGAATTTTGGACTAATAAAGACATTCCAAAATCAGTCCTTACTGCAGTTTTTCTCCTGTAAAACATGTGACATAACTGTGTATTTCCAAAATGGCAAAAAAGGGAACAAGCTTTTAACAGGTTTAATTGTACAAATGGCATAGTTAAAATTTATGTGGAACATGAGTAGGGGCTGTGAGTTTGGGGTGCTTTTGTCTAACAGTGTTTGTGTTTATCTCTGGGTGGTTAATTCTGGAATAAGTAGAATATGAGCTCTAATATCCCATGTTTATAGTAAGATTCTCTTTTATTGTATTTATGTGACATTTTAATTTAAACCAAAGCCAGATGCCATTTATTTATTAACTAATAAGGATACTTTGCAGTTGTACAGTCTTCCTGAAGCTACTAGTGTATCACTTTTATTCCCTCATGAACGGAGTTATAGCATGTCACACCATCCCTGAGATGAATATGCAGTGTAACTTCAGCTGTAGACAAGCCTACAGTTATTGGCACACCATATTTCCCAGAAGAATAGTGAATATTAGTAAAAAACTACTTTCAGAGTTATCAGTGTGTGCAGCTTTTTGTTGGAAAATACTGTGCTTATCGATGCTAGGTAAGTTCAGTGCTGGCAGCAGTCTAATTGCTTTTGATCCATTCTTTTCAAAATATGAGCTAGTTTTAAACCAGAAGAAAGTTACAGAGCCATGTCATGTAGGTAAGAAAGAGGAAAGTCAACATGCTAATTACCAAATCTGATTGTGATTTTGAAACCTTGGGGTAAGCTACCATTTCTGTTGTATCAGTCCAAAACTTCAATTTCCATTCTTAGTAGATACTAGAATTAGTAACTAATTGGATTCCTCTAGACTGAAGTCTGCAGAGACAGATGTTCTCTTGTACCTTACTTCATAAAAGTGTGCCTAAATGTCTGTTAAGGATTTTTTTACTAGATGTGATAAAGTAGCTGGTTAAGGAATTTCCATCCTGCCTCACTTAGGTGTATGAGAGACGTGTGAAGTATCAGGTTTTTCTTGACATCTAGCTGTAAAATCACTGTAAGGAACCTAGTTAGATCTGTTTCAGACCTGGCCAGAAGGTTATCCCCAGCAGTGGCTAGCATCATATACTTCAGGAGGAAAGAAATCTGGTGCTGGAAGGTATGGTGTAACCTGGCTATCATGAAAGCTTTACTCTAGTTCCAAATCAGTGGAGTTTTTATTTTAGGTCTTAAAACATGAGGTTCATCATCCTTGCCTGAAGCTCTCTGCTATAGTAGCAGTTCTAGCTACAGCTGCATATAGAGAAAAAACAACTCCTCAGCTTGCTTACTTGCCAGTTTTGATTATGAGTTTCACAGTTACACTGTGCACGTTTCCCTGGAACAGTTATTTAGACTTTCATTTACTATCCTGTTGATTTTGTGTTGGAAGTCAGGATGAAATGGTGCCCCAGTAACTTTCCCCTAGGTTTTGGTTCCTTTTTTTTTAATCACACTAGTTTCACATCTGTTTTCTGTGACAATCAGTTACCCTCTTTCCAGCTTTTCACCTTGTGGTGGGACTCTGTCACTTTCATCATGCTTCCCTAGTTTTCTTCTGTCTTTGCTGTGGGATGATCTGCTTTGCATAGTCTGTGGTACACAAGGGTGAGTCTCTGATTTGAGCCATTTACTCCTCAGCCTACTGATGTGTCTCTCTAAAATATTAAAGATTTCTTCATTCCACTCCAGAAAGCATTTAAGCATTAAGCAATAGCAGGAAGTTGCAGTGCTGTTAGTGGTCACCTGCGTAGTCAAACTATTCATTTTGTGGTCCTAGTGCTCTGACACACGCTGTAGTGCAGGGACTAGAACTTGAAGGTGTGCTTTTGATGTTTCTGTGTGGCTTGTCAAAATATACTTCATGTATTTTTATCTCTGCTATTTACATATGCAGCAGTTTAAGAATAGCAACAACACTTTGAATGTAAGAATGTGTCTGTAACTGTTCACCAGATCTCTAGGTGGGCTGGTTCCTGATACTGTTCATAGCATGAACCCTCTGTAAGTCTTTTATCTTCTGACATCATGCTGTTCCTCATTCCTTTTTTGTTGTAGCCCAACTCTACTGAGACTGAGTTGCAGAGATGATAATGTTGGTGTTTCCTGTTCAGTTGTTTCATAAGAGCTTTGAGCTTGTTTTCTAACTTCTCCAGTGCAGAAGCTGTGACTTAGACCACTCCTCCTGTGAACAGGGACCAGTTTTGAGTATTTCTCAGAACTATCAAATGCTAAAATACTAACAGTTCAAACTCTGCTTGGTATAGTACCATACCTGGGTATTTTTAATGTACACTGCATGGTCATTTTTTCGGATTTCATTGTATTTTTAAATAGGTTCTTTATTTTTTTTAAGTAGGGTGAAATTTGTACCACTGTTTTTACTCTTCCTTTGTTATCTTCCTGTGGTGTATTAAAGATTCTATCAAACAATTCCATTTCCTCTCTAAATTGGGAAGGTAAAAAAAATTAATAGATCCAGTGGTTCTACAGGACTTCTGGTAAATAGTGGGGTGAATTAATGAGTCAGTATTTATGTATTACATAAACTAAAAGTGAGACTCATTGGTGGTTGGAATAGGAAGTTGAAGAGAAAATGTCCCAATCTCTTAGATATACAGTATGAAAAAGGTAGGAGTATTAAATAAAATACATTTTTTAAAAAAGGTTTTTATAAGAGGTTAGTGAAGATTTGAGAATGTGAAAAGGGGGAAAATAAAAACCAAGGAGTACTTTTAACTGTGCTACTGTCCAGAAGGCATCGTTTTGAAAATCAGTTACTTTAAAAATACAGTACATTTCACATATATGACTTCCCACAAGGCCCTTCTCAGCTTCATTTTTTGTGACAACTGCAATTTCCTCATTTTATTTAAATTCTGGTTTTTTTTCTCTTCCTTCTCTTTCCTCTTTCTTACCTACTTGACATGGCTCTGTAACTCTCTTTTTTTCTCTGCTCAAAATCTTATGCGTGGTCCAGGAAACTTCTTGTTAAAGTACTGTTCTGTTTGGTTTGGGTTTTTTTCTGTTTGGTTTATTGTAGTCAGTAGTGATTTTAAGAGTTCCTAGTATTAGTACAAAGTAGAGAAAAACCTGATGGAAAAGTTACAGTAGAGTAGGACTGGGTATGAAACTCAGTATTCTTCTGGGCACTTCGCTAAATATTTCCCTTTGTTTTGTCAATAATAGCTCCTACACCTACACATTTCACCTTGAATTTCTGGTTTGAATAAGTTCAAGGCTATTTTTAAAATTCAGAAAAATTTGCTGATCCAAAATGCAGCAACATCCAACAGGATAATTTCCAAATCTGCACATTTTTTAATCTGTTTATTTATATGTGGCAATCAAATAAAAGAAATGGATATAAGTGGAGAGAAGTCAAAGAGAAGAAGAGGGGATGGACAGTCTTTTGCAATTCCATGTTATGGGGACTCATATTACTATCTTATGTTTTTCTAGCTCTTGGCAAAATATTTGGTGACTATGTAGAGTTCTTATACCAATTTAACAGATCATTCCGTGTGTTTTAACATTAAAAAAAATTCAGCATATTTGTTATTATGATAATAATTTTGTCTTCCTAAACCAAATCAATAAAACTTCAAGAGAAAATAAAATACTAGTACAGGCAGTGGCTTAATGGCAACATGACTTTATCTTTTTTGTTGTTGTTGTTAATTACTGAGGAAGGTCCTTTGGTTTGATTTTTTTCCTTTTTAGACAGTTCTTGTGATAAGAAGTTGCAAGGTTACAACTGGTTACAACTCAAACAGAAATTTTTGCCATTTTTATGTTTCTATTCTGTAAAAATATAGTAAAGGAGGATTTCAGATTGTCAAAAGAACTTGTATGAGGATCTTTTCTTGAAAGTTGATATAGATAGTGCTTAAAAAAATCTACTAAAAACATACAAATTACTGGAACTGATAAGATTTCCTTAGAAGATATTTTGATCTCCTAAATCAGAAAACAGGAAAACATAAAATTATTCAGCATTATTTAAACACTGATGAGATACTTTTCAGTATGAACTGCTGCTCCATTTTTTTGTCACATAAAAATGTATCTTCACTCTGCCTGATCAAATAAGTGCCATTTTATCTAGCCTTTCTATGAAAATTGATTCTCCAAGTGCCAGGTGTGTAGGAAGCTACACAGCTGTTGATCCAAATAAATGAATTAAGATTCAGTAATCATATGCCACCCAGCATACAGCTGAGTCTACAAAACCAGAATGTTGTGCACAAGGCTCAGTATGAGAAGTGTGATACAGGCAGAGAGAGTGAGCCATCTGGTGTGGATTTGTCAGCTGGAAAGGAAGCAGATAAGATGACTTTAACTCTCCACTCACTCAGTCCTGTGTGATGTCTGTTCCTTGGGCAGAGCTGTGCAATCTCCATGGCTGGGCTACAGTTGCCCTCAGCTCTGTTAACCACATCCTGTTAAAATATCTTTAAGAGTATCCGTTCCCAAATCTTTAAGTCTTTGATTTCTGGGATATGAGAGAAATGTGAAAGTTGAAAATTCAGTTCTTGGTTGCCTGTGCCTTGTTTAGTTACATCACAATTCTCAAGCAACAGCTACTGATTTTAGGGTTCAGTGACCTTTATAATTTATCCATGAAATAGTTAACATGACTCAAGATGCTCTATTAAAGGAAAAGCATTAAGACTGAAGAACAGGAAACTTGCTGCTTTTCTTTTCTTACCAGTCTTTATAGTCGTTGGAGTTGTTCCTGTCCTCAGTTGATTGCTTTCTTGCATCAGCCTGGCCCTCATCTTGTAAGGTGATGTAGTTGGTTGCCTTTAGCTGGCTACCAGGTGCTTACCAAGGTGCTCTATCACTTCCCCTCTTCAGCAGAACAGGGAGAGAAATTACAATGGAAAGCTCATGGATTGAGGCAAGAACAGGGAGATCACTTGCCAACTGCCTTTGAGCAAAAGAGGCTCAACATAGGGTAATTAATATATTGCCAGTTAATAAGATGGTAGAATAAAGCAAAATAAGAAAAAAGCTAAAAAGATCTTCACACCACCCTTCACTTCTTCCCAGGTTCAGCTTCACTCCCAACTCTTCTACCTCTTCCCACTCAAGTGGCACAGGGGAATGGGGAGTGGGGTTTGCAGTCAGTTCATAATGCTTTATCTCTGCTGCTCCTTCTTCTTCACACTGCTCCAGCATGGGGACCCTCCCAAGGGAGACAGTCCTTCACAAGCTTCTTCAACCTGGAACCTTTCCCCAGGCTGCAGTTCTTCAACAGCTGTTCCAGCCTGAATCCTTCCCACAAGGTAGAGTCTTAGAGGAACAGCCTGCTCTGGTGTGGGTCCTTCATGGGGTCACAGGTCCTACCAGAAAACCTGTGCTGTGTGGGCTCCTCTCCACAAGCTGCAGTTCCCACCAGGAGCTTGCTTCAGTGTGGCACACTGTGGCCCTCATCTTCATTCAGGGCACATCCACCTGCTGTGGCAGAAGGACCTCCACAGGCTGCAGTGTGTATATCTGCTGTGGCATGATCCTTCATGGGCTACAGGGGAGCAACCTGCTTCACCATGGGTTCACCATGGCCTGCAGGGGAATCTGCTCTGCCATCTGGAACCTCTCCCTCCTTCAATACTGACCTTGGGGTCTGCAGGGTTATATCACTTATGTTTTCCCACTGCTCTTTCACAGGTGCTGTGCAGCATTTTTTACCCTTTCCTAAGTGCATTGTCACAGTTGTGCCACCAGCATTGCCAATGGTCTCAGCTTTGGCCAGCACCAAGTCCATCTTGGAGTCAGCTTGAACTCCTGTCCCTCTCTGATATGGGGAGAACTTCCTTCTCACAGAAGTCACGACTGCAGCCATGCTGCCCCCGCCCAGCCTTGGCACAAAATACAGTACAGGTGCACACAAACCCAGAGAACTGATAGGACTATTGCATGTTTAAAGTTTGGCCCTAGTTTGAACCCTAGTTTAATGTGTTTGGTACCACAGTTCTCAATCCTTTGCAGGCATGAGCCTCTTAATAAAATGATGTTTCTAGTCCTTGTCTCTGGTATCATTCCGTGGCAGACACCCTTTTACACTGCTTCTTTCCCTGCAAAGGAGCAGATTTATGAGAAGAGGATTATTACAGGAGCTGTGTCTTCCCCATAGCTCAGCACCACTGGTGTGGGATCTTGTCCTCACTCTGCCCTCTTGCAACAAGTGCTGCCATCGACAGTCTTGCAGCATGTACCCATTTTCCTTGTCTCAGTGCACTTCCTCAGATCTCCTGAGGTTAGATAAGACTGGATTTCTCTCAGTGCAGTAATAATTGAAAGAAAATGGAGAATATTGAGCCAAAAAGTTGGTCATGTACCTAACTATAACCTGATTTTGCACTAGATAACACTCAAGAAATTCCTGTAGTATTAGTTATCTAAGCCAAAGAAGGAAGGCTTTCAAGATGAAACATTCAGGAATTTCTCAACATCAAACTTTGTTTCCCTCTCTTTCTCTCACAGGCTGCATTTTTTTTTTAATGTTTAAGTTACAACCATGGTTTATTAGCAGGTGACTTTGTATGAAATGTGAATGATAAAAGGAGGTAGTTGGAACTTCCGATGAGCATAGATCTGAAGTGTGTGTTTTAGCATATACAGGATAAGGGTTCTGAACTGATAGTAGTTACTTCTAAGGTATAGATTCAGGCTTTTGCAAATCCAGAGCAATTGTTTTAAAGTTATTTCTGAACACAATATAAAAGAGCATTGTGTATCTTCTGGTTTCAACCATTGCTGGCTTTGAAATGAACTGAAATTAACTTCTTGTTTGTGGTTTTTTTTTCTTTCAGATGGAGCAAACCTGTGATGATATAGATGAAATGTTCAGCAATTTACTTGGGGAGATGGACATGCTGACTCAGGTACATTTTTTTTTCCCATCAAGATTAGAAAAATAGCTAGTATGTGTTAGAGAAAGGAGGGAAGTATTGTACATTTTTCATGCACTTCCGCTCTGAATAAATAGTTACATTATTGTGGTAAACCTTCAGCTAAATTTCTCTGCTTGACAGTTAAAACAAGTAGCCCAAAGAATAAGGTAATACCAGTACAGGATAGGTTGTTAAAGAGACCTAACTGCTTGTGAAAGACATTTTCTGAAAAAATCCCCAGCCCAGTGATTTAAATTCCTCTGGACTTGATCCAAAGAAATTAAAGGATTCTGTGAAAACAGGAAGAGTTTGAGTCTGAATTTTCAGGTATGAATGCTTAGCATACATGGGTAAATGGGATTTAGCCTGAGTGTCAAATACGAACTTTGGAAATGAAAGCAACATTTTGAATATGTGTTTAAAGGCTTCTTTAGATATGGCAAAATATTAAGCTGCAGTGAGGGTGGCATTCAAGAATTCATGGACATTTTGTTCCCAATGCAGAATACACTCTAGAGAGTATAAAACAGCATGAGCCTTTTTCTAAAGCTCTAATCATGAAATACTTCCTGCAAAACTGATGAAAGGAGAATTTTTATTTCTAGAAAAAAATCTACAAAGGGAATACATTTGTTGTATTTTAATAAATACATGATTGAAAACACTTAAGTTGTCATCTTGGATGTGTGAGTTTGGTTACAGCCTCTGTTTTGAGGGGGTCTTTCTTCTTGATGAATGCCAGTGCTTGACAAAATAAATACCAGTAATTCTGAGGCACAGAATAGAAATTGTGTTTAAACTGGGTAAAAGCCAAGATTTCACATAGTGGTGTTAGCTGTCAAATCACAATACCTTGTCCCTCCTAAGCCTTTTGTTAAAGGCCCTCCTAAAGAGCCTTTCTGCTCTTTAGGGCTTTTTGTAAATGTACATATTTATTTTATGTATTTTTTATATATGTATATATATATATATATATATATATGGAGGTATTTGTGGTAATCTCATTTTGTTATTATGCCTTCAAGACAACAAAAGACTGCTTGTGATAAATTTTACCTCCTCAGACTGGACACATCTCTTATCTCTGTGCTCCCTGGTACAGTACTGGGTGGGATGGAGTGTTCCTGAAATTGAGACTGAGACAGGCTTCTCCTCCTCTCTAAAGTTCTGGCATCACATCTCACATCAACATGGTATGGGAGAAGGAGGCAGGGGTGTCTGAAAGCCTGAAGACTTTCAGTTAACTGAACTGGATCTGTTTATTCCCTCAGACTCTTAACTTTCAAAACAAGACTGTAGATAGTTTTTCACACTTTTTAACCAGTCTATCAGTTCCTAAAGTAAGTATAAATGATAGAAGCACACAGAAATACCTCTACATGGCATAACAGGGCTGAAAAAGAAATGAAAATTCAGAATTGGCCTTTTCTGCCGCAAACTAGGAATCCTCTATTTACACAGATTTGCAGTTTACATTGGGGTTTTGTTTGTTGCATTTGGGTTTGGTTTTTTTTTTCAAACAATAGCAAATAGCAACAGCTAGGTTTCATTTAAATTGGTAAATAAAGCACTCTGGAAAGAAAATGACACTGTGGCTCAAATGTGTACAGAGCTAAACACTTTCCACACCCTCCTTCAAAGAACCCAAGAAAACTGAAAACAGTCTGGTTTTGCCCACTGTCTCAATTAGAAACAGTCCAATTCTCTGCTGCTCCCCACACCAAGCCCAGGTGTTGCCTGACAGGATTTGCTGCCATCAACATTGGATTGGGAAGCATACAAAACCCTTGCCATGATTGTGAGAGAGTGCTTGAACCCTTGTCCTGGCCCTGGTTAGTCTACCAGTCCAACATAATCTCAGAAACCAGTGCAGGTCATTCTGTTCTTGAAGAAGAATTTATTTCATTAGATAAATTCAGGGAATTGATTTTCAAATGTGAATGTATGCAATAGTAATTACATCATCAGATACCTGTTTTTCTTCTACCTTAACAGAGTTTAGGAGTGGAAACTGTACCACCTCCATGCCCCAAAGTGTCCAACAATGAATTTAGCTTTACAGTTGGTTTTAAAGATTTAAATGGTAAGTAGCTAAATGGACTTTTTCATGCCTTTTATGCTTGCTTAAAATACCTCACAGCAACAAATAAGAAGAAAATCTTTATGTAGCCTTGATCAAAAACTCCAAACTAAACAAAAGAACCCTGTTTTGCTGGAGGAAAAGGTATATTTTTGTGTCTCAATTTCAAACTTCAAATGGAAAAATTTTTTGGGGCATTATTCAGTTTAAATAGAAGTCAGACTTTTAAAATTGTCTGAGTGTAGAGGAAAACAAACTTGAGAAGTCTCCCAAATAATTTTCTGCAATTTAACGTTTTTAATGTAAAGATTTAACTTGGTGAAAGACAAGTTCCTCAGTGTGATGTCAGAGCTGCATAAGCATTTCTGTCCAGTGGAAGTATCAGCTTCAGCTGCTTCCACTTTTCAGTGCTTATTCTCATTTTGGTTTGCACTGTCACTTTTGCATGTACAGCTGCTTGCTGAGGCTGAATGGCAAACCAAATGAGAGGATTTGTCTTGAGTTTGAAGTAAAAACCCTTCCTTTGATTTTGTATGTGATTGGGTTTTGGGTTTTTTTGGTTTTTTTGGGGGTTTTTTGACTGAGGGCTGGTTGTTTCCATTAAGCTGAGTTGGTGTTAACCTCTGGTTTTGTCCCAGGATCAGTTCCCTGCTGGGCTTCCTAAAGACTCTATCAGTAAAGTGGGTAGAGCTATGTTAATAGAGGGGATCATAAGCCAACTTTCCCACTGTAAAGAAAAACTTATTAAATACTATACTAACATAATAAGGAGAGCAGAATAAACTGAGATGGCCTAGTGACATGTTCACACTTAGTCTCATGAATTACTGTTGTTTATTGGACTATATTAGCATTTTTGAGTATCTAATTCAGTGCTCTCCATCCCTCTCAAAATTTCACTTAAAGGTTTTCCCAGTTATTTATTTATTTCTTAACTGGACTCTTTAAAGAGATTTAAACCACTGGCTCTGTTCAATCTTAAAGAACCCTTCTCTTCTAGAAAGCTAAACCATCCTACAGGGTTTTACTTCACAGTATATCTTTACACCATGGCTAATTCAAACAACCGCAAATGACGTGTGAAGTTCTGGTACAGGATTTTATCTTCTACTCTGTCAGAGTAGAAACCAGAAAGAAAGAGTTACAATGTTTCTATCTGGTTTATTAGACGCTTTAAAAAGACACTTTTTTATTTGTTCCTTGCTTAAAGGAGCCTCAAAAGCATGTGTGACACCTGTGATATGTCACAGATCACACAATTACTGCTGTGCTACAGATGATACCATGCAGTTTCTTGTATCTTAATATTCTTTGATTCTGCTTCATTTTAATTTTAGAGTTGTAGAATAGTAATTCTATTCCATTCTATTCTATGTAGAATAGAGTATGGAGATATTCTTGATCTAGGCCTCAGTTACATGGTTTGTTGTTTGCTGTTCCAGAACTTGCTAAGCATTTATGTATGTGCTTACATCCTAATGGGGGTCATGGAATTTCTTATCATATCACTAAGCATGTACCCAGTAACCTTGCTGGATCAGGGCCATGTTTGTAACATTATAAAGGCCTGAGACTGTATCACTGGAACTGAAGCTTCCTGTCCTGTTTAGTTTGTGTTCGTACAGTTCCTTGTACTCTGAACTTCAGTGTGACCAGATTAAAGGCTGTTTCAAAAGCACATTTGTTTCCTGAACCCGTGTAAAATGTTGTTTCCTTTCCCATAACCCTTTAACCATGCCTTCTGCAATTCAATCTCTGCTGAACTGGAAACGATGCTTTGCATTGCACTCACTCTCTGACACATTTTGTGGTTTTCTTTACAGAATCACTAAATGCCCTAGAGGACAAAGACCTGGATGCTTTAATGGCTGATCTTGTAGCAGACCTTAATGATGTTGAACAGAAAACTTTACAAGCACAGAAGACTTCTTCCAACCAGCAAAGTACAGTCACTCAGCCTTCAACAGGCTTGAATAATGACATTTATTCTAAAGTAAGTCCCTATGTTACCATTACTGGACAGTCTGGGGCTGATTTGCCCCCTCCACCTCCAGACCCTGAACCAGAACTTCCACCACCACCGCCACCACCTCCTCCTGAGCCACTTACTCAGGTAAGTCTGGCTCAAACCTTATTTTAAACATTCACTAATTCTTGTCATTTTGCAAGTGGTATTTGGCATTGGAACACCGGTGGATCTCCCAGGTGTTCCCTTTTCATCTTGAGAAGGTTCTGCAATGATGAAACGTGCATGAACTCTGGACTGAAATTTCTACTGTTGTGGCTTCAGCAGTTTCTGGCTGTTCCTTGACCTATTGCCCATTCCTTCATCTTTCTAATCATCCTTTTGATAGCCCAGTACAGGCATAATCATTGCAAATGGTTTATTGTAACAGAAAATTTATCACAGATTTTTTTAAGAAGCACCGATCAGTTAATATCTTCTTATAGAGAGCTTGGTTTTGGCATCAGTGCAAAGCATGGCCAATGATCTCCACTTTGTGAAGATGTCACTATGTGTGTTCATTACTGTCTGTGCTATTTGTACTGATGAGAAAATTCTGTGGATGTTTCCCAGCTCCATCCCTGGCCTAAGTGATTTCTTGCAATAGGAAAAGTTCATTTGTGGAAAATTCAACATTTGCTAGGTGACTAGGTCCAGGGACAAGCACAAGAAGTACCTCTCCTGGTCCTAACATGGAATTACTGCTCTTCTTGGTCTTGCCTTTGAAAGGAAGTAATGAAGACTATCTGTAATAGGGGACAAATGCTCTTAGGAGGTGCTAAAGTTATCAGTAGGTAACTATTTATAACTATTTATGAGCAACTGGCTTACCTATATCCAAAATTTCAGACTTACCACAACCTCCTCCATGTTTGTGTTTCTTGCAGAGCTGTTTTAACAACTGAAATAAAATGTGATATTTTTAGGATTTTTTTTGACATGAGGTTGCAGGGAGGTAGATAATGTGAGAATTCTGCCCTGTCACAGCCCTGTGAGAAGAGAAGGCGTTAAGAGAGTGACGCAGTCCCCCAAAAAATGAATCTGAAATCATGAAATACACAAATATATCTCTTTCAATATTCATGTTCACAGTAATTATGATTGAGAGAAGATGTTTACATTTAGGGAATGGAAATATTTTAGGGAACATGAAAAGTGTCAGTCAGTTTTGCTTAAAACCGTGGTCAATTCATTGCTGTTTAAAAGCCTGCATGAACTGAATATGAATCACCCCAACATCACTGCTGCCCCTGTGTTTGGAATCATACAGCAGACACATTCAGAAAAAGGAGCAAAAAATTGGATAGGAAAATTGGATATGTCTGATGACATAAAAAGTGATTCACTGGATAAAGCTTCATTTGATGGACCTTGCAACGCTGTTTGAAGAATGAAACTCATAAAAATATGGGAGAAGCTTTGCCATTTTCTGCATCTCGAAGATAATAGTTCACTCCCTGTCTTAAAGGAATATCAACATTTGCAAAATACCAGCTAAACAGCTTCAAAAACTGAAGTATTTTATTTAACTAGTATGACTGATATAGAAGAGATAATCAAAATTAGTTCTATCCATTTCCTTCCAAAAATTCCTCTTGATTTAGACTCATGACCTTGAAGGAAGTACCAAACTTCTAAGTAGTCTGGTTTGTCAGCTGACAAGTATGGTCTGGAAGGGTAGCTAGTTAGGTGGGCTGAGACTGGCCAGACTCAAGGGCTAGTAAGTCAAAGGTTTGCTGGCTGGTAGCAAGTGGGATCAGCACTGGGGCTTATATTGTTTAACATTTTCGTCTGTGACCTGAGTGATGACATAAAAACCCAGCTGTAGATGTGCTGAAGATGCTTTTAATTAAGGGCACTGACTGTCAAGATCACAGGCAGACCTTCAACCCAAGGGGACTTAAAACATGAGGACTAGGCCAGCAAAACTCTCAGAAACCCAGCAAGGTACAAGGTCCCACACCTGGGGTGTAATAACCATTTGTACAGTTTGGAAAAGGACAGGCTGAGCAGCAGCCCTGCTGAAAAGGAGATCCTGCTGGATACCACAGTGAATAAGAACCTTGAGTGAAAGATCATCTCAGCAGGGGAAACTGGCCTCCATTGGGAGGAGTATGGCCAGAAAACTGAGGGAGGTATTGTTCCTTTCTCTTGGCACTGGTGGTTCCACTGCTGGAATACTGCACTCCATCCTAGATGTGGAGATACTGGAGAGTGTCCAGCAGAGAGCTGATGGAATGGCCAGAGATATGCAGTGATCAGGGACCAGCAAGGACAGGCTGAGGGAGCTGTGCTTGTCTAGTCTGACAGAGGAGGCTGGGGAGTTTTTTATATTTTTAAAATATANTTAGCTGACATCGTGCGTTACCTGAGGGTCAAACAAGATTTTAGAGTGGGAAGAGTATATACTTGCTAGACACAACTGGAATTCTATATGAAAAAAACGTAGCCAAAAGTCACTTCTCCCTCAGCTGAACTGTTACTCTGAGACTGATCTCTTATTCTGGTCTCTTTCCAGATTCGGGGGGTGTCAGAGAAGGATAGGAACAGGTTGTAGAAGCATTTCTAAAGGAATATAGTGGTGACACTTTATTTTCTCATTAGAGCATTGGTTTGGCTTTTTTCTGCAGCCTTTGCCTCATTTTATGATACAGGTTGTATTCAAATACTAATGGCATAGCCACTGTGGTTACTGTCCACAAAATTGCCCACAGGGCTATTACACAGGTTGCAGTGTGAATGATGGAGGTAAGCACCATTTAAAGTTAATATGGAAAGAATCAATTTTAAATTAATATTAGTTGTCTTGATTAGTGTTTTTTTGACGTGACATTTATGCTCAGTAGAATGAAATTCAGCTGTAAGTGGAATGTATTTTGTGTCATCAAAATCCACGTTCCAGTTAGCCAGGATTCTTGATGAGTGATTCTTAAGCAAGTCAAGGCTGAAGTTGTGTTTAACACTTCTGGTTATCCACAGTCAAATAAGAACAGTGTTAGTAATTCCCAGTGCAGCTGTGATATTAAGACCCTATTTTCTAACCTTTAGATGTGCCAAAATAAAGTACAGCCTTTCTTTCAGGGAAGCTTAGAGCTGTCTCATAAGTTTCCATCAACCCTGACATTTCTTTTTAAAACTGCCCTTAAGCTAAATAAGGCTTCTTCATTTGCTACTGACATGATGACTTTATGTGCTTCTGTTTAAAGATCCAGAAAATGTGGTGATGATACTATAGCAGGAAAACAAATCCTGTAGCTTGTCAAAGCATTTCTCCAACACTGCTAAGATTTTTCGTCTGATAGCTTATTTCCTTTTTCTGCACTAAGTCAAAGCTTATGAAACCATGAAGGCTGTCAGGTGAGAGCTCTGTTGCACAGATTTATACAATGTGAGAACTCTGTTAAACACAGGTCTCATGCAGATGAAACCTGAATTATACCTGCCTAAAATTTTTGTCAGAAAGCCTGCCCACACCACACTCAACCACTTTGGTTAAGATGCTTTTCCTGCTTGCTGCATAGAGGTGGTAAGGGGAGGGCCACAGCTTGGGAGCTGTGTGCTTTTCCCTCTGTAGTCAGCCTCACTGCAGCAGCCACCTTTGTGCAACTGCTTGTGTTCAACTACAGAGGCTTTTTCTGGATTCTCTAAGTTAAGCACTGCTGAACTATAGCGATGCAAATTTCCACACCTGCAGAGAAAAAAAATGAGATATTTGTAACTGATTGCGTGGTATTTATAGTGGAGAATTTGATAACAGGAAACATGCTTGAAGCAGTGTTAAAACAAAAGATGTCTAGTTCAGCAGGAGGGATGTCAGTCAGGAGTACTTTAGCTACTGTTGAACATGCCTCAAAACTTGGGATGAATAAGACAGCCTTCTTTTTTTTTCTTTGCTATGATTTGCTACTGATATCTCAGTAACAGGGAAGTGATGGCAGTGCCTAAGTAAGTTAGGCTTAGTTTCTTGCAAGTGCATCTTCCATGAGTTGCAGTCAGTTCTCTTGGTGCGAAGACCACTAAAAAATTATGACTTTAGGGTAGCAAATGGAGGCTGAAGGTAACAGAAGTCTTGTGTGGAAGCAGAACAGGAACTTTCTCCCACAGTCCTTGACTGGAAGTTGGTAGCCTGTGAGTAGCATAGCACAAAATCCTACCCCTTTTAAACAAAGGAAGCTGTGAAAGTAAGAGAGCAATAGGGACAGCAAAAATCAGCAGAGCAGCAAAAAAGCAAATACAAGACAGTCTTCTGTAGAGCCAATAGGGATGTTAAGTTGGAAAGAAACTGAACCCTCCAGTAGCACTGGAGCAGTCCAAGGCAGCCCCAGGAACCACAGTCACTTGCTGTCCAAAATGTGCTTTTCTAACTCCGAATGTGACTGGAGGAGACTTCTGGAAGAGAGATGACATAAAGGAACAGTCCCAATCTGGACAGCAGTCACAGAGGCAGCACCAGGCACCTAGTACTACATTTGGTACATGTAGCTAAAATTCCTGGCACCTGGGGATCCAAAGTCTTTTTGGATCACAAATGTCATTGATATTAAGAGAGAGGCATGATATTGATAGAGCTGCTTTGTAAAAGGAGAGCTGGGTGATACTGAGATTTTTGGGATTCTTACTGTGGAATGAACTTCTGTGCTCCATCTAACTGTGTCTGTGTTAATATGAATAGGTCCATTCATAGAATAAAAGCCATGGTATCATCCAATTAATGGAGGTGTTCCTCAAAGAATTCAAGTAAATTAATGTACTGAACGCAGAGTATAAAATTGTAAGTGGTGTAATTGCAAGCCAAAATTTCAGTAAAATCCTAAAAATTCTAGTTCTCTTACCCTAATGAGAAGTGAGTTTTCTTCCAAATAGCTGCATCCACAATGCTATTTCACTGAGGCTAGATCTTCCTTCACCTTCACTTTTGTATGAGTTGTATCTACAGAAACATAGAAGAGTCCAGTTTTCAGGCATTCCGCTAGCATTTGAGGAACAGATAGTGCAAGAACTATATGACTGAGTAACAGCAGGGAGCATTGCACTTGGAAAATCAAAGCTTTGACTGAAGGATATTAGGTCAAGGAAAGCTGGAGATTATCTGTGTGTATGATGTTTGCTGTGACAAGCTTTTTCTTCAGGATATAAATATCAAGAAACAACCCTTTTCAAGTAAATGTAAATTGCTGAGGTTACTTAACAAGAAATATACCAAATATCTTGTGTCTTTTCAGGAAGAACTAGAGGCAAAGGCTAAAGCTGACAAGATTAAACTTGCATTGGAGAAATTGAAGGAAGCCAAAGTTAAAAAGGTGAGCCATAAAATAGTAGATGCTACCATAAGAGCTACCACCTAAATGTCTGTGAACATTCTTCTTAATAATAAATTTACTAAAATCACTAGGCTTTTCCATATTTTATGTGTAAAGATACTCTGTGCAGCTCTTGTCATCCACCTCAAGAGAAGTCTCTGAGTGAATGCTACCTCCAAGGGACTTATTTTTTAGAGGACTTGGAAAGCACTGCCTCTTGTTCTTCTTTTTCAGTTGGGGCAAAACCCACCGTTCTGATAAGTTGCTTTAGAGAAAGCAGAGTGTACATGAAAATGTTGCTTACTTAGGCTGTGCTGATTCCAGGAGTATTAAGCTTTTCTTTATTGCAGATGTGGCTTTAGCTAATCCCTATTAAATTAATGAGGGTCTTGCTAAATCTTTTCACAGCAGTTGTAGTAATGTACAAGCATAATAGAAATTATTTTAGACCAACAAATTAGAAAGCTTCCAGCCAGTGTCTGCACTGTTCTGCAGTGTGCCAGTAATTATGCCTGCTCATCCTAAACTGTGTTCCATCTGAACTGAGCAGAAGCTGCAGGTGTTCAGTAACTCTGAATAATGGATGTGAACTAAGAACAGTCAAGACCTTTCAGTTTTGCTCAAAGAAGATGGTAAGTGTTGGAGTCTGCAGAGCTTCCAGGAAGAATGGAAGCTTCCAATAAATTTGGGAATGTCCAGTCTTGAGACAGTTCCCACAGAACACTTTATGTTCATGTACAAATGCTCCTTCTGAGAGAATGTCCTGGGAGGATTTTGCTGATGTCGACCTTGTAAAGCTCTGTATCTAAAGTTATGACTGTTCACTGGTCACCCTCTTTTCCTTGTAATGTTGGCAATTCTCCTTTGGGAGACTTTTTTTCCCCCAGCTTTTCCCCCCTCTCCTCCAAATATTTGGAACCATATGATAGAAGTGAGGTTCAATCTTGTGACTATGTCACTACAATGAAATTGCTGTGTCGTTCTAGAATTCTAAATTGACTAAATATTGTCAAGAAAACTGTTTTTCTCTCTTTTACTAAAAGCAGAGGGCAGGGATGATGGTGAAATGCAAGCTCACAGCCTTGGACTTCAGGAGAGCAGACTTTGGCTTCTTCAAATATCTTCTTGGAAGAGTCCCATGTAGAATTTCCTGATGGGAAGAAAGGATCAAGAAAGCTGGTTAATATTTAAAGATGACCTCCTTCAAACTCAAGAGAGTTCCATCCCCATGGAAGATGATCAGAAAACATTGTGAAGATGATCAGGAGTATCTCCTGAGAGGAAAGGCTGAGATTGCCTAGGGAAGAGAGGGGTCTATGTGGTGCTTGTCTATCTCTAGAAAAACCATAAGAGAGGGTGCAGGGAGAATGGAGCTGGACTCTCTTCAGTGCTGCCCAGTGAGGGGGCCAGAGACAATGGGCACAAACTGAAATACAGGAGGCTCTGAACACCAGGAAACACTTCTTCACTGTGAGGGTGGGTGAGGCTGGCACAGGTTTCCCAGGCAGGTTGTGGAGTCTCCCTCCTTGGAGATGATAACAAACCATCTGGACAGGGTCCTGGCCATTGGTCTCTAGGTGGCCCTGCTTGCCCAGGCAACTGGACTGGATGACCACCCAAGGCACCTTCCAATCTCAGCTGTTTTGTGATTCTGTGAAGATGGAAGCTGCATGCATGTTTCTGAGCAGTCAATTATAACCAGACAAAAATCCCCTTTTGCCTTAAATGTGTTAAATTATGCATGTTCAACACTTCTTTTTCTGTACAATCTGCACTATGGCTCAGATGCTTATGTTACAGAAGATTCTTCTTACAAGAATTGGAATCAAAACAAGTTTATGGCTTTTGTTACATTTGTTTTTGCTTTTCAGAGACGGTGTAGGTTTTCTCTTGGGGATCATAATTCTGCTTCTACCCGACCTTTTACACAGTTTGTCTCTACAGAACCAAAGCTTCTTATGCACATATTTTAAAATAAGGAGCTATTTAATCAAGACTACATGGAAAGTCCTCCCAGCTCACCAGCAATGTACAGACCTTGTGGAGAATTATTCTACTGTTTTCAGTACTAATGGAACATTTTAAGTACTTTCTTATGTACTTCCAGTTCTTTATCACATTTTATGTACTTCAGCATTTTCTTAAATTGTTCCTCTCTGAAGAAAATTCACTCTGTTTGTTGTTTAAATAAAAAATACTTCACCATTTAAAGAAGCAATGAGTGTCTTAGGTTAGTTTGGTCAATATTACTAACTCATGAAGGGAAGAGGAGGGGCACTCACTGATCTTTTCTCTGTGGTGGCCAGTGACAGAACCAGAGGGAGCAGCCTGGAACAGGCCCTCCAGGGAAGTGGTCACAGCAGCAAGCCTGACAGAGTCCAAGAAACATTTGGACAATGCTCTTGGGCACATGGAGCAATGCTCTTGGGCTTGTCCTGCACAGGGCCAGGAGTTGGACTCAATGATCCTGATCGGTCCCTTCCAACTCAGCATATTCTGTGAACTCATCTGTTTTCTTATTGATGATGGTTGGACTGTGGCCCATCTTAGTACAATCCAATTTCAGGTTATTCTGTTGGCATGGCAAGATTCTTCTGTTCTTTTTCTATTTAAAACTAAATTTTATCACATTTGTAGCTTGCTTTAAGGACGCTCTGTCCTTTTGCACTTGGTTTCCCTATGAAGCATTTTCCTTAATTGCACATGTATTAGATTTAGAGAAGAGATTAACTTCTGCTTTTCCTTGTAGCAATTTCACCTTTCCTGAAGTCATGCATAGGACAAGGCTCAATTTTATTTTTAGCAAAAAGATCTTTATTTTGGTGAAAATTATAATGTGAAAACTTTGGAGCTGTTTTATTCTCTCAGCTTGCAGTGGGACAGGATGCCTTTGAATCAGTAATAACCTTCAGCCTTTATCTTTCTTAGCTGTGTTAGCAGATTCAGACTAGTCCTTTAGTTGCTTCTGAAATTAACTGATTGTTCTGTGACTTTGTTCTCAGCTTGTTATCAAGGTGCACATGAATGATAACAGCACAAAGTCCCTAATGGTGGATGAGCGTCAGGTGGCACGGGATGTTTTGGACAATCTCTTTGAGAAAACCCATTGTGACTGCAACGTCGACTGGTGTCTGTATGAGATGTACCCAGAGCTGCAGATTGGTAAGTGGTGTAGTGACATAGCACATAGCAAACAGATAGAGGGCTGGTAATCTTGAAAGATCAGGTAAGTGTTGGTAATCTCGAAAAGACAGTAACAATGCTTCTGCCCATGTGTCCCCTGACGAAACATCACAGACTCTAAGCTGAGGGATGCTGCAGGGATGTGTTTGGTCTGTCTGTGCTGTAGAAATGAGTCCATTCAGCTGTGACCTGCAGAAGGCTCCTTGCTTTTCACCATTTCCATTATTTTATTTTACACTAAATGAAGCAGCCGTGTGAATTTCAAGGTGATGACAAACCCAACCACACCAGTACTCAAATCCACTTTTTGAAGAGAGGATGCAGTGCTGGAGTGCTGTGAGCAGGCATGTTACATATTGGCCAAACAAATGTCATTAAACAAGACTCTGTGAGAAGTGTTTCAGTCATTTCTAATGCTCTTCATTTGTGGTAATTGTTTTCTTAAGTGTAGCTGTGTACAGGACACTGCTCTGTGATGGGGCTGCAGCTCTGCTGATGGTAAGGTATAACTTCTGGAGTAATCAATCTGGCCTCCAGGTCCTAGGAAATAGCTGTGCAAAACTTAGAAATTGTTCTGTGCAACATAATGAGTCTTGTTTGAAAAAGGTATCAAGGTTTCTTTCATTAAGAACAGAGTATTCTCTAATTATGAAATATTTCAGAATCTTTTTATTTGCCAGACTGAAGAGGTAGTGACATCAAAAGGAGAAGGAAAATTGCCACAACTTTCTTTTAGAGTCACATTTGACCTAGAGAAATGGGAAATTGTCAAACAGCCTTTAACATTCTCAGTTTACAGTCTCCAGCAGAGATGGGAAAATTCACAAATAAAGTCAAATATCAATATTGCACTTTAAAGGAGCCCCAGGTGTAGTCATTCTGCTAAGTTAAATGATAGAAATTTAAAAATAACTGAAAAAAAAGCCTGACTGGTCATAATCAAGGAGATGCTCATCTGCTTGTAAGACTGGTGCAGAAATTTACTGCCAATCTGTTCTTGTTACTTGATTAAGATAATGGTGCTGCATTCCTTTGTACCTGCTTATTGTAACTAAGGAAAGACTGGAAATGTCATTTGATCCTAGACATCTGACAAGTCACTGAATAATTTTGCAGTGTTTTCCTGTCCAGTGTGACTTGGACAAACATGTCTGAGTTTTAGGATGACATCACATAAACATATTGTTTTCTGAATCTCCATAGTTGTCATGGACTGCAGAGCAAGATNTGTTTCTTCATAATCTGGATAAATATTTGAATTTCCCATCATGCAATTAAAACTGAAGGTATCAGGGAGATCGTTTGCTACAAACATTGGGGTAAATAGTTAGAATTTTTTTGTAAAAATTACTTGTTCTGCTTTAGTCCCAGCTAATGCTAGGTGATTTTGGTTAGTGTTAGGGTATTGGTTTAGTAAGGAATTACTCTCATAATGAATAAAAATTATTTTAAAAGCCAGGACAGAAGAAAAGTGCCAAAGGAAATAAACTTGTATCTGGTTCAAGAAGAAAGGAAAAATCTATTAACTCCTGATGCAGTGATCTATTACCAGGTCCAGATCTGCTGAGGATGAAGCCTTTTTGTTTGCAGAAGGCAGTTTCAATATGAATGGAATGGTACATTTTCTTTCTTCTGCTTCCAATGCACAGCAACATGCAGTTAATTTTGTTCAAAATCAGAACAATGTGAGCCATTCCTTATTTTTGTCAGTATACTTCTTGGCTGCTCTAGATAGCTTTATTACTATCAGCACAAAGACAGAACTTTTCTGCACTTCATCTTTCTGCCTGCTTTCCACATTAGTATTAAAGAGAATAAAATTACGTTTACTTTAAGGAGCAGATCTGAGGAGCAAATAATTCTTGTTGAACTGAAGGTCCAAGCTACTTTTATATCACAAGATCCTTGACAGGTTGTCTTACATATATGGTTATTTTGAAAGACTATCATTGTAAATAAAATAAACTACAGTTTAAAATTAAATACATGTTAAATATCACAAATAATCTCAGTAGTGAGATGGTGATGTAACACTGGGCTGTACATACCAGCATCTATTGCAATAAAGACTCTTATAGTCTTGTAATAGGCATCTAGATTTGACTTTTTTTAGGTAAATTAATTATTGAAAAGACCCTCCTGAGGATGATAAAATCAAATTTTTCAAACAAGAAAATCCTGGTGCAGCAAATGAACAAACAAAAATATATGTGGCAAAAGTTAGTGTTACTATCTGAGAATTGTTTCATGCCTATCTTGAATTATAAGGTACTGTTCATCCTTCAAACCATGACTGGGGTTTTATATAGTGCTTTCTATTTCCAGTGCATTGCAGAAGTACCAGTTGCTAAATGAAGAGTTTTGTGTTGTTGGTGTTAAAATTACTGTGTACATGCAAATGGTCTTGAAGCTAATCTCATTCTGTGAATTCAATTAATTCACAAGATATAGGTTGGATGGGGTGTACTAAACCCTTATCAAAAGTAACAAGTGTTAAAGAATGCCTACAAAATGTATGCCCTGTTACCTCCTCTGATGCTAGGCCAGTCTAGTCCATTGGAAGATGTGATCCCCTAACCACAGACCACAGAAATGGGAGTGTGGCTGTTCCCAGGGAATTGCCAAAATCCTACTGAAAACTGGAGCTGGGTGAATTCTCTATCCCAGTATGGAATGTGTAGAAAAGTGCAGGTTGGGACCCTCTAAAATGGTCTGTCAAGTTATGCTGAATTCCTTTTCCTTTAAAAGGAGTTTTATATTACTGTTGAGCAATCTTATATAAATGAAACTGCAGTGGAAGAGATCAGGGTTACCTTATCTGAGCACACCCTGTGGCTTTCCTGGGTGGAGGAGTGGTGTTCAGAGCAGATCAGGAGGGTACAGAGCTCACATTAGGTCTCTCACATCCCTGGTAAGGTTAACTACAGAGATGCTGGGTGAACCAGTATATTTTGACATCAGTTCTCAGTCTTTGTTTCTACTTTGCTATTTAGGGTTTTAGATACAGTTGCTTGAAAACATTTTACTTTCAGTGCATAGAAATCTTCCTGCTGACAAAAAACAAACCTTCATTGTAAAAGAAGTAAAAAGACAAATAAATAAATCTTTATTTTTTTTCCAATTCATTAGCCAAAGTTTATATATACCCCTTCTTCCACCCCACAGTTTGCAGTACTGCAAACCTTAAAAAACCCAAATCAATCAAAAGCAGAAAGCCATGAAATACGTGGGTGTAACCTGGTGGATCACTGTTTCCATCCCTTGCAGTCTTCAAGCAACAGTACAGAGATTCAGGAGGAATCCAGGAGCATGGCACAGCTACATAAGGTGTCTTCTGTAGCTGCTTTGCCCTTCCATGTGACACAATTTCACGTGGGTTCTGCACCCGTCTGTGCAGTGGCAAAGAGCACTGGACTGTCCAGCCCTGAGTGAGGGAACATCAGATAATGATTAGATTCTTACACAGGAATTTCTGCAGCCTCAGAAGAGGGCAGAAACAGTTTGAATGTCTTACATTATCTTCTCTTTCTCTCCAGAAAGGTTTTTTGAAGACCATGAAAATGTTGTTGATGTGTTATCAGACTGGACTCGAGACACTGAGAATAAGATTTTGTTTTTGGAAAAAAGTCAAAAATATGCCTTATTTAAAAATCCCCAGGTAAGCTAAGATGGTATTTGGATAAGAGTCTAAACTAAGGTCATTTAGTCTGCATGCTGCCTATTACATTAATAATTTGCTTTCAGCTCTGTCAGTTCAGAGAAAGCAAAACTTGTATTTTCAACCAAAAAACCCATCAGGATGTTGAATGCAAGGATTTGAAAATTAGAGTTTTGTGCTTTTTTTTTCTGATACCGTTTTAGAGTCCTTTCTGTAAAGGTAAAAACTGAAGCATGTAGTTCACCTCCAGTACAAGCCACAGCTCTTAGAACTGTGTGAGATGGCACAGCTGTAAAAACCTGGCCTCTGTTATTACTACAGCTTCTCCACTATTTCTGCTGATGAACATCAACATTTCCTTGAAGGCCCAGTTTTTGCCAGTTGTACATGAAACTTCATAAAGGGTATACTGAATGCTACAGAGGATTTACTGGATTTTATTTATACTGAGAAGCATTGGGTTATCAGTAATTTGTGCACATTAGCTTTGTAAAGGAGGGTCTGCACACTGAATTGCATCTAAGTATTCAGATAGGTGTATATGCAAATTGTTTTATTTATTGTGTTATGTGGTCAAACCTAAATGTACAAACATCCTGGAACATACAGTTGCTGGACTCTTTTCCCCATGTTAGCTGACTGTTAGCTCACTGAGCATCTGGTTTGTTCCTAAGGGCAGCAAGAGAAAAATAAGCAATTCAGCATTGCTGAAAAAAATTAGTCAAATATGTAATTTGGCAGCAAATCTCACCAAGCTGCTCATTAGGAAATTATTGGTGTTTTTGTTTTTTTTTTTTTNAATGTTTCAAATAAAACCTACAGAAAAGAAGTTTCCTTCCTTGATGTAAGTCAGGGATCCACAGTCAGGGAAGGAAAACTTATCCTGCAGTGTACATGGATTAATGTTGATTTTTAATATGAAGCAGCAAAGCCAAGTCTGGAAATACAGTATGGTGGCTCAAAGTGTCCTCCTTTCTGGAGCACATAAACCTACTCAGCAGCAGAGGTTTGACTCCTTGTTTGATTCATATACTGTAGTGTTATTTGTGTGAGTGGTTGAGAGCAAGGCTCTGAACCTCAAACAGGAAGTAAAACTTGGATGAGTATTCTGCTCTGATGAATATTGCATTTTGGTTGCAATGAAATTTAGTAATAAATGTGACCTAAACAAGAACCAAACAAAAGTGTAGTTCTGTCCTCATGTCTCAGCTGGATCTGGACAAGTCTGCAGTCATTGAGCTTTAGCCCCTCCATGATAAGCTCTAAAATGAACAGTCTAAGCAAACTGGATCAGTTGTGGCTATCACACTGTTGAAATATTTTGCCAGTAATAAAGTCTGACCATCTGTCAGGCGTGGTAAACTCAAACATTGTGAATGGGGAGAAGAGTACTTTGTGGCAGAAAGTAATCAGTAGTGTACAGAGCTCCCACTAAATACTGCAACATGGTAAAATACACATCTGCAGGGAGTCCCTGAAAAGGTCAACCAAGTGGAAATGCTGAGTTGTGGGGGGGTAGGGTGCATGATTACCTAGCTAACTACATATGGAAATTATGATGTAACCAATGGGAAATCTTGTGCTCTGAGGCTGTGTGCTCAGTGTATTCAGCCTCCTTCTAGCTCAGTCAAGGCTGCCATGTAGAACTCACTTTGGGAATACACAAATTGCAGAATGCTTTTTTTGACACACCCAGTGATGCTAATGCTGCAGCAGCTGAATTCCTTGTTTATTTTGTGCTCATTCTATTGAAAGGGTTTTCTGGAGATCTCACCAGTTTTTAACTTGCAGATCTTTTTCTGGGAAAAAAAAAGAGGCAAATTAGGTGGCCAGGTGCTTAGTTTATTCTTAAACAAATTAGTGATACAAAATTTTAATCACAAAGATTTGACACAATTAGTACTTTTAAAAAATCTTATGAAGATGGGCAGATGCCTTCCTGAAACAAGTGGACCTCTGAAGAAGGTCTGTGACCTGTGCCAATGTTTATTGTTTCTTTCTGTGAACTAGTTATAGACCGATTTAGCAACACTTAATTAAAAGTGTTTAATTTTCTGAGGGGGAATTGAGATTCTGAAATGCAGGATTTATTCTCTATATGCTGGCAATATTTTGCTCAGTTAATGCCCATAGCTTTTTTTGAAGATTGTTATTCTTGTCATGCAGCACTTGGTAGTTTTTCTGCAGCTTTGTTTGTGAAATGTTTTTTTAAGTGTTTGGAATACCTTTTAGAAAAAGCTTCTATAAAATTCTCAAGTGTCCCCTTTGCCATGAAGACAGGCACACTTCTGCCCTCTGCTCACTGTGATATAATAGACCCTGCAGGGAACTTGCAGTAAAAGACTGTTCCATGAATGCCATCAGTGACTCATCTGCAGAGAGGGAGCATCACAAGTCTGTGACTAAAGAGTGAAACAAAAATACATACTGTACATGGGCAAATAAAGAGAATCTTTATAACACTGGAAAGGTGATGCTTTGTCATATGGTTAAGTGATGCTGGTTTTCTCTTGGAAGGAAAGGTTATCAGGTCTCAACATCTCTTTTCAAAAAACTCAAAGAATAATTCTCAGCTAAAGGATACCATAAAAGAAAGAAAAATGGAGGGAAATGGTTGTTTTTAAGGTGTAGTTGAATCTAAACTCCTTGTTGTAAATGCTGATCATGCTCTTAGAACACTAGTTTACTTCTGTTTGCATGAGCTTCAATTTCCTGTGTCTTTCTTTTGATAAAATCAAACAGTGCAGGCAACTCCACCTACATGTGCTTTTGTTTGTTTGTTTTCTTATTATTGGACAGTATTTATGAAAATGATTTAAAGTCTGTACAGTGAGTACTTTATGCTTCTGCTCCCTCATATGTAAGCCAAAAGCTAGATCTACACCTTCCAGTGGAGAACCCATACACTGAATTGATATTTTTTTTCTTCTGAAGAGCAAGAGTTCTCAACAGCATTCAGAAGGAGGTGGAGTAAGGATTTGTAACACCTTTGTAACTCGCTATAGCTGAGTTTCATGCTTGAATATTTATCTACAATCCACCAGCTGATGCTTTTGTTTTTCACCAGCTTGGCAACATTTATGAATCAAGATTTTCCTTTTGTCTCTACAGTTACCCAGTGATGGAAACATAAAAGGGTGACAGGAAACCTGGTTATTGAGTATGCTGGCAAAAGTACAAAGAAATAGAAGTGAGAAAAGGGAGGTGTTTTTCACTGTACTCCCATTCTTTAGTAATATTAATCTCTCTCTCTTTTTGGGGTTTCAAAAGAGCTTTGTCTTTAGCTTCATATATTTTTTTACTTTAATGATCTTCAGAGCAATTATAGGTATCTTTTCATATTTTCAATGTGCAATTTCCTAGGGGACACACCACGGTATGAGTTGCAGATATGACCTTGTTCTGTTTTTTCTGCACAAACTGTGCTGCACTGAGTAGCAGTTGCAATGATCTGAAATGGGATGTGAGCTGGCTAGTTCTTGCCTCATATTGGGTGGAGGTTGGATGAGCATAAGCAGGCAGCCCATTGCTCAAAGAAGCTAGTCATGAGTATGAAGCAGCTGCCTTGTTTTATGCACATTGTTTGATCTGTGCTGTTGTGGATTTTTCAGATCTTCTGGAAAATCAGTTTCAAGAGCTTGAAAGCAAAAATGCAACCTAAGTGTAAGAGGAGGCAGAGGGAGCATGCTGTCTTAGAGCAGCTGTTTTTTTGCCATGCAACAAGTAGTTGCTGCTGCATTCCCACTTGGATGGGTCTGTGAATGAAAAAAGTGAAAGGTGTGAGAGAGGTGCTATTTTATTTAGGAAATTCATTTTTTGAGTATAGAGACATAAACACCAATCAGAGAGTTTGATAGTGCAGTGGTTGAGTGCTGTTTCTATCATGATCCAGGTTTGCTTTGCTTACATGCCAACACAGATGGTCTTGGACACTACTGAAAACTCTTTCTGTCTTCCACTCTTTGAGCATTATATAGTGCGGGGAGATATAGCCTGATTTTTTTTTTCACCTGCCTTTCCACAAAAAAGGAGAAGGCTGTGTCCATAAGTGGAAAGGTTGTGTGGATAGACTTGTCTTTTGAATGTAAGAAATAGTTAATTCTCAAATCTGTAGATATATGTAGAAAGCTGTTCTGCAGCTACATCTTGTCCCATTAATGACCTGACATCCCAAACCAAACATGCATTTCCCAGTGGTGTCCTCACACAGGAAAGAGCTTGCCTTTTATCATGACCTTTGACTACTGGACTTGAAATGACCTCTTCTGGACACATGTGGTTTGCCTCCTCTAGGATGAATGCTTCTGATCAAAAATAGAAGACACACAGTAATGAAACAAGTACAGTGTTCAGTCTTGCTCCCCAGTTTTTAGCCACTGACACATAATAAGTACTATGTACTTCCAGATTTCAGTGAAGAGACCTAAAAGAGGTAATCAGTAATAAATGAAGTGTGTGTTGACAGGTGAAAGACAACAGTGTACATCTGTGTAACCTTGGGTTAGGTGACAGAGCCCTGTTTCCCTAATGAAAAAGCTGTGGCATTAGAGATCCAGCATGGATATCCTTACAAACTTTCTCTCTTTACGATTGATTATTTCAGTGCAGGGTGGTCTGGGCTTCTGCTAAATAAATGCCAGATGCCTGAATGTGAATCAGTTGTAGTAAGAGGAGCTTTGTTTTTGTGTTATCAATCCACAGAAGGCTAAGCCAAATGGATGCTCTCCCCACTAGTAGTAAAGTTGATGAGCCAAGCCTTGTTGAGACAAAGTGTACTTACCTTGATAAATCCTCATTGTGTATTTTAGTGGTTGTACTATGTCTTTATAATGATCTAGAGAAGAAGCCTTATAGCTTGCATGTCCCTCTACTTTCCAAATCCATCCCAAGGTCTGGAGGCCCAACCCAGCCTTACAGTGCCCTCTGAGGCTTCAGGGCTGCAATAGTGCTGCCTGTCAAGGAGAGCTGTTGCACATGTGCAGATCACTGGGCTGCAGCTGCTCTGAACTTTTAAGTGGGTTTTGTTTTGAGCTGATTTTGGGCTTTTTCCACTCTGAATATTGTCTTTAGATGTAATTGCAAAGCTGTGGTCCTTGGTGTTTGCTTACCTATAGCTTTGGACTAAAATTTTGTCCAGGCAGTCTGAAGCCAGCTGCATTTCCTAGGATAACTGTCTATTGTATTGAATATTAAAGTTTCTCACACCATAGACATGGCATCAGCATAGGCCACATTGCAGGTGTCTGTGTTTCTGAGCTCCCCTGACTTAATGTGAACTTCTAAGAAAACAGTTTTTGAAGAGCTGATTTTGAGATCCAGACCTCTTCTGCTTCCTCTCCTGGTGCCCCTCCAAAAACAGTCTGCTCTGAGGCTTGCATTCTGGCAGACATCTGTTCACAGCACTGCTTGGAAAAGAAGATGTGGTTGTGTGGAAGAGCAGGGTTTCACTTCAGATAAATTGCATTGCTGTAAATGTGGTCTACTGGCAGGGCAGATTTGCTGCTTGTTTGTTTCTTTCTTATACTATGGCAACAGCCTGTTCTGTTATTTACACACTTCTCACTTGTGTTTTGGTAATGTTTGCATTTATGTTGCAGTTTAGCTGTTGAGGAGTTCTAGGCATGTAAATAGGTTGTCACTTTCTAATAGTCTTGAGACATGAAAAAATAGAGATGAAAAGTCAGATAAACTGAAAAACTGTAAACCACAAGAACCCTGAGTGTAACCATTCTGGCCTCTAGGCCATGGATCCAAATGTTATTTCCATCCTTGATCTCCCTGATTCCTTCACTGCCTTTCAGTCTGCAGACAGCCAGCTCTGCTTGTCTGGCCCTGCTTGCTGTGGAGCAAAGCCACTGCACATGCTCCAGCACACAAGTCCTCCCATCCTTCCCACTTGTCAGAATTTGCACCTAAGTCCAAGTGCTGTCCTTTTGTCCATCTGTACAATGCAGATGGATGCAGACTGGTTATTGCTGTTTAACAGTGGATGAATTTGTCTGTGTGGGTGAGCAGGTCCTTGAGACACTGTGGTTCCTTATTTGTGGGGCAGGCAGGCACTGGGTCCTCTAGGGCAGCTGCAGCTTCACAGAAACAGAGGAGTGCAGGCTTTATTGTTAATAAGCTGGAGCACAGGTGCCAAGATATCATGGTGATCACTTCCTCAGATTTATTCTAGGTTTTTGAACAGTTTCTTCATTGCATAAAAATACTTTGAAGATCATGAGCAGGGGTACAAAAGTAGAAAGTAGTAACTTTGGATAAAGGCTCTAGAATATAAGCACTTTAACTAAAAATTGAGAGCTGAGTTCTATCCAGAGTGCCAGATACAAAGCATGCAAATTACCAGATTGGGTTGTAGGGAAAATGCTTTCTAGCCTTTTGATACTGCATTGTATTCATTGTATATCAGCATGCAATCAAATGTTAGGTTCTCTACAACCTGTAATAATATAGGAAGCAGTGAAAATTGGAATGCTGAAACCCAAACCCATCAATCCAGAAAAACAGCCAAAAACATATGCCACTGGTTTTCGTTTTTACATGGGCAAAAACAATCTTGTATTACCTTTAAATTATATTCAGAATACATAATTAAAATTCATGAGCAGGCAGATGTGATTAAAGTTACCTGTAAGAAGAGTCCGTAAGCGTCTGTCTCTTGCACTTGCTGATTGGTACTCGGTATTGAAAGACTCAGTAACTATTGAGTGAGTTTGTAGCAATCTAGTTACTTGTATTGCTGGCTTTATAATGAACATGAGCTTCTCTTGTGTCTTCATCAGAATTTCTACCTGGCAAACAAAGGGAAGAAAGAAAACAAAGAAATGAATGATAAAAACAAAGAGGCTTTGCTGGAGGTAAGCCAAATTATTAGGCTGCTGATGCAAATGTCACCAAAACTCTGCCACCATTTGTGTCTGCTCTGCAATAACAACGTTTGGTTCTTTGTGGGAAATAGTTTAACAACAGGAAGTTCTGTGATCTGGTATCTTTGTATCTCAGGTTTAATATGTAACTTTAACTTTCCTCTGCATCAGCTGCTCCTCATTAAAAATGCAGATTATTCACTCTTAGGCCAGTACTTGGGACTTTTTATTGTTAGTAAGGTTGATCAGTACCGAACAATTATCTTTAGGTTAGAAGTGGATTTACTTCTCAACTTATTAGCTGTACTACAACAGAAAAAGACACATTCACTTTTCCAGAAAGTCTGTTTAATCTCTTGCCTTTCCTGCTCAAGTATTGCCTCAGATGTATGCTTGTGTAAGGAAAATTAATCCACACACATAAGAGGTTTATGTCCAAAAAGGAGACAGAGGAGTCCCTTTACTTTATTCGAATAAAGGGAGAGGCCATGGGGCATTCCCCTGTGGTCTCTCGAATTTTTGGAGGATGCAGCCTCCTTTTTATCCCAATTTCCCGGCCACATTTCCCTCTCTCTTTCCCCATTTCTGAGGTACTTGAGAGGTTCAGACTTCCCGGAATGCCTGATCCCAAAGATTCCCCTCTAATCTATAACCCTCCCTTTTAATTTTTAATCTTTACAGAATTTAGGGATTTTCTTTCCCATTGTTTCTTTCATCTTTCAATGTCTAATTTCAATTATCAACCAGCCTAGAGTTTATTTGTAAAAGCAAATATCTTTTTCCATTCATCAATCAGTGGAATCCTTCCCATTGTTTCTTTTATCTCCCAGTGCTAGTTTTATCTACCAGCAGACTCCCAGTTTGTTTGTAAAGACAAATCCACTATTCCTCTCACTTGAAAGAGAAAAATCCAGAGTTATTTGAGAGAAAAGATTATCACAGTTCTCCAGGCAAGCAGTTTGGTAAAAGCTCACAAAGGAAACAGTTTTCTCAGGTGACTCACATTTCAAAATTAGTGCATCTCATGAAGGCACCAGATGTTAACCGGCAAAAGTCCTGGTGAATTCTAAATGAAAACATTAAGTGATAAGTGTGTTGGTAGTAAACAGTAAGTCCTTCAAGCAAACAATTAGTATATCTGATTAAACAGTGTTTTAAATGCTAGCATGTATTTCAAAGTGAAGGCAGAGATTGAGCTGTTAGAGCTCTAAGCAGTCTCTAAAGAATCTCTCTACAAAGTATTTATCTACAGAACATATAAACATTGCAGTAGAGAAAAAAACCCAACAACAGTATCAACCACTCTGTTCTATAGCCTTTACTGAGCACATCTATGTCTAGTTACTGACTCTGAGGGATGGAGGTTTTGCAAGCCTTCTTTATCAGTGTGTGAACACCCAGCATTAGCTTGGAAAAGTTTACCTGTCTAAGGTGTTCATCTCCCTAGGAACTGCACTCCCCATGTTCATATGTTCACTGTCACAAGAAATGTCTTTATTTGTCAAGGGAGCATTTTTCTGCTATCTATTGATAGGATTGTGCTTAAATGGATTTATTTTGAGCATTATTATTCTTGTTGCACAGGAAAGCTTCTGTGGGACATCTGTCATTGTGCCAGAGCTTGAAGGGGCCCTTTATTTAAAAGAAGATGGAAAAAAGTCCTGGAAGAGGCGTTATTTTCTTCTACGAGCTTCTGGAATTTATTATGTACCCAGAGGAAAAACCAAGGTCAGGAAGCCAAATAATCCTTTTAGCAATAAAACAATTCATGGAGGTGAAAGTGTAGAACTCCCAAGGTGACATTTGAAGAGCATTGTCTGGTGCATCTGAGAGGGCTGAGATTTCCATGGTTCAACTTTGACTACACCACTTGTGCAAATACTAGAATGCAATCACTGAATCCTGTCATGTTTCTCTCCTTTTGATTTCAAGGGATTAATAAAATAGTGCTCCTCCAGAAGACAGGAGGGGAAAGAAAAACAGCATAGCACCCGTCAGCTGGTGATGTGCTGCCAAAATGCTTCAGTGTTATATGGGTTCCCTGTGAAAGAAAATCTTAAAAGTTGTCAAGTAAACTAATTTCTGGTCACAAAAAAGGTAGAATTTTACTTTGCTTGATACTGACTTTCTGCACCAGTAACCAGCACGTGAAATGCTGTACTTTTCTAACACAGTGATCTCTACCTAGAGAATGTGTTGTGTCTTTTATGGCTTTTTAAGACTGCCCTTTGTGTAGAAAGAAGTGGGTCAGAAGCATCTACCTGGCTGAATCAAATTTACTTACATTTATTATTACAAAATATTTAAAGAGTCTAAATTGCCAGCACTAGGTGTATTGCACATGAGGGCAGCTGGCTTTTCATTTCCACAGTGATGAGGTAGAACAGTGGATTCTAGGACTAGTGGTATTTTTTTTGTGTGTGTGTTCTGAAAACCCCTTCTGTTACCACTTACAGCTCTGCTAATGCTTCATATTTAGAAATGCTGCTGCTGGTGAAGCTTTACTGTTAGGATTTGTGCTTTGAAACTTAACTCTTCTGCTATTTCCTGACTAAAGTACAAAGGGAAAAAATATTTATCTTGTAAAGGGATGTTGTGCTGCTGCTCCAGTGACCTGCTTATAACATTGAAACACAGATCACCTTGCTGCTTTCACAGCAATTTATTTTGACTTTACCTGACCCTGAGATAATGGCTTGCATGCCTCAAATCAGGTTGTACACACAACATCCTATCAATTAGGATCCAGAATGCTATTTAGAAGGTACTTAAGGTGGAAAAAGTGTAAGAGTAGTCAAATGTGAAGTCCATCTTGGACATTTTCTTGTAGCATGTCTCCAACAATGACCAGTAGTACAGTGCCAAAGCATGGTCCTGATAGTTACTCAGCCTTTTTTCATCAACCAGTGATACCTGTTCCAGTGACTTTTCATCATAGTGCAAATGAGGGAAATGCTTTCTTTTTTCAGGTGATAGGCTGTAAACATAGGCTCAGATGGAGCAACACAGTCCCCTTGTAAGAGCTCTTTAACACCTCACTGCCTGTTGGTCATTACAGACTGTGTAACAGCCTGTGTACCACCCTGCCTATAACTGAGCAGTTTTAGGAATTGTGGCCTTTAAAGTCACTATATTACCACCACGAATCTAGTTCTTTAGGAGATAGTCACAGCTCCTTAAAGTGGTAGCACAGTCATCTGTTTGCTCCTGCATCTGTAACAGCCTTCAGCAAAAGGATGCCTATGCCCATGTCTCAGCCATTCCAGAGAAAGTCAAGTCCCTTAGCTCAAATTTGTGCTTAAGAGTGATCTAAGTGATTGTTGCACTCTGTAGTGGAGCAGCTGAGGATGAGGTGCACGTGTCTGTTGTGGAGATCTAATCTCTGGGACATGAACAGGATACTGTGAGGGTGTTAAACATCTCAAAGCACTGCCATAGAATTTAGTAGAGCTCTTCAGTTAAATCCCTTAAATTATGAGAGTACATCCATTGTTAGGGTAGCATGAAAAGTGCACGTGCACCTTGCACATCATTCAGTTGTGGGCAGAGCAGTCTTTCTTTGAGGTACAGAAATGAACAGTTGGCAGACAGCAGTATCTTCAGCTGCTGCAGCTGTTTAAAAATTCATCATATATATTCCTGTTTTCAATATTTACAAAAAAGCAAAGACATCTGGCATACCTTGGCACTTTATGCTGGCTGTAAAATATGTGGTGAAAGTGAAAATACAGGGGCACGTTCAGATAATTTTACACACATTGTTGTGGTGGTTTTTGTTTCAGGGTTATTTGTTAACAAACCAGCACCAGTCAGCACTGCTGTCTTAATTTTTCTTCAGCATTGCCCTACTTACATCCCATTCAAAAATGTGCTGTTAATGGACAGGGTCACGAAACAAAAGGATCAGAATTACAGATAATTAAGAAATCTATTTCTGTTAATTGTGTTGCTTTGTCATGTTAACGTTGCTGTGTCATGTTAACATTGCACAAATACTCACATTAAGCGCCTTTGTCCCTTGCATAAAAATCTGTTCCTTAGAAGATAATAACAACTAAATTCATATTGGTCTAAATCACTATTGCCTGGTTCCTAAAGGAAAGGAACAACACATTACACTGGATGGATTTCAGCACATTTAGGAACTTTAAGATGTTTGAAAAACCAAGGTCCGCACACTCACTGACAAAATCTCTTGCATCATCAGCCAGGACAAAGTCAGGAGAGAGAAGAAGTCCTGTCTACATCTAGTAGGAAGTGTTTTGCCACACATCTTACTTGCAAACTCAATTTGTAAATTAAGCTGACTCAAGAGTATATTATGATGAAAATATCATTAAGAATGAGAACAGCAGACAAGAACCATCATATGCATATGATAACATATCCCCATATCATATCATACCCCATTTTTAGGGGCAGAGGGAGCTTGTGGTTTGTTGTTTAATTTTTCCTGATTTCTCAGTTTAGCCAATGGTGACCATGTGAAATGGCTATTTTTGCATTTCCATGCAAAGGATTGCAGAAGTTACTGTATGCAGAATTCATCACTGAGAAACATGCCAGCAACAGAAACCTTGTTACTTTGGCAATATTTTGTAAACAAGCAAATGTTATGATAAACAGAAATGGAATGATGCCAGGAAACTTGAGAAAATTCAAAGCAAAACAGATTCAACATGTGCTTATTTCCTGATGAGTGTTTGTTTGTTACAACAGAAAAACAAGCTCCCAAAGCAATTTAGAACCTTAAACCTTCTTTCTCCACGCAGAATTTTAAGGGTGTGGTTTATTACTGTGGCGTTCTCTTTTGTCATATTAGACATAAGCTAAAATCTCCACACAAAGCAATGAAGCACAGCATAACCAGAACAAGAGCAAAATGTTGAATTGTGTTATAGATTATTCGTAATGTGTACTGACCCTATTCCAGTTTTCATTTTAAGAAAGCAGACACTTAAAATTAATCCTTGTTTTTTTCAGTCAGCTTCATTGGCATTTGTGCACTTGATAAAGGTCCTATTAATGAGTTTCACATCAAAATTCAATTTGTTCTAACAATGATGGGCTTGGTTTTCATTTGTAGACATCACGGGATCTGGCATGCTTCCTTCAGTTTGAGAACGTGAACGTGTACTATGGTTATCAACACAAAGTGAAATATAAGGCACCTACAGATCACTGCTTTGTCTTAAAGGTAATCTACAAAAAAAACAACAAAAAAAAAGTTCTGCAAGTGTCACAGTTTCTTTTATATGTAAACATGTATAAGTTTGAATCTCCAAGGATCCTGATAAGATAGAGTAACTCCTGCAAATTCATGTGTAATTTCTTCTTTGCCTCATTGTTATCAGCACATACATTTAGAACCTTAATTTTATTACTGATAGTTGTGTGATATATGTCTACATTGCATCCTAAAGTTTTCTTCAAAACAGGGTTGAATATGCTGACCTGTTCAGGTGACTGGACACGTTTGGGCAGATGACATCCAGGGCAGATGTGCGATGAGAATTCTGGGAGTCTCTAATTTTGATGTTATGAGCACTGTGGATTATACACCAAAAGCATGTCTACTTTTTTTGTGGTGTAGTCATACCTGTTGAGGGGTTTGTTGAACTGAGATGCAAAATTTTGCAGGAATAGGCATCTCATTTGTCATATTTTATTGCACTGCTGTTTCTGGCAGGAAAGCAAAATACATTGCTCATCCACTCATGAAAATCAATGCTTGTTCTTGCATAAGTATCTCATTGCTGCCTCTCCAGGTAAAAGCACTGCAAATAGGCTGGGAATTCTGCATTACATTCAGGAAAGGAAAAGAAGCCCATGTTTTTCACCGAGTTCAGACAGCAGAAATGAAGCTTTGAGGTTGTAGTAATTTGGCCTTGCTTGCTGTCATATCACTGTGTACAAGACAAAAGATAATCTTGCTGCTGCTTTTCTTATAATAGGTGTGCAGTGTGAACAAAGTATTAGAAAACACAGTATCTTGTCATCTCAGAAAAAAAAAGTACAGGAAACATTCACATCAGAGGTCATTTACAGCACCACATTTCTGGCTATAGTTGCACACTTAAAGCACTTTTTTATTCAGTTCCAAAATGTCTGCTAGCTTCATTTACATATGGCCAAGCAGAAGTGGTTTATAGACACAGATTTATTTTCTGAAACAGATGTATTTAAGTAACACAGATGAACATTTTTAATACTATTGTTCTCCATGAAACACTCTGCAAGGAACACGAGTGAGCTTTCAGAAGTTACCAGGTAAGCACTGCTTCTGAAAAGTACAACCTCTAATGAAAAAAAATGAAAAAGGAAGCTGATGTAAAAAATAAGGGGAAATTGATTTTCTCAACAGATGACTGGTCTGAGAACTATCTGACTAATTTAATAACAGTTATTCACATTCTGCACAGATGAAAATAAAAGCATGATTTTTGAATGTATGTAGCAATGTGTTTAACTGTTCACAATAGTTAGGTAAACTTTCTTGGACTTACTGCCATCTTTTCTAAAAAGAGGTATGCTATTTACACTAGCAAAAAGTCACACCTCAACTAAAATTCTTGCTTTAATTCATGTGTGATGTTAGTGCTGTACCTTCAACGTGAAATTGGAAGAACAAGATCAAAAGCTTACATGGGAAAGCTTCATGTATAACAGATTTATAAATGTATGAAACCTACTTAGCAATTCATGTTTGCTCTGATGCTTCTAAAATGTGTTTGCAGTACACTAGAAAAACATTGTATCAATAATTCTTTCTGAACAATGTAACTTAGGGATGAATAGATTATGTTACAGTGCTTGTTTTTCATTTTAATTGCTACAAATCATCATTTGACAGATTCTTTACCTGCTCAGTTTCAGACTTGGCTTTTATAATGGCAGACTTGCAGTGGCTGGAGTTGGTCAGGAAGTACAGGCAAATGCTGATATCTTCATATTTCTGTTGTTTCAGAAGTGAAAGTCTCCCACTTAGGGTGGCTTTCTGAGGGTGGTGAAGTGGAGAGTTTAATATTTATTACAGTTTCTGTACATTAATTTGAATTCTATGTATAAATAGAGTATTAATTCTACTTTTTAAAGACATGCTGCTGAAATTAGTTCTGTCATATCCTTGCCTAACCTTTGGAGGTTGGAGCTGAGGATGTAATACATCTTGAGATCTGTGGGCTGAGGGAAAGAGCAAAGTTAAATGTCAGTCTCTCTGATTGGATCCTTGGTGACACAAAAGTGTGTGGACGGACGGTAACACTGAGCCATTTATCACACTTAGTCACATTTTTGTCCTGTCTGGTTTGAGCTGTAAGTCTCCCAGAAGAAAATATCTCTCTTGCTGAGAAACACTTGTCCTGACATGTCAAAGGAAAACAAACCATCATTCTTGAGATATTTCTCATCCTGCCATATTTTGCAAATGAAGTCCTCAAGAAGAAATAACAGTACTCTCGCAGACAGGTGCAGTGAGGAAAAGGCAATGGATTTAATGGGTAAACATTTGTTTTTATGACAGAGTAAGCCTAGTAATTTTGAAGGAATTTGGATGCCCAGTTCAGTCCAAGCCAGTTGGAAGTTCCTCCACAGCCAAGGCTCTGCTGTGTCTTCACAGCTCTTCCATTCCCCTGTGTGCCTTGCCACAGAGGGCAGGATAAGGTTTTCTGTTTGACAACAGACAGGGAAGGTAATTGAAAGAGTAGCAGCCACAGCCCATGCTAGCTGTTCACTGAGGGGGCTGTAGAGCAAAGGAAATATTTTGGGGAAAAAAGGTTAGTCTGGAAGCCCTTATTAGCTCCAGCAAGATGTAATGCCACTTGGAAAGTTTTTGAATAGCATGCCACTACATTTTTTAAAGAGTTGATTCTTTCAGAGGACCCCCATAGGAACTGCTATGTAAAAACAGTGAGCAGTCATCAGCCAAGTTACTTGCTCTGCTGTGTTTCAAACAAAACAAAAGAACCTGCCCAGCTCAGAGGCAAGAGACCAGTTTATACTTTATAGTACAGGAGAAATGCAGGGGTGTAGCAGCTTCATAAGTACATTGCTTCTGTGCTAGGTGGAAAATCCTGCTGAATTCAGAACTATATTTTCCCAGCTTTGAGAACTTAGTTGAAAAAATACTGTTTTCATTTCCTAGTGGTTAAGCTATTGGCATCTTTACTTCAAAAACAAGGACATACCCTTTGTTGATTCAAATGGCAGCAAATGGCCAGTAAGGTAGGCTGGTTTGGGGTTGAATATGGCCTAATACTTGAAGGAAGTGTTCTTTCTTTTCCTCCAGTCCCCAGTTACATGGTGAGCCTTCTAAACAAATAATATATGTATATTTGTAGTATTTATTCCTTCTTTGAAGGTCTTGTCTCACATTAGCAGGGAGAAGAGAGAAAACATTTCCTTTTGCCCACCCCCCCACCCCCCAATCTTGGTCATCTTTATTCTGTGTCTTTATGGAGGGAAAAGCACTCAGGAAAAAATCTAAGAATGAGCAGAGCATTCTTGCCATTTTACATCTATGTTCCAGGCATTGCCAAGAATGTAAAGAGAATGTAAACACTGTAACTGATGTTGACTACAGTCCTGGTGACCTGGTTTTAGCCAGAACAATGAGGTTTTTCAGGTTGTCTGAGACAGCCCTGAGTAATATGGGTGTTGCCTCAAAGTCTTCATGACATTTCTTTGACTGTTGCTTCACTTTGATCTCTTTCATGGGATGTGAGCTTTTTCTCCAGTTTCTTCTCTTTGGCTACAGTCAGGTATGGGGCTTGCAGCTTTTGGTCCTGGTGCCTGTCCCAGCTAACATGCATCCAGTCACCAGGAGCTGGCATCTCCCTCTGTCCTGTTTCTTTTATAATCCAGGTGTTTCATTTCAACTTCAGTGATCATACCTGGATTATGTAGCTAATGTTGGCTTGGGGGCTGGTGCTAGAGTAGCAACAAGATCATGCACATCATGGGCAGGTTGTTTTGATATATAACCTGAATCTGTGGTGGGTTTTGCAGCCTAGGATATTGGAGCTGCACCTAAACTAGCTCAAATATAAATATTCTTAGCCGCAGATCCATGCTGTGGGATATTCCTCTTACAGCTAGGGAAGCACGATGTGTTGTGAGTGCTCTTTGTGTAACATTTGTTCCCATTATGTCAGCACCCCACTGTATATACTATACCTCAGCACAAAAATGGGATGTGCTTTGCTTATTTGTTAATAATCAGGACACTGAGGAGATAACAGGCAAAAGGGTGGGGTTCCAGGAGCAATTAAACATCACAGTGTTTACTAGCAAAAGAGGGAGCATTTTGCTGAGCTTATTCAGAAGTTTCCTTTCAGGATGATTCAGGAGACAACTGCAATAACAGAACAAAGCAGCTACTTCCTCATATCAGGCAACAGAAAGCCCAGCTGTGACCAGCCAGAAAGAGCACGGCTGGCTGGTTGGAAGTGAGAGCAGAGTCACCTTTGGCTGTGCCTGTGCAGCAGGCCAGGACTGATGTGGCTGAGTCCTGAGGACAAGACTGCAGCCTTGCACAGAGCCTCCAATGGCTCTGTGGCTTTCAGGAATCCTTAGGCTTTGGGGCAACTAAAAACTTGAAGAACTGTGTTTTATTTCCCCGTGGCTATTTGGTCTGTGCTGAGCTTTAAACTTCTTCAGTGCACTTGTTCTATACCACTGCTAAATAAACCTTCCTCCCTCAAAGGAAGTCCCACATTTCAAAAGCCAGGAACAACACAAAGAACTCTCAGAATATTAAAAACAGAGCCTCTGAGAATAAGAAATACTTTTGGACATCTGCTCTTCTAAATATGCAGATTCTTCCTATTTTGTACTCAGCCTAAGTCTAATGCTTGCATAAATTTAAAGACTTCACCCTTCTCTTTGACATCAGATAAAGTGAGTCTTTTCCTAATAGAGATCTCCATATGCAGAGAAGAGTAAAGGAAAGGTCAGCCAAGTTTGAAAAAAGACCCTCACTCAAACCTGCATCTCTCAAGTTTGGATTTGTCACTCTGTTCCCAGCAGAGTAGGCAGGAGAGGGTCACAGCACTGCTCTCTGTGCCACCCTGCACAGAGTGCTGGCCACTCCTGGGAGGGCAATGGTGAGGGAACAAAATTCTCTCTGCTTTCTAGCAAAAATATATTCACACACTGCACACAGCAAGTAGGATGGTTTAGTTCCTCAGAGCCACCTTTGCATTTACAAATGTGTGGGTTTATATCTAGATTCCCTGCAAATTTTCTCATTTGCCATCTCATGTTATATGGGAAATGCTGTGGAAGTAAATGAGCCCTTTAATGATTTATTTTACATTCTGAAACTGAGAGACCACAATATAAAAAAATACCACAAAAATACAGTATTTCACTAGAAAGGAAGAGATCTGTCCATCATGCTAGCAAGAGCATCTATTGCAGTGAGCAGAAATTGTGAATCTAATGTTCATGTTGTGGATTGTCTCTGTGTGAGCATGCGCACACATGCTCCTCCAGGAGCTGATTTTGTCACACCATGTTGAAAAATCTTTCAAAGCAGACAAATAGCAAGGTAATCTATATGCAAATTTGCTGGTTTAGTCAGTCTGATGTGCCTGTGACAAAGAGTGGATTTAATTATAGTTTATTGGTGCTGGTTATGCTTGAGTAATCTGGAGGTAATGGCGCATAATGCTGAATTAATCTAGGATGAAAAAAATTGGTTTCCTGGGGATAAACTGAGACAAAGGCAAATCATCCCCTATTTCTACAGATGGGTACATTTTCCTGTGCAGTCAAAACAGTTAAGCTTTCCTGGCATCATTTGGCACCATTATTTAAAAAAAAATTTCTAATGATCCAAAGAATTTTGGAAGTAAATTTTTAAAAATAATAGCTTGTTTGCAGTAGCAGCATCATTCTAGCAGATGATTTGGTATTTAGCTGCTTCTCTCCTGATTCCCTCCTCCCTCACACCCTGTGTGCTCCATGCAGGCTGAGCCATGTACGCCATGCATTCAACACAAAGACAGTTAAAAAGGCAGAAGGTGAGAAATAGCAGTGTTTGAGATAGAAAACACTAGGAATAACAACTATGTAGAACAAATGGCAAGTGCAGGAAACAAAGATAGAAAGCAGGAGTTGTTCTTTTTAACGTGAAAGATTTGGAAATAGTGTTAGTATGAGTGCTTCAGATAAGTGTTTCAGAGTAAATTCATTGCTAGATTAACTGAGAAAGCAGAATTAGAAATACTTTTTATTGCAGAACACTTTCAGGTACATGGGAATATTGTCATGTACATGCACAGTTTTGCTAGATTAATGTATAAAGAGCAGAATAAGAATAATGGATAATTAAAAAATAGAATAATGAATAAACAGGGAGAATAAGAACAGAGAGTGGACAGGGAGAATTTGAATATGATAGCTTTGGAAAATATTACTTCCTGCATAAAGCAGACCCCTTTGGTTACAATGGCCATTGTATATATATTTGTAGTGACCTAAAAATTTTGCCTCGGATTATTAGAGAAATGTAGGTCAAAAGAATAATTTTCTTATAATAGGGCAATTACTCTTTTATACATAGAGTTAACACATCTTCAAGAGATCAGTTAGGTATGATAATCTTCATGCGAGGGGTGCAAAGCATCTGAATTTGACCATGATGAAGAGTAGATTGTAAATCTGAACCATTTCAAAGTGACTTTTGAAAGGTACTGACTATTAATTCTACTTCCAGCCATGGGAACCAGAAGAGTCTCAGTTTTTCAGAGAAGCTAGTTCAACACAGCACAAGTTCATTGGTAGTAGTTAAGGTATCCAAAAGCATTGAGCATTTTGTGAAAATTTGGCCAAAAGCCAAAGCTTGTGATCCAAAGTTAGTCACTCTTTATGCTTTTGGCTATTGTTTCTGCCTCAGAGACTGAGCAATGATCCATATATTTTGGGGCAAGGAATGCAGTGAGATGCCTGAATAACTTCAGTTTACTTTTCATCTTCAGTGTTGGAAGAAGGCAATGCAAGAGAACATTTTATTTGGATAATCTCCAATTTCATGCACACATGGCCTTCAGTCATTTGTTTTGGCAGACACCATAGAAACCACATCATTCAGTTCCCATTTCTTCAGGTTTTCAATGTGTTTTATCTTTTTTCCTTAGGCAAAGAGTTTACTTTATATCTGAAAATGTTATCTGTGGACAAATTTTTTTAAGCCTCTCCAGAAAACAAACTCTTTATATTCAAGTGCTTCTGCTTTTTTTTTATCTCTAGACAGTTGATATTTACAGAGGAGACAGTGGGACAGGGGAGAGTACTAGGTTCTGTTCCAAGCCTCTTCAGTGCTTTTCTGGGTGAAACCCAGCACATCCTTTTTCAGCCTGATGTTTGAGATGCTCAGATCTTTTGCAGTACCTGCAAAATCAGGCTCAATGATGTGACTAATTCATCATTATTAAGAGTTTTGACATGGATAGATGAAAGCTCACTGTAGTCCATATTATTTCAAAGCACTATTCAATTTTTTTAATTTGAGAAAAATTCTGGAGAGCCTTTCTACTTGCATATTTCCACTTTTCTTTTAAACTCTGACTTCTAGAGTTGTTACTGTTTAAGCAGTTATCTTTCATAATTCATTTTGGTGCTGCATATTTCAGAGGCAAAGGTGCTAAACCTTTCTAGAGGAGATGTTTTCACTTTGCTATCAGATGATTTTCATGATCTTTTCAAGACATGGTATGCACCCTATAGCAAAATAATTTATCTGTCTATGTATGAGGTGTGGCACACTGAGGTTAGTGTTATTTTGCCTTGAAGTACAGTATTTCTCACATGGCTGTTGTGATTGATGTTGTTGACCTCTGTTAGTCTCACAGACAAGTTATTACAGAGACTCTGAATCTAGTTTAGTAAAACCAGACTTGCATAGTGACTACAGCTGCTTATGTCTCTGTGCTAGACTAAACACTCTCCTGAGACACAGGAGCTGTGAAGGGAGAAAATTGGTCCACGCAGAATCATAGAATCATTTAGGGATCTTCATACCAAGTCAGCATTTCCAGGCACTTCCAGCTGCTTAGGTTCTTCTTCAAATTGCTTATTCTGAGTCACCATTCTTATGCACTATGTAGTAGATTTTGTGTGAAGTTTTAAGTGGAAAATTGATCTTGTAAAGGTCAGCATTGAGAGCCAAGACTTCTGCCATTTGTACTGCCAAAGCAATTCCACTATGACACAGTTCCTCCAAATGAGCAAATGGTGGGGTGGGTGGGCTGTGACAATTCTGGGCTGAAACATTTTATCTTCCTACCTAAAGTGGCATGGTTCATGTATGTAAAAAACACAGGAAGCCAAATGTCTCCATCTGAGCCAGTTATCTGGCTCTGTATCTATATTATATAGATATATAAAATATCTATATAATCTATATAATTATCTTGTATGGGTAGAAACCTTCAGGGCTAAGCTTGGTGCTGCTGGTGTTTGCTCCTGTGGTCTGGCCTTGCAGACTGCTGCTGTAGGCAGCCTCTGTATGGCAGCCTGGAACAGTCCTCCTTAGGGCTGATCCAAAGCTCTTGTGAGGTGAGTGGGATATTTCCAGTTGGCCTCAGTGGGCTGTGGATCCAGTAATGAGTTAAGATTTATGTGTCATTCATAAAGTTACCTGTAAAAAGAGCCAGTATTGCTGTTGCTTCTTGGAAAATGAGAGACAATACAGTTCTCAGCTGTGACAAAGAGATTACACAGGGTGTCTGCATGGCTCTCTGAGGTGTCTGACCTTCTGTCTCAGAGCTGGGGGTTCAGCAGCCTGCTAGTTTGGTCTCTAATTGACAGCACATATTTGTGACTGTGCACTTAATCACGGTTGCTGATTGGTAATTTAATCAAGGAACTGATTGAGGCAATTTGGAATAGGTCCCATTGGTGAATATCAGTAGTTAAGATGGATTGCCTGGTGGAGACAATAGCCAGCAAAAGACAGGGTAAAGGGTAGCCAGTAAGTAACTCACATGTTATCCAGCAAGGGACACTGTCACCTTGTTCACTCACAATTCCCCCTCAACTGCTCAGGATTGTGAGACACACACCCCCCACAGTCTGAAAATATTCATATTAAGGAGTGAGGTGAGCAGATTTGCTGATGATATTACATTATTCAGACCACTGAGGAAAGGGCAGACTGAGGAATTCTGGAAGGCCATTGTAAGGCTGAGGTTCAGTGCTCAGTAGTTGTCAGATATATAAATCAAGCATTAGGAATGATTAGGAAAGGCATAGATGATAGACCAGCAAATGTTGCCTTACCATGGCACAAGTTCATGGTTTCTGTTCACCTGTGCAGTTCTGGTCCTCTCATGTCAAAGAGAATATATAATAAACTTGTAAAAGTACCAAGCAGGAGCAACAAGGATAAGCAAAGGTAAGGAATTACTTTGACCTGAAGAATGACTGAAGAGACTAGAAGCCCGTAGGCTAAAAAGGAGAGACAGCTTACCACAAGCATGATGAGGATCTCTAGGCTCAGGAGTGGCATGGAAGGGTGTGGCTAGGGGTCAGGCATTACACATCTCTTCCAAAACAAGAATGTTACACAAACAGTCATGTTCAGAGAAGGAGCTGGTTCTTCATAGAGCGTGTGACAGACTTGCAAAAGTTGTTGCGAAAAGATGTTGTGGACACCAGAGTTCTCTTTGTGCTCAATAAAAAGTGAAGAAGTACCTGGAAGAAAACCTATTTATGGAGAAGTCCCATGAGTCTCAGAAAACTGCCGGAAATTGTTGTAGACAGAGAGTGTTCAGAGAAGGAAGTATCATATCTGCTTATCTTGTACTTCCCCCATTTCTGGCCGCTCTCAGAGTCCTGGTACTGGGTTCAGGGACCTTTGATCTGACACAGTACAGGTGCTCTTGTGAAACTGATATTTGCATAGGGTGCCCCAGAGGAGAGGTCTGCAGCAGCCTCTCTTGAGCAGCCCAGAAGCAGATCCCAGTGGCAGGGCTGTGTGTATGTGCAGCACCATTACCTGGCTTGCTCTATGCCTTGACCTGCTCTGCCTTGTTATGCAGTGTGGACATTCTTCCAGATGTTTGCATGAGCCATTTGTAAAATTATGGGAGTCTTCTATTTTGCTTGTGATAAAGACACACACTGGTAGGTGTGGTGTTTAAAAGTGGGGGGGATATGGATTTCTTGCCATGAAAAAGAAGGGGAAGGAAAAGCTCCCTTTTTTCCTTTTTTAAAGGTTTGGGTGCCATCTGCTGGGTTCAGTAGGACCTAACACACTGGAGCAAAATTGCTGGTTGAAATGTGCCTGAAGAACTGAATTTACCGAGTGTTGCAGTGTCTTTGTTTGCACCTCCTGGTTCTTTTGTCTCCATTGGTGGTAATGTAACCCAGGTATATGGGATGTACTCTGTCACAAAAAAGTGTCTGTTTACAGTTCCCTTTTAAAGGTACCATTCAGGCTGAGTTCTCTGATTTTCACTGTGTTTGGTCACCTAATGGAGAAATAGTGGAAGGAAACAAGGATGTTTGGGCATTGTGTCCTAGCCACATCTTGTGCTAGCAGAGCCTACTCTGAGCAGCATTCAGGCTCTCTGAGGCTGCGGGAGACAAGGACAGGCAGATGCTGGGAGCTGGGGCAGGCTGTTTGTCCAGGGGCCTGGTTACTGCCTTGGTTTGATACATGGCAGAGGTGTATAAAAACAAGAAACAGCCATGTACATTGAGCTGTGTGAAGGGGAGATGTGTGGGTGTACCTGGTGGGTGAGGGTCCATGAGGTGGGCATGGCCCCTGCTCTGCAGCTAAGACACACGGTGACAGTGAGCTGGCACCTCTGGGCTTGCAGTGTGAGCTGTCCCTCACTTTCAGCCTGGGAGTGCCCCAGAGCATGGTAATGAAATAAGGTAGCCACGGGCACTTCCAGAGGCAGAAGCAGACTCGGTGCATTCATTGTCCAGGGGAGATGGCCAGCTGTGTGTTTGCAGAAAGACTGTGACCTGTGTGAGCAGGTGAGTGCAAACATGCAGGGACTTCTAACATGGTTACAAGTAGTAATAAGGGTAATATCCCTTTGTTTTTCTCTTCTTCACAGTTATCTCTATGGTTTGTTGCTATAGGGCTTTAGCAGCAATAGTGGCTTGTTCAGTCCTATCCTCTCATCCATCCCTTGCTACTCCTTCTCTCCCCAAGCTATGCTATCCCTTATTCCCTTGCTCTATGTGAGGTCATGCTGTGGACTGCTGGGTTTAAAAACATATAAATCGAAACTACAGCATGATGAAATGGGTTATATTTAACCCAGACCAGTTCCTTTTTTGTTTTTTTAAATCAGAATATGGCCTCCAGAGCAGCTGGGTCAGCACAAGCAAGGGAAGCCTGGTGTCTGCAGTGCTGAGCGGGGAGCAAGGGACACGAGGCTGAGGAGTGAGTCTGCTGTGTTTGGCTCTGCTTTTGGCTCACCCAGCAGGATGTCCCAGCAGCAGCAGATATTTGTGAGGAGGTGGCACCTACATGAGCCAGAGGGTGGCAGTGCTGGGAGGGACCTTGCTGAGTTGCCTGTGTCCAGCATTGCTCTGCTTTGGGGGCTTAGTGACACCTATAAACCCAGTGTCCTTGCTAGGTGGAGGTGTCCAAATAATTTTTAGCTGCACAGGCTGAAAAGAGAGTGGATCCTTGGAGCATATTTAGCTACTCTGTGCATTTACAATATTTAATAATATTTATTTGCAATAACTGTGCACTTAAAATTTTTAAGAATATAGAAAGAAATGAACACATAAATAAGGGATAATGAAGTGTTTTTCCTTTGGGTCCATTCTTTCCTTTGCATATCAAGAGATGGGAGTATGTTATTTCATCCAAGTTACTAAAGACTTCTCTGCTTTAGCAGGGAAACCAAATTCCTTCAGAGTCTTAGAAAGAATGTTCAGTCCAAGGCAAGTAGGAAGTATGGCATTTTGATGGTCTTTTAGATGTCAACACATACCCATACTACCGTGATCAGTAAGGAAAAGAGATCCTAAATTTCCAAAATTTAAAAAAAAAAGGTTTTAAAATTGTAGAGGTTTCTGGTACAAATGAAAAAGAATACTTCTCACGGTGCTGGATTTTGAATGATCCCCTATCTAGAGCATATCACATATATATAATTTTTGCAAAAACAGCAAGAGTAAAGCAGATTAAAAATATACAAGAAGAAAGCTAGAATTGAGCCCAAAGAAAAGCAGTCACTTAGGAGGAAAAATCTATTTCAGTTGAAAGTTTATACTTAAACAAATTTAACATAGTCTTAGAAAGCTAATTATGTTCAATGTTCAGTCTGAGTGCCTCACGTATGACAAACCACAAAATGAGAAACAGACTTCCTTCTAGTGTTTGTACATTGAGTGTAAGACCTTGAACCAGAGCAATTGTAGTTTTCATTGAACTCTGTTCACAGATTTCTGAAACCCTTGAATTCACACTACAATGCATTTAAATGGTTTCAAGCAAAAGCTGCCAGTGGCAACTTCTGTATTGTTCATAATCACCGTATATTTTATATTTTCTTATACTCTGTTTCTGCTGCCTTTTTTTTTTTCCAAATCATCTTCATGATGCATTTTCACAGGGTCATTGTGGGGTTCCTTCAGATTTTTATATAGTGATTTAATTTCTGTTTGTCTTATTTTATAAATTAATGTCTTTCAGCACCCCCAGATTCAAAAGGAGTCACAATATATCAAGTACTTGTGCTGTGATGATAAAGCAACCCTGCATCAGTGGGTAACAGGAATAAGAATTGCCAAGGTGAGATTAAAAGTAAATTTACTTTAATATATTTTCTGTAAAATCAGGTCTTCCTGAGGTTACTGACTGTCATCACCTCAACTGGAAATGCTGGGACAAGAATGGACATTCATGCTAATTTTACCACAGAAGCAAAGATCAGAAATGCATGATGAGGATGGATTTGCTGAATGTCCCTGTACCTTAGCTATCATTATGCTTTTCTTTTTAACACAAGAGTGAGTTCAGTAGCTGTAAAACTCATAAAACTTACTGCACAGTTATCTGGCTCAATAATAATATGCTGTAGCTGAAGTGTGCAAGCTCTGGTTGGTCCAGTTGTGACATTTTTCAGACAGTCTTACCCAAATTGTCTGCCTCACTCTGTTCTTTTTGTCCTAATTGACAGCCCATTTTTCTTTGTACTAAACGTTAAGGTAGTTGTATTAGTACATAGCCTTGGTATTGGCTGTATTTTCCCATACAGACCTACTCCTCTTATCTGTTAGTTTGGGCTTTTTCCTGACAGTTCTGCTGAAGGGTAGCATATAACAAAGGTGTGGGGTGAACATAAAATTATGTTGTGTCTTACACTGACAGGGCTGTTTGGTCTAAAGCCTGGGATTCAGTGTCTCGAGTCTCCAGTTTGAAAATGTAATACTTGGGAAAAGATACTGAGAACAGTTGATTTTAAAGCCAGGTTTCAAGAAGTTTACAGATACTGAAACGAACATGAAATGTAAGAATGATATCAGGACTGGTTATGGGTTTGGTTGTGGGGATTCATGTTTTAATGTGCTTTTCACCTGGCCCTACACAGAAAAGGGCACGCTACTTCTAGGAGGACACTTTTTAACAAAACCAGGTAGGAAGAAACAAGGTCAGAATAGTTGTCCAAGAGCTAAATGAATGCTTGGCCTATATCAAGCTCATGTTATTGTTTTGATTCTTTTGCAGTATGGCAAGACTCTCTATGACAATTACAAATGTGCAGTGAAGAAAGCTGGCTTGTCCTGTCGGTGGGCGAATCAGAAAGTGGTGGAGCCAGCTGCCCCTGCAGGATCCTCAGAAGCAGGTACTGACACTGCCACAGCAGCTGGAGTCACATTTATTGCCCCCTTCTGTTATCATCAGTGTTGCATAGAGTCTTTGTCCAGAAAACTATCCCATGGATTCAGCAAGATGTCTTTTTACAGACAGGCCAGTGTAGCAGCAAAGCTCTCAATTTACAGCTAGAACTTGGAGAATACAAAGACAGTTCACTGAAGATCAGTTTAAATTTGCATAACTTTATAAGGCATTTTTCTGTTGGCATCTGAATCCTTTATCCACCATCTACATTTTGCAGACTGATGGTCCATGTCTTGAAACTTTCTGTTTGCTCATCTCTACACTGGCTCTATTGGAGTTTTTCTTCCAATTAGTAAAAGGGATGAGTGGCATATTCTGAGATTGATTATTATAGAAGGATTAGAAAAGATTAGAAATCATTATAGAAAGGGTGAGCCACTCTTTGTCCTAGCCATTCACTCATTTGCCTGGTAGCAATGTGGATGTTAGGACACAAGAGTAAGAAAGAATTGTGTTATTTTTTAACCTTACTTTTCCAGTAGCTTCATCATACTGCTGTTACTGATCTAATCATGATACCAGTACAACAGTAGCTGTAACTTGCATGACTATTTTTACTTGACATGCTTAAGATATGCTTTATTAAGAAGGGCATGCTGGCCAAGTACTTACTGTCATAAGGCAGGCGAATTCTAAATTACTGTTGGAAGTTAATATTCTGACTTCTCATGTAGATAACTCAAATACCTTTCTAGGGCTTCAGTTCATCTTTTTTGAATACATGTGAGATAGAAGGTGGTCTTCCTACTATTCCTTGGAGTCAAATCATATTAATAAAGACACCTATGGTGTGGGGAGACCCAGTAACAGACTGTTTTGAGATTGGGGGGGTTTCTAATGGGGGAAGGTGTTTTTAAGGCCTTGTTTTACTTTCCATTATCCTACTCTGATTTTGTTACCAGTAAATTCACTTTATTTCCCTAAGTTGTGCCTGGTTTGCCCTTGATGGTATTTGGTGAGTGATTTCTCCCAGTTCTTATCTGAGCCCATGAATTGTTTATTAAATTTCTCTCCTCTGTCCAGCTGCAGAGAGGAGTGAGCAAGCAGCTTTTGTGGGTGCCTGGCATCCGGCCAGCATCAACCCTTGAGAGGAGGAATTTTACTTGCTTGAGTGAGGGTGGGTTTGACAGTCATGGAACACTTGTGTTCAAGTGCTGACAGCAGTAGAGAGGTGGCTGGCCAGGGGGGCTTCATGCTGGTGCTGGATATGGGCAGGACTGAAGCCCTATAAAGGCTGTATATACATCTCTGTGACTTCAGCTCCTGACTAGAATCCAGGAACACTGCCTGTGTTCAATAGAATATACTGCTAATTTTAACTAATGGATTGCATTAAATGGTTAAGTAGCCTGGAAAGGTTTTAGTCATGTATACTGTCTCTATGGAATTATCTCTGAAGGGTCATTAGTGCTGTAATTGAGGCAAGTCACTGTGATTCTGAGTATCTTACAGTTGTCATAGCTGCCCTGTATAAAACCTGGGGCCTGACTACGTTATTAGAACTGGCTAACTGTGAGCAGTTGTTGGTTTGTGTTTTGGAAAAGGAGCAAAGGATGTTCACTTCTGTTTTCAGATGGCTCCATAGCCATTTGTATGGGCTGACTTCAGTATAGGCTAAAACCTGCTATAGAAAACTACAGTCCTGTGTGAACTGGGCAGGGGCTGTACTCTGTCAACTTCAGTGGCAGCCAAGGAAGGCAGGTGAAACTTTGGTTCTCACCATGTAGCTATTATTCCCTGGACACAGTTCTGTAACCAGCATTGTATGTTCACATGTACCCCAACCTGTGTAGTCTGTGGCTCTGAAGCATCCCAGGTGCATCTCAGTCAAAATATGTTGTTTCCCTCTCTGCCTTACTGTCTGCCTTTGAACACTAAAAACATCAATGTAGGCAGTGGTCCTGCACAATATCATGATGTTTGAAAGATGGAAGATGTCACTTTATGCAGATGTTCCTTATCACTACAAGGATAAATATTTTGCATTTAGGTATCTATATTTTGCATTATTTGGACTACCTTTTTTTTCTTATAACAGATGCTAATTCACTATAAAACTTTGAAGAAATTAACTTGTAAAGAATACTATAACATTTAAATTAAAAATAAGTCTTGAGAATAGAATGCATGGGCTCACATACTATATTGTCTGGGAGTCCATTAGCTGGCTGGCAGGAGATGATGTATCAATTGTTGCTTTCAAGTCTTGCATAGTTTATGAAATCCATTAACAGAAGAAGGAACAGATTACCATGTTCCAGCCTTCTGTTACATCATTTTTGCCAAGCAGAACACCATACCTTGCACTAGATAGAGTGGATCTCTTTCTGCTCTCCTTCATTTACTTAAATCTCAGTATGACTGAGGGCAGCAACATCTTTGAGCAGTGTGAAAACCAAACTCCTGCTCTGCTGTGAACAGCAGATGAAGGGAGGTGAGACAGTAACTTGCTCCACTTTAGGGAGCATAACCTCTCTGGGCCACAGAACCCAGGGATTGGGTGTGGATTGGCCACAGAGCCACATGATTGGTTTTATCTCTTTGTTGACTTCCATGTTAGTCCTTCAACACAAGATTGTAGTTTGAATTATCCAAATGGCACTTTGGATTAAATATGCTGAACAACATTCAGGCACAGGCATAAAACCTGAGGATGTTAGACCACCTTCTGTCATCTCTTGAAGCTTAAATAGCCTTAGTAAATTAGGCACACTGCAGAGATTGTCTTACTTCTCTGCCAGTCATGGGATTTGCAGGTATGGCAGTAAAAATACTTTATTTCTTATCATATTCCTGGAACCTCTTTGCTGATCAGTAAAGTACACATTAAGATTAAAGCCATTGTTGTGCTTAGACTACACTGTAGACAGCTAAGGGTTCACTAACATCTGAGAAGTACATGAGTGGAACTTTACTGGATCTCAGAACTGTAAATTATGATAGAGCTAAGGCAGTCACTAAGGTTTGCAAATGTAGGTCTCTAGGCACCAAACACTGTCTACTTCTTTGACACATACAGCTTTCAAAAATGCTGCACTAAACTGGAGAGTATTTAATCCTCATCAGACTACACAGGGGCAGGGGATTTTTTATAATTATACTTGTAAATTTGTTCTTTGGTCTCATATTCACTTACTTCATTTGACAGTTCTGGGTTATTTATGCATATCCCTTGCACAAGCAGAAATGCTGGGCAGAAGTTTTGCAGAGCTTTAACTCAGCCAGCTTCCAGATCTGCACAAATCTGAGAACACAGTGAAGTTCACAGATCTTTGTGATTCCAAATGGGGCAGATATTTCAGAGCTGGAGACATGTTTTAGCTCGTTTACCAAAGTGGATCAGCCCCTCTGTAGGATTTCAGACCTACCACTCCAATGACTGATTGATATGAAACTATGGTGCTTTTAGTCTTTAGCCTAAATTAAATCCAAAAACAAACAAACAAACAAACAAACAAACAAAAAACACACAAAAAAAACCCACCACAAAAAAACCCCAAAAAACCCAACCAAACAAACAAAAAACACCAAAAAAAACCACCACCAAAAAAAACAACAACAAAAAAAAGGCAATAAAAACTGGGAATATAGTAATACTACATGAAACACAGGTGTTTTAATGTAAGGTACTTGTGGATTTTAATGTGAAGTTCTTTATTTTCCTTAAGTAATAAACTGAATATGAAAAGTCACAAAATCAGTTTGACGTAGAAAACAGATTTTACTGGGTAATGCATAAAAACTCTGTAACAAGTATTTCCTTGTGTAAAGAAATTTTTATAGTTGGGTATTCCCTGATCTGGTTAATATGACAAAAACATAACACTCTCTTCCCTCTGGCTCCTCTCCTTGTCACAGGTACTGTTCAGTCAAATGGCCAGATTCCCCAAAGTGTTTGTTGTTCCAGTGCAGAATTTCCAGACACCCAGAAGAAAGTGGATACATCTGAGGCACAAGTGAGCAGTTACTACAGTTAAATGTCATCTGTGAATGAGTTTTCCAAGTTTGTTTTCCTTCACCTACTGTCTTCCCCCTCAAAGTGCCAATGGGAAGGATTTGGCTCCTGGGAAAGGTGGCTGCCCCTCCTCATGCTTTGCACAGTGTGTGTGCTGAGCAGAACCAGGAGCCTCCGATGGGAGGTGAAGGCACAGCCACCACTGCTTCTGTTCTTCAGAACAAGCAGCCATGAGTTCATGTAGCAGGAACAGGAATGTGCCTGCTGGGATAGGGGATAGTCTCAAAGTGTGCTGCCAGAACCTTGGTACCATGTTCTGTCTCTGTCAAAAAGAAAAAGGTCTTGCCTTAGAAACACAGGGCATACACTAGTGTTTTCAGTAGGGAACACTGCACAGCTGAAGATAAGTGTGTAAGAAAGGAGAAACTGTGAAGAACTAAGGGAAAACATAAAATGTTTTCCTTAGGCTCTAAATGCATTTCTTGGTTAAGCTCCAAATTTCATGAATTTGCACCAAATCTGGCTGTAAAATATCAAAGGGTACAGTAAGAGAACCTCAAGAACATCATACAGAAAAAAGTGTGCATTTGTTTGCAGTTCATTATTCACTCTCTTCATCATGTATGAAGTGCACAGGACAAATGAAATTAAATTCCTAGGATTTTCCTGTCACCAGCATTACGTGTTCTACACTTCTTGTTTCTGTCTTTGAGTTCCTCCTGTTTTTCTGTTCTGAACCTTACTTCCTCTGGACCAAATCACATTCTGAGAACTCAGCCACTGGTTCCCTCCTCCTGTGTCTCATTTACTTCCATGTTTGTAGGCAAGGAGTGAGGAAGAGGAGGCATACATGTTATAATTAGCTCATGCTAGAATTAATGCTGATGCACTAATGCTGATGCTTCTAGAATGACATGTGACACTTGGGGCAGCCTTGGCTGCAGTGACTGTGAGACTGTAGAGTTCAGTGTTGAAGGAAGAAGTAGAATGAGAGAGAGAGCAAGATTTCAAAAAGGGACTCCAGGAGAGCTAACTTTAGCATCTCTAGGGATCTTCTTGGAAGAATCCCATGGGACAAGGCCCTGAAGGGAAGAGGGGTCCAAGAGAGGTGGTCAGTATTCAAGGATCATTTCTTCCAGGCTCAAGGACAATGCATCCCAAAGATACTTCCTTGATGTTAGTCTTACTAACTGCAATTACTTGAAATTTTAAAAGCACTTATCTTCTGTGGACAGCATTCAAAGAAGCTCTTTGAATACTGTCAACAGGGAGGTTTCCACTGTCAAACCTCTGCGGGCTCCAGAAAGAAAACGAAATACTATTTTCATGTTTCAGGCAAAATGTACTCTACCTAATTTCCCTGTCTAATGCACTCATGTATGTTCACATCTTTTTATGTTCTTAGGCGGTGGCGTTAGTTTGCACATTTACTGACTGTGTCTGTCCTTTAATTTTTCTGTTTATTAAAGGCTGAAACAAATAATGCCAGTGCCATTATTACTGCAAATAATGCCACCCTGGCACAGCCATTGCTGAGGCCACAGAAAGTCCAGAGTAAGAGGACCTCGCTGCAGCCTCCTCCTCCACCTGAAAGGCGTTCATCTGCTATTTCTGCTTCACCAGTTCTTCCCTCCAAAGTGAAACGAGACAGTGGCATTTTCCTAACAGATCCAGAGAGCTTTCCAGCACCACCACCTTCAATGAAGATTGATTTTCCTCCACCACCACCACTGGATTTCTGTGAACCACCTCCTGATTTTGTGCCTCCACCACCACCAGTCTCCATCGGCAGTAATGGAGATGTGCCTTTAGCCCCTCCACCTCCACCTTTCTCCAGTAAGCCACCACCCCCTCCAGTGAAGAAACCTGTACCACTTCCTCCAAAAAGGCTGGAAAACGCAGGACAAGATGGAGAGCCACAGTCAGCAGGGCCACCTCTGATTGCAGGGGGAGGCAAGCAAGTAGATTTCATGTCTGACCTAATGAAAGCCCTTGAGAAGAAAAGGGGTAACAGCTCCTGAACTCTGGGAGTGGGTAGACTTTAAGCCATAGCTGGTTTTGTGAGGCATCACAGAAGGTCATACTGGATCAGGCTTCTCCAGGAGGAATTCTCCTTCAGAGTTCCTCTTGGGGGATCTCAAGAAGGTGGGGCACCCTTTGTCCCCCACTTTGTCCCTGTAACCTGCTCCTTTCCCCCTGCACCTCATCATCCCCTGCTCTGAACTCCCATTCCAGCACCAGGCCAAGGTAAGAATTAGCTGGAGAGTCTTGCTTCCCTCCACAAGAACAGCCAGAGATGGTGGAGCAGCACTCTGGAGCCAGCCACTTCAGAAATTGAAATGCATCTACTCTGGCTGCCTTTTTAGTAGAATTGGAGTTAAAGGAAAAATACAACGTCCTCATGCAAATTTTGAGAAGTGGGAAGGAAGATCCCTTTATACAGAATTGCCCTTAAAAGTTCTTTTATAGACCACTTCCAACTAGGGGGGGGTTTCCTTCTAATACAAAGATGCTTTTAATTTTTTTTAAAATAGTCTGTCTTAAAAATTAAAATGCAAGCTAGATTATTGTGAGATGCAAGTTAGGGCCAGGACCATTTCCAGACAGTGTCACCCCAAATGCTATACATCCCTGTTTCTATATACAACTCAGTCATACCTGCCAGCTGCTGCTTTGAAATCTCATTTATTTGGTTACCTTAGACAAAGAAAAAAAATTATTTTGAAATCATCTATGCTTCTATGGTAAACAGGATTTTTTTTTTTCTCTTGGTTAACATTTGTCTTCAAACTGTACCTAGAAATGATCTGTCTTGCTAAAGACTTTGTAATTATCTTGTACCTGATAGTAATGTCTCCTCCTACATTTTTTTTTCATTTGTTTTTCCCATTTAATTCTCCACTGTTCATTTAGGAAGCATCCATTGTTAGCTCTTAAATAAAAATAGCTTCTATTTCATATCTGTACAAAGTGTCACAGTTAATGAACAGCCATTTTACTGGCAATTGGAACTTCAAATATTTTAAAGAATTTTTGCCTATACCTTCTAGACTTTGTTTTTATTTATTCTGGTCTTGGCCTCTTCTCATGCACACTTGACCTTCTAAGATACCACCAGCATTATATCTGTATTTTGAATAATAAAAAAGCATAAAAAGCAAAGTGTGGTCTAAATAAATAAATGCATGAAGCAGCTGACAGAGCAGGGGGTGAGCCTGCCGTGTTTGTCAGAATGGATTCCTAGATACAGAAGTGGTGGTGGAGGCAAGAGAATGACAAGCTAGTGGCAGTGCCATGGTCTGTGTTTTGGGTCATCTCTGGTGTTATTTGTGGCTTAAGGTTTGTCAATACTTACATACCTGCATTAAAAGCTTAGCAGAAATAAGAAAGCTGTAACCATGTCTTCATAATAGTCTTTCCCTTTGAAATTACTACTTTAAAATTTTTTTGTTTGGTTTTTTTTTTAATTTTATTTAAAGCTCAGAACGGTGTTTGGAACCACATGCATTTCCTCCTGAAATGATTTTGCTTTAAACACCATGTTAAGCTGACACAGAGAGAGTCCATCCAGCTCTTAATGATTTTTGAGCTCCCCTGCTTTCAGCTGAACTGAGCAAAAAGCTCTCACCAAGAGAACTATGCCCACCACTAACAAAAGTGTCACCTGGAAGTCTTGAATTGACATGCTGGGACATTCAATAAGTATCTAAGCACCTTCAAACTGCCAAACTGAGAAATGCCCTCGAGACCAGTGCAAGGCTCATACAAGCCTCAGTTCAAAGTGGAGGGGAAAAATACCAACGACCTAAAAGTAGTAGAGTTAAAGCCAGGAGTTAAAATAAAATTAAATGAGGAAAGGATTACTATTTCCCAGTCCTTTTCCATATATAACTGAAGGAAGCATTATGAGAATCATTGAAGAGCTAGGTGTCATTTTCTGATGAGGTATTAGGAGTGCACATATTTGACATACTTAGGCGACAACAGCTGTCTGCTAGTCAACTATTTTTAAATCAAAAGAATTTCATTAAATATACACCCAGCATCAAAATAAAGCAGAACATGTCCTTGGAAAAATATTGCACAGTAAGGTCACAAAGCACCGAGACTTTTACAATTGCTTTTCTAGTATTCACTCTTCTCACCAGAACACTCAGCCTCCCACTCTATTTCCTCCCTTCTCTTTTGTTACAACACAAAAAAAATCAATTTTAATACATTTTACATCTGCAGTCGATCATAACTGATGCACTTAATCTTACACAAAAGAAGTTGAACTTCAAAGCAAAAAAAATCAAAGCCTACAGAAAACTCCAGAAATCAAGTAAAATGCTGTGATGATTAGACCTCTATCAACTATTTTGTGTAGGTACATGGTTACATGGAATTTTTAAAATGTAAGATTTAAACTCCATTCAAAGAACAAAGCTGCCACTTATTGATACACAATTATTTGGCTTGATCTGGTACCAAAATATGCTGCAAAATACAAAAAGACGTTCCAATGCTGTAATTCAAAGCATTTGTAAAAAGGAATTAATCCTTCTACCTCTACCTAACTTACTGCCTTCTAAATGGTCTGTACATCACTAGACCTTACAGTATTTTAGCCTGAAAATATCTGAAATTGCAGCATATCCTTTTTAGCCTTCCTCCATACCTGAAATGGAAGCAGTCTCAGCTGCGATGCTTCCAACAGAGTCCTTTTCCAGGGCCAAACAGTGAATTTTTCCTGAGACTTCATATCTATGCACCAATAATCTTTCTACTCCTATTGAAAGATACTGTGAAAGAGCAGTGGTCCTCTGGATAGGCACCTGACACCAGCAAAGACACCAAAACTTACCCTGGACAGACATCTTTTGTCTTTCCCAAGACAGACATCTTTGCTAACTATTTAACTGAATAGCCTTTAAATCTTTTGTCAGTTTAAAGGGACAAAACATAATCAGAATGAGAAAAGGTGTCAAGGTCTAAGATGATCCTCTGTGCCAGGTCTGCAAAATTTAAGAACATTTATGTCTGTAGAACATGGCTATATTTGATGAGGGTGTAACAGTAAGAGGAACATTCATCAAAATACTGCATTATTAAAACTAGCTTAGATGGATTTTAAATCGATCAGTCACTAAAAGCTATTAAGACCCACCTGATCAGCCATGAATTTTGAGAGGTTAAGTGTTACAGTTTGGCCGAATTTAAATACTGGGACTCAAAGCACAACTGAATGTGAAAGGCAGAGTTGTCACTGCCAGTATAATCTGCTGATACAACCATACATAGTGATGCACTTCTTTAATCTTGAGACTTCATAAATGATCAAGAATAGTAGCAGATTCCAGTCCACAAAGTCTAAGGGAGAGAAGTTCCTGTGGCTTGATCCATTAGCCCTATTTGAAGCCTTGAGCTTTGACCTTGATCATTCTTCTTGCTTGTTTGAATTTCCCTCAGGATGAACAGCTGACTTTGAGATGCTTGGCCCAAGCTGGGGGGCGCAGGGAGTACCCTGCTCTCTCTGCAGCCTCCTGCCTCTGAAAGGGGTGCTGTAAAACCTGCTCTAGGAGCTGAACCTGGAAGCAATTAAAAATGGGTAAGTTTTTATACAAAATGTTTTCTGGTAAACAAGAAGTGTTTTTTCCACTTTGTCTTATGCACCCTCCTGGCTCCAGAAACTATCATGTGAATTGCTTACAATTATTACTACTACTACTAATGCAGTCACTACTATTTATGTTATAATTAACACTGTTAATAATTTTGTTAATATTTTAAATAGCAATTGGTGTTATACGGTACAATTTTGGTCAAAATGTAGTACAGTTCAAAGTGTAAATGTAAAAATTGTTTCATTAGCTGTTATGCCAGTTACTATTAAATCTGTCAAGAAAAAAAAGATAATTTTACCTCTGAGAAGTCATTCAGATTAGCTTTTTGCACTGCTGATTCTGCCATCCAATTCCTAAGTATGTATCTAGGATTAACAGCTGAAACCAAGAGTAAGTAATGTTAAATTCAGTTAGACATATTCAACAAAAGGAAAACAGTCATTGAAATACGTCACTGAAATCTTCAAGAAGATTTAAATTTGCAGACCAAGAAAAAATGCATAAAAAGGAAAAGGAATTAATCAATCTACTTTATTCTATGAGTTGATAAAATTTTTTTTTTAACTTGCACTATCAGTAGTGCCAAAGGGCCAAACAGAAATTAGAGTAGCACAGAACATGACATTGATAGAGGAAGGATTTCCTCTCAGGAACACTGGCAGGCTTTTCAAGTGTGATGAGTTTACCATGGCCTAGGTTCTTGCTGTGTGGATGGAAAATATTTCAATGATGTTATCAATACCTTCCTGGAGATCACAAAAATGAATATTGTATTATTTAATTTAAAAAGTAATTACTAAGATATCCTTTAAAGTATATGTATATAGATACTCCTTCTATGTCACGTAACAAAAGTTTAGCCATAAAAGCCTTTAATGTTACATTTCAGCTGTATTTTTTAGGAATTACTTTTTCAACTTTCCTTTTAATCTGGCTGGAGGTAGGCAGAGGTTCCTCAGTTTTTTCCACAGCTATCTGTTGTATTCTTTTGGAAATCCTCATGACAACTATACTGCTTCCCTGCCTTGTTTCAGGCTGCTTTTGTCTAATGAGCAGTAGAGAGACTGTAGCAACACTGGAAAATGAAAACTGCTAAATCAGTAAACCAGGATATATCCTACAGCAGAGCCACTAACAACTTATAAAAGAAGATTTGTCAAACCGTATGCCAGGGACAATTCTTATAAGCACACATGGCTCTAATTATCAATTCTTTAGCAGATTATGTCAATGAAATTCTTATTTTTGTTTTGCAATTAAAGGCTAAAATTCTACTTCAGTAAGTTTTCCCTTTACCTAATGATCAAAACAATATCTCAGAATAATTGTAGCACTTCAAGCCTGCTTTGAAGTCTTAATTTGCCATTGGTCAGTGTATTTTCCCCAATTCAGTAAGCATTTATTACATTAGGATATTAGTGATACCAAAGGCATTTCACCCATGCACTTGAAACCAGAAGTCTGTGATTTATGGACATACACAAACTTCATCTCCTTCTTTTTCCATTGATGTCCCAGTAGGTTTTATATGAATAAATGTTAGTTATTTTAAAAATCCATGGAGCTTTAAAAAATATTCTTATAAATACCCTTACAGCATATTTGAAAGAGGGTACTGGAAAAGCAGAGAAATCATAAAAATTACCTTCTCAAACTTCCCTCTACTCAATTCCTTTAATCAATTAGTTAGTAAATTAGTTTATTTACAAATAATATATTAGAAGGGGCCACAGACATTCTTCTTTTTCATATCCCCACTGTCCAGTATGTACTTACTCATATTAAAAAAGCCAATCAATACAGCTGTCTACTGGGAATCCTGATAACCTCTACACAGGTGTAACAACACTCTGCCCTAACTGGCAAAACACTTTTACCACTTGGCAAAACAATTTGCTCTGGCCAAGTATTTGATTTAATCCAGTAAATGGGTTATCAACAGCAAAGTGTGATAACTAAAAAAAAATATTTCAAAAGGTGAAAAAGTTAACATATGACTCATTCAAGAAATGGTAATTCACATTAGAGCTGTGAGTCATTTTAGCAGGAGAGTATTTGTCCCAGAAATAAATTCTTAACAATTGCAAATTGACAAGTTTCACAGTGGTTTTAAAAATACCAGTATTTAACACAAGTGACAAGATAATTATGAAAGAGTAATACAAGGCAGGTAAGAAAAGGACAAAGCAAAAGAACTTTTGTGCCCTTATAAGCATGATCTGGTCTACTTTTTTTACATGCTGCTTTTGTAAAGAAATACAATTTTAGACTTGGATTGTCAAAACTTTTTGATCAACTCCAGAAGGACTACGTTTAGGCAGTGCAATATAAAATGCTACTAAGAACTGAAAACTAAATAAAGGGAGAAAAAAAAAAAGAATAAGTGACAACTTCAAATGATTCAAGTTAACATACTTTGAGAAGTGAGATTTTTTATGACACTTACTAACAGGGAGGGGTGATGAATAATGAGGTGTTAATGCCAATATATTCAAGGTCAGTCAAAGACAGCACTACACAATTTAGTGGAACTTCCCAACCCAGTTGACAATCTGAGGAGCCAGGACAGATTTGTCTTCCACATGAAATGCTGGGTAAAAATGCAGAGTTGACTGAATTGAGCCAGATTTCTGCTGGAAGTTGGGCTGACAAGGACAGCTGTTACAAGCAAATGCTCAAACAAACAACAAACAAAACAAAAACTGAAATAATTTTTAAAGAGATCACGGGAGCATCCAAGCAATCAATTTAAATCCATGGATGTAAAAATGTAAAAAAGAACAAAAAAAAAAAAAAAATCCCAAAAAACTGTGTAAGAAATTTTAGTCACACTAATATAGAGCAGCTAGCAAAAGTCCAGCAAAGCTTGTTGATTTTAAATAAAACAATAACAAACTAACATCAGTAGCCTATTATAAATGTTTGCAGCTCTGCAGTATGAATAGAGAGTGATGGTTGAGTATATGGAAGAAAACAAACTGAACCATGACTCTTTTCATGAAACCATGAAGGTCAAGTTTTGACTGCTACTAAAACTAAGACCATCAGCACAAGTGTGATTTTGGAGGCAAAACCTTTTCCTTGTTTTATCTGTCTCCTGTACTATGAGGTCCTCTGAGGTGCATGTAGAAAAGCATAATGATGGTTTGCAGAAGGTTATTGACAAATTAGGATCCTTTCTGATTTGAAATAAAACCTCAGAATGTCATGATTTTCTCTAAAAGCAGATTTAGAAGATACAGAAAGAATAAGAAGTGTGTTTAGACAGTTTTCAGCATTCAATTTGAACCGAGGAAAACAGGAGCTTGAAAATTCAAAATGATAATTGAGCGAAGGGCCTCAGAAACTCACAGATAAATCTTCTTAACCCTATCAAAAACCAATAAAATAAATATTCCTTCTTGGTAGCTCTTTTCATATTAACTTTCTAAAATGCATATAGAATTTTCTTTAAAATTCTATAGTCTTCTTTAAAAAGACTGTTAGAAAATGGGGATGCAAACCTGAAACCATAAATTATGCCCTCTGTAGTTTTACTACCTCCTTACTGAAAGTCAGTGCTAGCTCCTGCCATTTTCCTAGCAAATTGATTGGAGCTCTAGAAGAAGGTGGCCAATCAATAGCCAACAAAAGAGTGCAGCCATTTCCATCCTGCTTTGCAGGAAGCACCCTGCAAAGCAGTGTAACAGTGAAACCTCTTGAGCAGAGTCTTGTAGTTCCTTTATTCCCTTTAGGCCATTGATTTTCAGTTGCTCATTTTCTCTTATAAGCAAATTTCAGAAATTTAACATAGTTTACTGCAGATCAAAAACATCTCCAGCCGAACAATTCTTGGAGTTTCATATCCACTGTTTCTGCTGTGATACCTAACTGCAGTACCTTTTGTGTACCTGCCATTTTGTGTTTAGAATAACATGGAGAATCAAAGCACCTTCCTTTGCCTTCTATGACCAGTTAGTCCTTTCACAGAGTTTTTTCTCTGGCTGACAGAAAGAAAAAGTATGTCCCTATCAGAAATCTGAATTCTGTGTAGCATGTAGAAAGGGCAGAGACAGACAGAATGAATGTATAGTGTTACAAGATTTGCAGCAGCATAATGAGAGCTTCTCCTCTTCAGAAAAATACTGTATTTTAGTTCTACCCAAAAAGAAAAATATCTAACACTAAAGAAACATATGTAAATAGATATTTGCCATCTGCAAGCAGAGGATTCCTCTGGATTGTTTTACTCACTTGCCATTCTTGTTCTTCTTTTGGCATCTGAGTCACCACTGTTACTACACATGAAAAACAAACGAAAAAAAGAAAAACAGAAAGCACTTTAGTTAGTGAGGGTTAAGCTGATTTATTTTTAGAAATATCTTATTTGACTTCCATTAAAATCACTTCCATTAAGTGCTCTGCTTTTGTGTTTGGCAGAAGCTGGTGTGAATCTCTAAGAATGATTAGACTTGGAAAAAATTGCACACTTTCTTGTAGGTTTTGTGCCTTGTATTGATTTTTTTCCCCTAAGAATTTTATTTACTGAATAAAATTGCCAAGTACCTGATATGTATTTATTTTCACTACTATTAACCATACATACCATATATAACTAAGAAAAAATGTTAGATTCTTTATTGATTTAATACAAAAAAATCCTGTGCATTCCTATCTATGCAACACCATGGTTTCCAAACACAATCTGTGTATTTGCAACTGTTCAACTTTCATCTCCTGCCACCATAAAGCAATGTAAATATATTAAAAAACATAGTAAATATATATATATATATCAACAGTAATTTAATACTATTCATTCCTATGTACTTGCAAAGCCTGTTTGTGATTCTTGGACTGAATCTGTAGGATTGGTATTTTAAGAAAAACTGTTAACCAAAGAAAACTGATCAGGTGCTCAATGAAGGACAAAGAATAGAAATTACTCCTACCATGTAATTTTTATGTACCTGACTGTCAAAACAGAACTACAACAGTAATTATTGCTGAATCCAGCACAATTTAAAATCAAGAAAACAAAAAAGGTGTATGAAACCATGTTTGGGCCAGTTTATTAGACTCATTAAAGACTGTGCAAAATCACTGCAGGTTGAAGTTGCCTGCTTCTGGTGAACACACATCTTAAACTGCAATCAGACTTACCTGTTTAATCTCAGGAGGTACATAGTAACCCATTCTGAAAATAATCTGTGTTTACCCAGATCCTGGAGAGCCCAGAACTCCTAAAGAGAAAGAAACATTTATTGACAGATAATCAGAATTATTTTTCTCTTAAGCAAAAACCAAAGCAAGCAACAAATACTCTGTTTTAGCCCCAGCTGGCAACTAAGCCTCACATAACCACTTGCTCATGCTCCCCCTCAACTGGGGCTTAAAGTAAGGTTAAAAGTAAGAAAACTCATGGGTTGAGATAAGATCAGTTTAATAATTGAAATAATTTAATAATAACAATAATAGTAATAATAATAATAGCCATGAAAAGGAAAATATCAAAAGAAGAGAAAAATAAAACCCAACATAAACAAGTAATGCAAATGAAAAAACAATTGCTTGTCAACCTATGCCCAGCCAGTTCCCAAGCAGGGTGTTCCCCCCCAAGGTCTCCCCTAGTTTATTTGCTGAGCATGGCACTAAGTGCTGTGGGATATCCCTTTGGCCAGTTTGGGTCAGCTGTCCTGGCTCTGTCCCCTCCCGGTTTCTTGTCCACCCCCAGCCTCCTGGCTGGCAGGGCACCATGAGAAGCTGAAAAGTCCTTGAGTTAGTGTAAGCCCTGCTCAGCAACAACGAAACCATCAGTGTGTTATCAGCATTATTCACAATCTAAATCCAAAACATGGCACTGTACCAGGTACTAGGAAGAAAATTAACTCTTATCCCAGCTGAAACCAGGACAATGAACAATAAAAGGATTTAAAAATCAAACGTATTATGAACATTCAAATAATTTTCTCCCTAAACATTCTATTAGTATCTTTTCCTCTGTATTCAAATTATTTATTTTTGCTAGCATGATACATCCACATTAATCCATCTCTGTTATGACAAATTCTACCTAAACACCTCTAGCACTTCACCCCTGTTTTTCCTTGGCTTGTCTGACCTATTTCATTTTTTAGGCTACATAATTGTAGGTTTCATTCTCTTCTGAGACTTGTACATGAGTCAGATATATTCATAGAGTTGTTTTTCATCAAAAATTGTGCAATAAGCAAAATATATAAATAAAGAAAAGGTGGAGAGAAAAGGAAACTAAAGTCTACAGGGACAGGAGAAAACTGAGAAGAATGGAGACAGCAGGAGAGGAGACAGAACTTGGAAAATGCTGACAGCAAGAAATCAAAGCTTGGGGTTACTGCCTCCAGTGATGGACAGCAAACACAAACCAGGCCTCCCTGGCTGATTACACTGAGCTAACAGCTGCTTCACATTCCTCAGCTGAAAGCAGCCAAAGCTCACAGACAAAAAATGAACTTCAGAGAAAGAACAGATTAGGAAGAAATGGGCATAGATAAAAGGAGTAAACAGCACATATTCAAGAAGAAAAAAGAGTAAGGGAAATTAAAAGCAAGAACAAAAAGTTTTGATCCCATCTGGGATTTTTGGTTTTGATTATTTTTTTTGAGGAATAAGAGTAAAAATATATGAAAACTATATTTGATTATAAAAATGAGCACAGAAACAACTAAGAGCTGGGAATCAGGCAGGTGGATAACAGGTGAGTATGAGAATCAAGCATTTGTTCAAAGATGTGCAGAGTTAGGCTGCTTTAGGAGGAATTTCAGAATGTTTTCAGTTAATACTAAATATAAGGACTCCTGCAGTGTTCCCAAAGGATTCTGGCATATTTAGGTCAATTTTGGTATGCAGCTGAAAAAATCTTAAGTGATGTACAAATCAATATGAAAACTTAATCATGGAAGTGTTGGTGTGATAAACAGAGGTGAAATTACTTTAAAATTTAAATTCTTTAAAATAATGAAAACTTTTTATCAGCATAAAATTGTACTTGTTTTTCCACATCAGTTTCGGAACTCAGAATTTGTGGGCTAAATCATTTCATTATGTGAAAAAAAAAGATCAGGTTGCTACCAAGTGAAGGCTGGAAATGACCTTCGGTGTAGCAGCAAGATCACAACTACACCACAATCGCTGCTTCCTCAGCCAACACCTTCAAAGATGGGAAGATGGAGTTGCCATAAATGGAAAAATCCCTTGGGTTCTATGACAAAAATACCTTCTCTTACAAATACACCCATCCTCTTATCACCCTCCTGTGCTAACATTTAATTCCAAAGCCACAGCTCCTGGGTTTATTTATTGCTTACCTCTAGAGTATCCAAACTTTTAAACTCTGAATGGCTTCAAGTTCATAGAAAAGGTCAGGATAGACCTCTTACTTAACAGAAGAAAACAAGGAAAACCAGAAAATTTGCTCAAAGCCACTTAATTATACTTGGAAAAAGAACCATCAACTCCTCATTTTCATTCTGTGTTTTACATAGTCATCCTGCTGCCTAAAAACAACCTCCTAAGTCCACCTGCTCTCGTTTTAAATTGGCTTCAAAAACAAACAGACATAAATCAGATGTTTGGGGAAGGCAATGAAATTTCCAGGCAAAATGAACAATATTCATCACATAGAAAAGGCACTGTATTAAAGAATAAAAGAAAAAAAAATCATTTTGGCTCTTGCAAAAAGGCTATTTTCTTTCCAGATTAGGTTCCTTTTCAGAACCAGATTACAAGCTTCCTTTTCAGAATTTCCCTTTTGCTTTTTTATTAAATTATGACTTGCCTAGCATCTCAGTCCAGCTCAAATATTTCAGCTATATTTCCACTTTCAAAGATTGCAGTACATCCAGGTAAAAAATTTAAATACTCTCATGTCTTTTATATATTGTTATACTTGGTCCTGAAGAATAAGTTTAGGCTAAGTTAGCAGCAACACAGGATGAGATAGCAGGCTGAGCAGGACACAATAGCAAAATGTATTATTATATTTTAAGTTACATTTAAAACCAATCTCGTGCTCGAGGAAGGGCAGAGGCCACTCTGGGCAAAGAGTTCTAGCAGGAGTTTATGTTGAGATGGGATCTCACTTATCATTAGATACCAAGATGAGCAAATATGCCTGAGAGCAGAGGTTTAGGCCACCTGGTAAACCCATGACAGGAACAGTTTGGTTGAAGTGAGGCTGAAATTTTCCTCAGGAATCCTGTGCAACTTCACTTGTTGGATAAAAAGTATTCTTAAACAAAACAAGAAAAAAAAAGGGAGATGAAGGGGAAGAAAGTTCTTTGTAGCAGACCCACGTTAAATGTGACGAAAATCACATTTCCAGTTGTGTATGAGTATTTATGACTACTCATATTGGACCTGTACCAAAGGCTGAAAATCTGACTTCAGCATTCTTCATTAATGCACCTTTCATTAGCACTTTTCATTAACATATCCATCATTATCAGACACAGGCTTAACAAGGGGTGGTAGCCTGACACAGGTGTATTAGTCCCTCTGTCCCTTAACAAAGACACAATAACATATTTCCCAGGTGAATCATGGCTTGAGATAGCCTCTCTAATATCAGGGTTATGCCCAACTTGATTTACTCCCTTTATACTAAGTATTCCTAGGATTGGATGCTTGTATTTATACCTCAGGAATATGGAGCTCCTTTAACTGGTCTGCAGTAATTTCACTCAGCTCTCGGAATGTCATTGTAAAATCAGCCTTTGTATCTTCCATAATCTAGTGAATAAAGACACTTCTATGAGTGCTTTTCAAGTGTGGGGTACCAGTTCAGATGTTTGTCAACAAAATTAGCAAAGTAAACTCACTTTTAAGAGGAAAGCAATCAAATAGTTATCATTCTCATTCTCCCCAAGAAGACCCAATTTTGTTTTGAATAGCTCTGTGAAACTGAAAATAGTAACAAAGTATGGAAGTTGTGAACATTATATATTTTATAGTATTGTGACTAGAAGGTTTCAGTTCTGAAAGTGCATACCGACTGTAATAGTGCTCACCATACCCCTCCAAAATCTGGGAAGCTCTGCAAAACAGAAGAAATGTCAAGTTCTAAGGAACTAAAATGCTGCTGCAGGTATAATTCTGCTGTACACTAAACAACAAAAACTTATGCCTGCTATCTCAGAAACACTAATATTCTGAATCATCTGGGATCTGTTCTTCATATAAGAATCTTTACAAGAGGCTAATAAAATACTACTTCATTAATTCAGGAGAATGCATGGTCTTCCTAAGTGTCTTACAAAACAAGCTAGGCAAACTTAGAACAGAAAACTATGGGCAAAAGTCCTACCTTAGTGAAAGGAGAAAGGATCATACAACATCTAATATCTCCCTGTGGTCCTATTTTACTACTATTTCTGACCAACAAAAACTTTTCTCCCCCCCCTCCAATCTTATTCTGGCCAATAATTAATCCAGAATCAATTTCCAGTTAAAAAAAAAAATAAAATATTTTAAAAGCAAATCCCTTTCTTTTCTAGCATATGGTGATTACAGCGTCTCCCATCTCACTTGTTCCTTTAAGCATTATGATATTTTAAGGATTACTTACAGCTGCTTTTGCCTGGGATCCAATAAAGGTTTTAGAGCTTGTAACAGCTTGCTCAGATTAAACAGCCCAACATTTGCCTGATTTCCTATTTTATACCTCCTTTCATCATCAGATGTGTTTGGAACAAAATCTGTTTCAAACAAAACATTACTTTTCCATAACAGAGTAATAACAATATACAATCAATGTTAAAATATTGAAATACATTCATTTTTATACTTACATAGCAAATTTATAAAAGACCTAAAATGACTAAATATTTAAAATAATTTAAATAATTTAAATTTTAAAAGAATATTTATTTGAAGTGAATTAACTCAAGATCTATTGCAAATCTAAAGAATACATCCTTCACACACAAGTTCCCATGTGTCACAAGTGACATTTTCCTACCTGAAGATACAAGGTAAATTCAGATGGTTACAGAGAAAAAAACCACATTTTTTTATTAAAACAGTCTTTTACACTTAAGCCCAGTATTTTTACTAGATCTGGTGTTACTATTTAGCACATAGATTAAGCAAAAAAGTGTCCAACTAGATTCAAGATTCAAGTATTTATGGAAAAGTCACAGATATAATAAACATGTATTTAACAGGCCACCTAAGCAAGATTTGTTTCAATTGGACAATCAAGCTTTGTATTCACATAAAAATTTGGCCTAATGTGTTCCAGTATGCAAATCTGGGAGATAACAAATACCTGTCATGCAAGTTACAAGTGTCCAGAAGTAAAATGTATGTCTATCTACAGCAGCAACCTCTGAGGGGATCAGTGGGGACCCCTCACTCAGCTCAAATCCAGATGAGCTGATCAACGCACGCAGCATCGCCCGAGTCCTCGAGGACACTGACAGCAAATGGAGCTTTAAGGAGGAGACTCCTAACTCATCTGTCAGATCTGGTGAGTGGTTCCAATCTGAGTTTCCACTCTAACACCTCTCTTTTGGCTCTAGGGTGCACTGTCTGGCTGGGACAGAGTCAGTTCTCTTCACAGCAGCCTGTCTGGCACTGTGTGTTGGAATTGTGACCAAAACAGTGCTGATAGCAGAGCAATGTTCTACACATTGCTCAGCAGGGCTGGCCCAGCATCAAAGACTCTGTTCTCATTCTGTAACCCCAGAAAATGAGGCTGGGGCGGGCAAGAGGCTAGGAGGGGATGCAGGTGGGACAGCTGAGCTCAGCTGACCAAAGGGATATTCCGCACCTACATAACATCATGATCAGCAATAAAAACTGGGGATAATTTTTCCAAGGCTGTTGTTGCCCAGGGACTGACTTGGCATCAGTCTGGTGGTGAGATATGGTCAGTGATTGTCTTTGCATCACTTGCTGGTCACCCCTGCCATATTTTTCCCCTTGACTGATACAAATGTCTTTATCTTGACCCATAAGCAGGGAGGAGTGAACAAGTGGCTAGTGGATCCTTAATTGCCAGCTGAGGTCAATCCACCCTATAAAGGAAGATCTAAAAGTAAAAAAGCCCCATTTTGTTCAATACAATAGAAACAATATGACATTTATTCTCATGACTTTTCCTTAATTTGATGCTGCAGGCATGAAAACACACAGCAAGATAACCACTGGTGGTTCTGAAGTTTCAAACTTCAGTTGCAAACTATAAACAATATTCTAAGAATACATATTTATGTACATACTGAACCTGTATCTATCAATCCCAGACTGAGTTAAGACTTTCAAAAAAAGGTTACTATGACTGTGTAGGTTTGATTTCTTTTCTTCCAACTTATAATTAGCTGCTGTGACTACAAAACTAGAGCTTTCATGCATGCAAAGTTACTGTATTCCACTTCTGCTTTTGGCTGCTTCCAGCAATACACAATTTTTAGTTTTCTAGGCTTCTGTTGTAGCATCTATAGAATTGATGGTGTTCAAGGGGAAACTCTCTCGTGGAAATGGGTTCTATAGTAATATTTAATTAACAAGACTTTTAGTCCTTGAATGCAACCTATATAGCATATCATAAAACTGGTCACTGATGCAATTTTTTTCCCTAAAGCGCTTCAAACAGTACACATGCTTAGGGTTTTTTTGCTAATAATGAAAGGAGTTTTCATGCAATGGAAACTATGTAATTTAATATAAAAAGATTATTTTACATAAAAAAAAGAATGAAAACAGATGCTACACTCACTTGGGTCATAGGAGTCCATAAATCCAAATGGACCATAATCTACTGTTATGGACAATAAACTGAAGTTATCTGTATTGCACACACCTACAGTTAAACAGAAAGGAGAAACCAAAATTAAAATTCCACCTGAACCACAGTCTCTAGGCAATTTGCTGTGAAAGAGGTCCACAGAATTTAGAGAGCTCTCAGGAATCAGACTCTGGAGAAGGTAGCCATCCCTCTGCCCCCAGCCCGTGCCCCGCAGCACACCGAGGTTCCAGCTGCTGGTTTTGGGGTTAATCCCAGCTCTGTGTCCTGTGCACTGTAACAGGCGGGGGTTTTATGGGGAGGGATCAAATTCAGAGCACTTAAACTTATACATGGCATCAGTACCCTGTCTTTGTACACTGCACTGTTACAACAGCTCTGAGGATTCTTGCTCTCCTATTCTCATCCTGGCACAGTTGTGGTCTGAGAGATCAGAGTAACTCTGTTACAAAAGCCCCTTGTATAACAGATAAAGCTGTAGGTAAAGACATCAGCAGAACAAAATACCAAGGTGACAAATAAAAGCCATTTTTAAGTACATTACTGTAAAGTGTCCCTCCCCTAAAGCCAATGCCATCTGGCACCTTACCATGTGCAAACCCCACAGACATCCACAAGGAAATGAGATTTGCAGTCTCTGACACGACTGTAGAGAAAAATTCCTGAAATCAAATACATCTTTTACTTCAAGTTCTCTGTATCAAAAATATTGAAATACATAAGCATTTTATCCACTTTAGAAATATGTAATACATTCTATTTTTCAAATTTAGGTATCTGTCTGTCAGGACTTGTCATTCCCATTCTAAATTATATGAATGCATAATAACCTTATCCAGCAAAGACTATAGTCAAGTAAGTATACACAGATGCCCTTAAAGAAATTAAGAAATAAAATTTAAAAACAAATAAACAAACAAGCAAAGACACTATATATACTAGACAGTGTACTAGAATATACTATATATACTACATTTACATTAGCAAAAGCACACTTCATTACAACATGACCACTGTTCACTTACAACCTGAGCAGTAGGAGAACAAAAAACAACAGAAAATGGAAGCTTCACAATAAACATTTCCATAATGGAAACTGGTAAAAAAATGTTCATATTTGACTTTGAGAAAACAAAAAAAAAAATCAAGAAGCAGATTTTTTACTGTAGAGAATTAACAAACTTTTGCCAATAAAACCTGGAAGCTTACTTCAAATTTTCAAATCTTGTAAAACTTGAAATTGTGAAGACCTTCCTGTAATTTTTGTTCACATGCTTGTGGAAAAAAAAAGACTTACCAGGTATCTATTTGAATCATTCATAGATATTGATGGAAAATGTTCCTGGATGATAAAGTCTAGCAATCTTCTGTAACAGCAGAAACAGAATTCTTTAAACAAAACTTTTGAAATGATCATTAAAAATTCTTGTTTTCAAACAGCAAAATGCTGGTCTACAGCTTGCCACAAATAGTTATTAAAATACTCAGTCTATTTACTCCAATGACTATTAGATTAAGGTCTTCCAAAATGCTCATAGATAAAACCTAAGGTTGTAGTCATAAATATGGAGACTGGAGACTGCCACAGAGAGTTAAAATTATCCCCACATTAAATCTCCAGAGCACACCAGGACACAGTTCTGCATACGGCAATATCCATTTTTAGGAAAAAAAAAAAGAGTTTGCATTTCCAAAAAAAACATACAGTACAAAATATACATACAGTATAAAATCACAAGGAATAACCATTCTACATCAGAATTCTCACAAAGAAAATGTTATGGCTGAATTCTTATGTAGTAGGGTTACTTCCACAGTAACTGGCCGTTCCCAAAACAGTGCTCCAGATTCCTACAAGACAGGCTTAGGGAAATGGGATACATGCATTACAATTTGCAGGACCTATCACAGAAAACTGAGAAACGTAGGAACTTACACTTTCAATTTACAAATCTTTCCAAAACAAAAAACTCCTCCCTTGTGCTTAGTTACCAGAACTACTTAGGTATAAAACTTTCCTCATTTTGTAAGATCTGGGCCTTTAGAAACATCTCAAGGGTTTTAGCCTTGTAAGATCTTTGGTATGCTTGTATAAAAATAGCAGGATACCTTTCTAAATTATGTAATCTCATTGCTAAATAATTTATATCTAAATTCCAACTGTACACATGAAGTCTAATGTAATTTGATGGTTGAGAAAGCTATTAAAGTTACAGTGAAGATCCAATTCAAACCTTAGTAAGTCCAGTTCCCCAGAGTGAGCTAAGATTTCCAAGGATCCTATACGAAACCACGATTTGGCAAGTCGTAGCACTATTGCACCTTAAATATAAAGTGTGTTTAAATGTAAACAGAGCATCAGCAAAATAAAATAGTTCCATAGCAAAAGCCACCATGTGTTGTTTCTATAGACACAGGTTGCATATGCACAGTTAAACTGGTATTTTTGTAAGTATGCTTAACACATAACAGATGAATATGTATAACATTATTTTACTACACATGCATTTTAATGATTAAGCTTGATTTGCTATACCAGCAACCACTGGCAAAATTCTGTTAGTGCATTAATACTAGAATCACTCTAGAAATGCCAGCCTCAAAGAAAGAACACAAACAGATTTTTCCCCATGCTGTGCCATCTCCTTCTTTTTCAGAGCAGGTGTAGATGATGTAGCAATGACATGGCCACAATAGGATTCCACTCATCCTGGAACGGCTATCAAAACAACGGACAACTTCGCTAGTTTTCAATATCATTTTTTAATGGGAAATGAAAATCAAAATTATCTTCTTTCAATACGTATGCCACTGTCATAGAAAACCTGTTCAGAGGGCTGAATTTCTTCAACCAAGATATGTTTCAGATTGATTTTCTCAGGAGAGGTTTTGTGTCTTAATAAATTAAATTATGCCAATTTATTACTTTTTATTACACTTTTTTTCATGGAGAATTAAGTTACAATGTTGTAACATTTTAAAATATGTTCATTACCTCTTTCTTTCGTAATATTTCCATTGTAAAACTGGTCTCTCCACACATCATCATCACTTACAACTAAGCTGTAGCAAACAAGAAATGATAGTTAAAAGTTATCTCAGCAAAAGTAATTAATGATGAAGATGAAAGTGATATTTTATATAAATTCACTTTCTTCACAAAAAGAAAGATTGTTTTGGTGGCATAGCTTTGTATTTACAAATGACACAGGCAAAGAAGATGCTGAGGCTTACCAAGGTTCATGACCAAGATGCATTTATTTTGTATTTAATACAGTGTTGTCCAATTTCATTACTGTCACTGGGGGGATGGCTGCTCTCAAAAAGATCAGTGCATTCACTTGGAACCTCAGTGACAGATTAGTGTGATTGTAACATTAACTAAGTCCCAATTTCCCTGGAAATTTTGAGGCGAGAGAAATTAGAAATCAAATTGTTACATCAGATGGAGGCTGTCCCTTACATGAGCCAAAAATTATGTCAGAAACATCGGAGACAGGTCTGTGACCCTTAGCAATCACTGTTACTGGTAGTTGAATTTTTAAAACCAATCTCTTCCTTTCATTTGCCTTACAATTCTGCACATCCTATAAATTTTAATGTTTATCCAAATATTGAGGTTTGTGAGAGTTCAGTACAACTTGCTTTAAAATATTTCACAACTTGCATTAATTTGTTTAAATAAAATACGTAATTTCCGTTTATTTTCTGTTCTGTCAGGTAAAATCAATCCTCACAAACTCACAGTCCTCACAAACAAGGGCATCATGTTCCTCTAAGGTTAACAAGTAGGAAGTTTTCTCTCCAAAGCAACTGGGATTACACTGACAATCCAGCTTGGTGCCATCTTCTGAAACAGATCTTATCCCATCAACAGGCACAGAAGACTCCTTGTTCAAGACTCTAGCAAGAGGATAATTTAGCTAATTTTGTATAATTCTTCTTTATCTTTGCTTGTTGATAATTGGAAAATATTCTTCTACTCAGGAGAGACGTGGACCTATTGTAGTGGGTCCAGAAATGACCAGAGAGCTGGAGCACCTCTCCTATGGGGACAGACTGAGAGAGCTGGGGCTGTTCATTGGGAGTAAGGGGAGACCTTAGAGCACCTTCCAGTCCCCAAAGGAGGCTACAAGAGAGCTGGACAGGTACTCTACCAGGGCCTCTAGCAACAGGACAAGGAGGAATGGCTGTAAACTGAAAGAGGACAGGTTTAGATCAGATATTAGGAAGAAGTTTTTTACTCAGAGGGTGGTGGGACATGAACAGATTGCCCCAGAAAGGCAGTAGATGCCCCATCCATGGAAATATTCAAGGTCAGGTTGGAAGGGGCTTTGAACAACCTGATCTAGTGAAGATGTCCCTGCTCATTGAGGGGGGAATTGGACTAGACCAGTAAAAGTCTCTTCCAACCCAAATTACGATTCCATGATTCAAAACATAGTTGGGTGGCATGCTCCTTGATATTTAATGCAGTTATTTATGTCTACTATTAGGTAGTTGAGGACAGCAGAGAAGAAAGAACCAAACTTTTCTTTGAGGTACACAGCAAAGAACAAGAAACAAACCTATTATTCCATTCATAAATATGAGTGAAGACAGTCACAGTGTTAATTCCCAAGAGTTTAACTGGAAGTAAACTAGATTATGGTTTTACATACTTAAGAATTGAAATTTTAGAAAGAATTCAGTTGAACCAAAAATGTGGGAAATCCATATAAACATAAATATGTACAAAAAGGTCATGAAAAGAAATAGCATGAAGTCTTACCTAGTGCAGTTGCTTGCAACAGTAACTGTGGGTTTGAAACTAAATTATTGTTATTGTATTCAGTATTTTTGAAGATACCTAGTAGCTATTCAAACTGAATGTTCTGTTAACTGCAAAGAACAGGCAGTGAATTATTTCAGGAGGGGAAAAATATGCAGAAATCAATCTGCTCCTCTTATTGGAGCTGTACTGATACAAGCAGAATTAGGGTTTGGTTTGGGTTTTTTTAATACTCATTTGAGACCAATTGGTATGTCTGTAGGATTAAGTACAAAAAGCTCTGATGTAAACAAGATGGAAGAAGAAAATCTTAATTCTTCAAGAGAAAACAAAAAAAACTAGAAACAGGGAAGGAACCTCAGATACCTACAAAATACCATGTGCAGCAGAGCACAAGGGGACAGAAAGCACAAAAGTTGTGCTACTAAATTTTATTGTTTAGAACAGACCTCTGCCAGAAAGGTTGTTTCCTTTTCACTGCGTAAGTCTCAGCAGGCCCTCTGCAAAATTCCTACAGAATACCAGGACTTCCATTGCAGATAAAAAATCCATGGGGGCTTCAACATTTAGTTAGTACAGACATGCAACACTTGAGAGCTGGCCAGGTAACTGAGCAGCCACATAAACACACATTCCCACTAGAAAAGTAGTTCTCCAATGGTCCCTGTAGTTGGTAAGGACCATTACTGGAGAGAAGGCAGCAGCAGACCAGCTGTACATTCACCCATAGGAAACAGAGCACTGAAATGGCTCTCACACCAAAGAAGTGGGAACAGCACTCACAGAAGGATGGATGGATGGATGGATGGGTGGATGGATGGATGGATGGATGGATGATATCCCTCCCTACCTGGCTCTCACTTAAGGGCTTGACTTTACACTCCCAGTGTTCTGCCTGCTGTTCTGCATGATCATCAAGCCCTATGCAATTAAAGCCACTTGGAAAACTACGCACATTGGCTCACTCTTTTGACTTAATGTGTAACACTGCTCACTGGTAGTCTCAGTATGTGACTAAAATGGTACTGTATGAAGTGTTCTGTATCTGGCAGTACAGTCATAAACTGTAGCACCCCATGGGGAACACAGTACTTAAAATTAATAGAGCAAACAACCTGCTGGGTGTTCTGGGATAAGCCATAAGGTTTTTCCTCCCACTTCTGCCAAGACTTGACAAGACCTCTGTTAAGTGCATCCCACCAGCCCCAGTACAACAGCTCCCCATTGGGAAGAATATGGCTGGCAGCTGGGGTTTTTCCAAATTAAGTCTTGCAAACAGTCTGCAGAGCTTGTACAACACTTAAGAGAGCCAGGCATTTAACCAATCTGCCAGCAGAGAACTAAGGCACACTGTGTGCTCAGTAGAATTCGTGCACAGTAAAGGGGTAATTTCATACTGGTTTTGCACTGAACAATTTGTTGAGATGACAGAAAAGAGAGGCTCTAACCTGCCAAATGATTTCCTGCTGATATTCAGACAGATTTAAAGCTCTGCATTAACAGCCAACAGCAAAGAGTCTCAAGATGAAGTCAGTGAATAAACCATCAAAAATGTCATTTACAAACACTGCACTTCAACAGAGCAAATGAGTTAGAACTAATGCTAAAGAGATTTGCAGACACTTTGCAAATACAGACACCTAGCCATGTGGCAGCTGAGTACAGGCCTTTTCTGCAGAACATTTGCTTTCTTTAAAGCCTGAAACACTGCAGTACAGACTTGAGACTGCTTGGAACACAAAATGAAGTTGGCATTTTAAACACGATCATCTGAAAATATTCAGCTACTTGATTCTGAGAAAATCATCCAAATGATTGAACGTGTTAGTCTCCTTTGGTTCACACAGAATTAGTTTTAATTTTTTTTTACAAATTCTCTCTCTCTTCTCAAGGGGTGTTTGCATAGGTAAAGAATTGAGACTAATTGCCTACATCCAGTTCTACCTTCAATATTCATGTTTGTTCATATGACTGACAATTTTTCTCAGCAATCTTTAAAATGACAGTACAAAAATAGCCACTTTCAACATTTTCCTAGTTGGCTAGATTCTAGAATTTGAATTAACTTTACAGAAATGAGTCTTTACTACACTAAAGTTAAGTTGTATTTCTAGAATCCAGCAAACTATGATGCAATTAATTGTTGGAGTTTATTATTATTGGAAAGTTTTATCCAAAAATCTGTGGAGAATATACTTTGTTCTGATTGCATACATATGAAGAGATCTTCCATCTTGGAAACTAACTGCTTTATTGATATTCAGTGAAACTCAGTCACAAAATTACCAGTAAATTAGTATACTGTGAACAAAGGAAAGAAAAATACCTAGCAGCTCTGCTTGTAGGAATTCCAAGATAGTGCATGGCCTCACTACATAAAAATTCTCGAACAGAAGAGCGAAGCACAGCTCTTCCATCACCATTCCTACAGAGAAGAGAGAAATAAGGAAAAGGTCATAAAATCAAAGCAAATTTCAAAAAGAAAACATTCAGTTTTAGAGTACACAGAGCAACTGCAACTTACCTGGAGTATGGAGTCTTTCCTGACCCTTTTAACTGCAGTTCCCACCTCTCACCATGCCTGCAAAAATACCATTGGTGTTTCTAACAATAGACCTCAGGTTAACCATGAATCAGCTAAACTGAACACAGAGTTCAATCAGACACTTAAAAAAAGGTCACACCTGTTTGCATATACTCCGATCAAGTGGGCTCTTCCATCCCCCAGCTGACCTGCCCAGCTACCAAACTGACAAAAATGAAAATCAAGTTATTGTCTTCTATCATTTATAGAAGTCATACTTGAAACAATAGAGATTAAATCTAGGTCCTCACAAAATACACATTTGCTCACATTAAAATGTTGAACCCTTAAGCTATATTTCTACATTCACTCCAAAAATGAATCAGAAAACCACAGAAACACCAGTAATTCTCTCTTTTTTTTTTTTTACCTTCCAGCTACAATGTACAGTTACAGACCTGTCTTTTTTTGTATAATGAGCCTTTAAACCCACATGGCTTGTTTTGGTTTTTTTAATTGGCAATTAAAAATCAAATTCTAGCATTATTCTCCATGAATAATCATAGCCATTTCAATGAAACTTGAACCCTAGAAATCATGATGTTGCAGTGAGGCTCTGTCCTTCTCCACTCTTCTGAGCTATTAGTATCTATCATGAAGCAGAGCTGGCCAGGCTGCTGGGGTGCTAAGCAGACTCAGCAGCTAATGAAAGTTAAAAAGATAATTTGCTTCAGGCATAAACAAAAGCAGAGCAAGTAAACAGGGTACTGTGGAAGGATATTATACTTCTTTTCCACCTGCAGCCCATTATGAAGAACAAGTCTGCAATCAAACTGTTGGTAAGCGTTCTCAGACATATACTCATGTACTTACAGGTATTATCCAGGTGTAATTCACAAGAAAAGACCTACACAATTCCACCTGGAAGAACGAGTGCCATACTTACCTGGTGACCCCCATACCTATGGGCCAGTGGAACAGACCCAAATATCACTTTCCCACCACTGACAAACTCCAGAAAATCAGGTGATTCCTTGACAGATATATCAAGATCCAAAATATTTTCAAGAACTTCCTGGAGAAAAAAATAATAATTGAACATGATCAAATTTTCAGTGGTAATGAACATGTTGTCTCTACAGATTTCATCATTAAAAGACATCTCATAATATGTTTTAAATGCTCTATTTGTTTAAAGTATTTATTGAGATGTTTCATGATAAATAGCATATGAATATTAAAATATATTTTAGTACATGTTTTAATAATTTCTACTAATTAGAGAGGAATAAAAAAGCAATAGCCAACCTTTGAAACAGCTACAAGACGAACTCTAGATTTAAAAGGTGTGGGATAGACAACTGAAAAAATGCAGTTTCTCACATTACGGACATAATTTTCTAGGATCACATCAACTGGAAAAGGATCTGTAAACATGAAAGAGACAACAAATGCCATATAAAAACCAATTAATCATATTATTCTTAATATGTTTCCTCCTAAATCCAGCCAAAATTATTTTAGAACAATTAAAACTTGTAATATTACAACTTTACCAATGTATATTAAGCCTTCATGAAAAGCAAGCCCAAATAAATTTAGGATTTTATTGTCTGAATTTCTGAAAAGGACCGAATTCTGCATTTAAAGAATCTACCAGGGCATTCTAGTTTTAAGATCTAAACCATATCTAAGAATAGATTGAAAAGACTGTGACTAGAACAGTCTCAGGGCAATTTGATGTTGCACTCAATTATATACACCCTAAAAGATATCTGCAGGAGACAGAGAAGTTCAGCTTTCCCCAGAGCTGAACAATGCAGTGCAACAAATTTAAGTCACTGTGCACCAGTAACTGCTGTGTACAGTCCATATGCAGCAATGATCACCAGGCAACAGATGAAGTCTTTTCTGAGTAATGCAAACAGTGAATGAATGGGTTAGAAGATGGAGCTCTAGCTGTAGCATACATGTGTATTCAGAAGTGCTTCATTCTTCCTTCAGACCTACTCTGTGCCCTTTTCCATGGTAACAGAGGACAAATATTGTTTTAAAGCAGTGCAGTTTACCATCTTTATGGAATTTTGCTTGCAACAATCTTACAATTCCACATTAATTTTAAAATCCCAGTACCTCATAGACACTGTTTTGTAAAAATTTAGTTAGTTATCACCTCTGGATCCTTGCTGCTAGCCATGTTTCTCACTACCTCTAATGACATATGCTGCCATAGCCAGCTGCCACAAGATTCATCACTGACCATTATTTCTTAATACTCACAAGTAATTGCATCACCTGATGAAATTAGTTCTTTAATGTTATCATATCAATGAGCACTATGATTACAAGCAGTTTTGTATGCCTGAGAGCTAGGAGAGCTGGAATGCTTTGTGTACTTCCAGAGATGTGTCAGGTTATCAGCTCTGCGCTAACACATAATTGGGACTCAAGGAAAAAAAAGTTCCTTATGACCAATCTTTTTTTTTAATTTTAAAACTAGTATGTGACAATGTGTATCAGGTCTTCACTTACTTACTGCTTTAGGAACTGCTACAACCCAACAAGCAAGAGCGCCGGGCTGGGCACGTGTATACAGCCCCGGGGACAGGGCACGATAGATGTACAGAGCCCCGGGACCGGGCAGGACAGTACAGAGCCCCGGGAGAGGGCAGGACCGGAGTACAGAGCCCCGGGACAGGGCAGGACAGGGGTACAGAGCCCCGGGACCGGGCAGGACTGGAGTACAGAGCCCCGGGACCGGGCAGGACAGGAGTACAGAGCCTCGGGACCGGGCAGGACAGGAGTACAGAGCCCGGGGACCGGGCAGGCCGTACCTAGGAGGCTGTCGGAGGACAGGGCCCAGGCGCAGAGCTCAGCCGCCCGGCGCCGCGGGCACTGACCCGGCTCGGGGCGGGAGGCGTTCGGGGCCGGACAGAGCCCGCGGGAGCCGCAC
>WBNO01010591.1:562104-661535 GCA_013400575.1 Peucedramus taeniatus
TGCAAGGTTAAATTCTGGATTAAGAGTTTTCAGCGCTGGTCAGTGTGTGAGCCTCTCGGAGCCGGCCCTAGGTGGGAGCAGGGGAAGTGGTTCTCATTTGTGTGAGATTTTTGAAGGAGTTTGTATGTGTTGGCGTTGTGAGCGGTAATGGGGGCAGTTCACTCACTGCCTTGGTTTGGAGCTTCTCCACAAGGCCAGGCTGCTGTTCTGAGCCTCGCTGAGGGGCTCTGGCTGTCGTGACCCGGGACAGGGAAAGTGCTCCGGCGAACGTGTCCAGCATCCCGCACCGGCCGCTGTTACAGGGCCAAGCAGCAGTGTAAAGCAGGGGTCTGTGTGTGCCCGCGCTGAAGGAAGAGTAGGAAGAAATCAGCTATTTTTAGCAACAGAACGCGGTGAGAGGTCCGAGAGAGCGACTTAAGAATGTCTCAGCCATAGGGCCGGACACTGAAGCCAGACAGCAGTGAGTTATAGATCTGTGATAAGTTTGGGCTCCTCGCCTTCCTTTGTCTCCTTGCATGGCCTTGTGTAAGCTCGGAGGATGGAAGAGTGCCCTTGAGCCATTGCAGTGCTTTTATTTGTCTCCCACTGTCCAAGGAGAGAGAGGCTTTAATTCACGTATGAGGAGACGCTGAGGCCCGAGGAGCAGGTCTCCTTGAGCGTTTCTGTGTGAGCTTTTCCGTGTGAGTTTTTCCAGAGGCAGTTTGGTGAACACGTGGATTGCAGTGATTTTGGGTTGGCTCAGCCCAGCATTGGGCAGGGCTCGGTACTTCCTGGCAGCACTCCCAGGAGCAGAGCAAAATCTGTACTTCCTTCCTCAGCCTGTATCTGCTGGAATCATGTACCTGGGACTGTGCCTTCCTTCCCCCATGCTCCTGGGCTCTGTCTGCAGGAAGGGATCATTGGAGAGATTGCTAGATTTGGAAGTTAGGTTCTGGACATCTAGCAGGGAAAGTGGGCAGTTGTAAATTATAAACAGCAGGCAGAATTGAAATTGCTTCAGGGAAAAACAAGGACATGATTTTCTATTAGTATACTGAAATAGTTTGTCCTTTTTTTTCTCTGTCTTGAGTGGTGCAATCCAGATTTATCTGCCATGCAGAGAATATTTGAAAATTGCACCTTGTGCAAGTGCAAAAGCAAGGTTTTATTGGAACAATAAACTCACTATCAATTTAAATGATAAGCTTCCTGGGCTGGGCCTGTGAGGGGAGAAAGTCCAGTGCTCTGGAGCAGAGGAGTCAGTTCAGTGTGCCTGATGGCACTCATGTCTCACGTGGTGTGGAAGGGTTATGAGACTCCCTTCTCTGCTGGGCTGTTAAAATGGAGAAATAGAGCAATGGTGATGGATACTTTTTTTTTAAAGTCAAATGTTTTCTGTCAGTTTAAAGTTCTAATAAACTATCCCTGGTTTTCTTTTGTGCAGATGTGTCACATTACCCAAAGAAGTTCAACTTTCTCGTTTCCAAAAATATGTAGTATATTTTGGCGGTAAGTTGGAGATTCACATTGTTGTGTAGTCTAGGGACATAGTTACTGGGTGAACTGGGTAGTTGCACCTCTGAGCTGTAAACTTTGAAAATAAGGTTATTTACTCGAGTGTATACTGCTGCTGTAGTGATGAGTCTGAATCTCAGTTGTCTGTCCTGGAGAGTAATGGGCAAAGCAAGAATGCTGCAAGAAAATACATATGGTTCACTTTGGAAAAGGATACATTAGAAGAAGAAACTTCAAATCAAGGAAACAAACAAATCTCCCAAGCTAAATGCATCTTAATGCATCCAGGTGGAGCTTTCACCCTTTTCTGATGAACTTTCCTAGCATCATTATGCTACCTGGAAGTATTGATTTAATTATTATGTAGCTGGGTATACAAAGGAAAAAATATCAAATCTAAGTCAGGAATATATTTTTCAGGAGTTTACAAGAGAGGAAAGAAAGTAACAGAATAGTTGGGTTGCCAGATGTGGAGGCTCTATGCCCAAGTGTAGGCTACACTATCCATAGTGTATTCAAAAGGAATACATTGAGAGCAGTGTAGTGTTCTGAGTCTCAGAAGATCTGGGATCTGTTAAGGGCAGAGTGTGTGTGTGTTTGCCAGATGCCCTTTGCCCGGTCCCAAAGGTTTATGATCATCAGTACAGAGCTTGTCTGTCCTTGCACCTTACTGCCTGTCTGAGAAAGAGTGCTTTGATGCCTTCATATATTTTAGCCATTTGGTTAAATGTGGTGTGAGGGGAGAGGAGGAGAAAGAAATCCTTTCAGAAGTTTCTGTATGGGGAATCAGGGGAACTTGACTTCTAACAAGACTCTTGAAAAACACTGTCACCAGGTTTCATCATACGAGTACATCCCACTGGTGCAGCTGCAGTAAGACAATTAGTGATGAAAAATACCAAGACCCTTTTCAGCTTGGTAGAAAAGACTTGAAGAATCTCTATGAAGATATTAAAAAGGTAAGGGATTTTGGTGACTATGCTGGGATGTCATGAGAATTGTTTTTAATAGCAGCCATCAGTTTGGATATTTATTTAAATGTATTTATTTATAGATATTTATTGAAGTAATATTATTTTTGTTTATGATCTGCTGAAACTTAAACTGAAGGCAAACTGAGCATTTTTCATATTTTATAGAACCAGAATGCAATTTTTTCTCCTGATTTGCAGTGCTGAAATGCATAATTTACATTTCAGGTTACTCATAGTAATTTTAAGAACAACTTGAGCTTACACTGGGTGGAATGAATGCAAGCAATAACCTTATACATGCATACTGTCTTACTTAGACTAAGCAGACTGACTTTGTGACTTCTATGCTGAAATGCTCTTGTCCTTTTTATAGGAATTGCTGGTCTCTGCAGCAGAACTTAAGGAAATGTGTGATTATTACTTTGATGGGAAGGGAAAGGCCTTTCGACCAATGATTGTGGTGCTAATGGCTCGGGCTTGCAACATTCATCATAATAATTCCAAGTGAGTTGGTCACTTTCAGATACACACATCACGCTTGAAAGTTATCATTCTTGTGTTTTTGAAAAATACTTTATGAAAATAAAATGCTCCTCAGTAAAACCTGAATGTAAGTTCCATCTTGAAGCTGTATTTTTGTAGTTGTCAGTGCAAAAGGAACTGCTGGGTTTATTACATGTTTCCATGTGTTAAATTGTGGACTATGCTACACTTGTAAGCAGGGTGGATAAGTAATGTTGCTGAATTATGATATTTGTAAGGCTTTTAGTCAATTCTACCTTCTTGCATGCTTTATTAGAACCTTTAATACTCTTTGAAACTATATAAACTTCATTAAGTATTTTTCATTTGTAACCACTCCTGTTCCTATTAAACTCTGGTCACAGGTAAGAAGTTTGCTATGAAAAGAGACCTTCATAGATTTTTTTAGTAATTTTTCGTAAAAGCTATTAAACAGGTGGTATGATTATATTCAAAGCTGTGAGATTTTGAAAACAGTAAGAGTTTTATTCCCACCCTCTAGTAGTAAGTTTCTACACTTTATGTAAGATTCTAAGCTAATTAGTCTGGTGTAATCCTTATGATCTCCAAGGTACTTGAAAGCAGTTTTAACTGAGCAGAGGATCATGCTTGGCCTGTATTCTCTGTCACTCCTGAGTCTGGCTCATTGCAAATGCTTCACTCCACACGTTCCTGTCAACTACTATGTTTGCATTTTGAGGGAAGATGTTGGCTGGAGTGTTCTCTGCCTTCCAGCTATGCTTCCAGTCTTGCTTTGTATAGCATTTCAAGTAGATAATCTTTGGTCCCTTTCCAGAAGTATTTCTAGACTAATTTGTCAGTCTTAAGGGATTTCTTTAAGCTCTTCCACTGTTTTCTCTCTGTAGGACTAGTTAAAAACCTTGTTGGATTTGATTACTACCTCAGAGCATGGCATGTATTTTATTACATGGATAGCACCCTCCACCCTGTACCCCCTTTTACGTGAATATAATTTTGAAGGAGAAAGCAAAACCAATCTGGCAGTGTCCTTTCCTGTGTGTGCCAGTTCCCCTTATTTTAGGAAAAATCATCCAGGATTAATGAACTTCACTTCAGCCAGATTCTGTTGTCAGTTCAGGACTGCTTCTTGTCATTGACTCCGAGATAGCAAAAGGAACAATACTGGTTGTGAAAATCCTCAGGGATACCTTTTGCCACTGACTGGCTTAATATTTTCATGAGTGATCTTGACATGAAAAACAGGAGCGTGAGGATGGCACTTTTTTATGGCAGAATCATTCTTGATGATTATCCATCTATGGTGAAATGTAAGGAAGCACAGTAAACCAAAACTTTCTGCTTGAGCTTGTAGGGTCTTAGGTGTCCCATTAGGGCATAACGCCAGTGTGGTTTGCAACCAGCTTTGTTATGAAAAACCTCGAAGATATCCTAGCATGCATCAGCCATCCAGTTCAGCTATGGGAGTGTATATCACACTTCCTGAAATCATCAGCATGTCTGATCCCCGTGCTCAAAATGATTTAAATCCAGCTGGCTTCAGGGCTGGATTGCAAAGATAATCATGAAGATTGAAAACTTGTGGTCTACAAATTTATCAGGAACAGTGTGAAAGAGCTAATTAAGACAAAGCATTATGTTTCTCAGAGAATGGAATTTTAGGAGGAGACTTTTAACAGCAGGGACAGTGAGTTTTTGGAGCATCTTTGGAATCACAATAATGGTAAAAATAGTTTTATCTCATTCTAGTGTATAGCATGAAAAGCTTATGAAGAAAATCATATGTGCAGTACTGAGAAGGCTGGAACTGATGTCATATAATGTTGGAGTTGAACAGTGAATCAAAGAGAGGTAGCAGTAGAAAGACTGAATTTGCCTGTATGCTCAAAGCATATTTACTTTCTTTTGACATATGTATATGCTTATGGTCATATTCTTATCCACATGTTATGCTGTCTCAAAACTGTCAGGGCCAGTTTTGAGACCTGCCCTATGCCAGTAAGAAAGTGCCACATATGCCTGGGGCAAGTGTTTGCTTTGCAGTAGCCAACCCTCAGCATAAGTCCTCTGATTTCTAGATGCCTGTGTCATTTGGCAGTATTTGTACATCTGTTGTGGTTCTAATCAGCACCTCCAAAATATGTTCAGTGTTTAAAAAGCCTCCTCAATAATCTGAATGTTCCTAGTACAAACCCGGCTGAGTCACCATTTTTGTCATGTTGTTTTTAGAATGAAATTCTGAGTGGCAAGAGCAGAAATGTTTCAGCAAAGGAATGGAATGAAATCTCAGGGTATTTACCTTCCTCTTCTGTGTCCGGTGTCAGTTTTTCCAAGACTGGGATTGTAATTAAATATCCCATATGTTGATATAAGTCTTCACTCTACTGCTTGTTGGTTTGTGCATGGTGACCAATGCTTTTGAGGGTTGGCAAGGTCATGCAAAAGGAATTTACATTTTTACTGTGGATACCCAGTTCCTGTGAGCTGATAAAGTTTTATGGACGTTTTCTTTTCTCTTGCTTTTAAGCTGCTTGCAGCAGGCTGTCTTACACCTGCTCTTCAGTTCTCTTCAGGGTATACTTCAGTTCACATTGATACTATGATTGATTCATTTTTGTTCTTTCTTAAAGCAACATTGTCTCCATGTGGCAAATTGTTCTTCCAACTTTTTTATGTTTGTGAGGAAAATTGTGTATGTAGAGAAGTAATACTGCATATTTTTAACTCTGCTACTCTTCTACAAACCTGAGGGGAAAAAGACTTGCCTTTCATTCTGCTTCTCCCAGTGTTTTTTAAGATATTTTTCCACTTTCAATTTGTCATTTCCCTTGAAGCATTTTATCATTCTTTTCCTCAGTTAATACTGATTCTTCTCCCAGGCTTGTTTTGATTTGTTGAGGCTTTGGTTCCCACAGATGTGATTGAAGAGACTGACCACAGTATCTTTAGGTTTGTAGGGTGAGCCAATATCCTGTGCTGTTCATCCCTAGCTTTTTTTTTTTTTTTACTTTTGCCTCTGGGGTTTGTATTGCTGATGTTCAGTTTCTGCTTCATCTTGCTGCCATTCTCAACTATAATATAACTTGCTGGACCCAGCATGCTTTTGCCTGCTTTTTAATTTTCTTTTATTCTTTTGTGCAATTTTTGTATAATGGGTACTACTTTTCCTTATTTGGCTGTTAAAATAACAGGACTCAATTTAGGAAGGCTACAGGTCCTGATCTTACAAGGCAGTCCCAAAAGACCTTTCTCTTCACAGAGTCCCTCCAGAACAGCTGAAATTTCTCAGGAGAATGGAATGGCCAGGTGGCTCTGCTTGCAGGTTAGGTGACATTGATCATTTATGTTTAGGTTTGAACGAGGTGAGGTATTTACTATACTCTCAGCAGGTTAATTGTTTTTCTAGAGTGAGGTCACTTTATTGTGCTTGTAATAAGGAAAATGACAGTTGTATAAAGAATTATCTGAATTACTACCAAAAAGATAAGTGACTGAACTGTGTTGTTTCTTTTCTCTTGAAGTTTTAAGTGTCCTGAGTCCTACCCTGAGTCTTTAAGTCCCTTGGGCAGTGGCTTTTTGCTTATTGATAGCAACTTTGCTTTGTGTGGGAGTAAGAATTGTTGTGAATAGTTTAAGCTGGGGTCATGCAAACCCTCAGTTTCACACATCCACTGACATTTCTTCACATACCTGTGTGAAGAACTTCACAGAATTATCACTTAGCCTGACAGGACCTAGTGTTTCTGTATTCTCCAAAGGTGTTGGCACATGAGAGTTTTTATTTTTCCTACAACCAAAAAGAGAGAGGCAGATAAGAGAGGGCCAAAGACATATTACAACAATGGGTAAAACAGTGAGCATAAAAGTTTGGTGGGGGGAAGGGAAATAAATTTATCAGAATAGTGTGAGAAACAAATAAAATGACATGGCTAAACTCGATGGAATATTTTCTAAAGATAGAACCTGGCAACAACCTTAGTTCCCTTTTGTTTCATTCTTCCAAACCATCCTTGTCAAAAGCCCGTGGTGTCAGCTGCTCTACAGTTTTCTCTGCTGTTAGTACATGCATTCTCTGTGCTTCCACTAGTTTGCAGTGCCCTTCTGTGTCACAGACCCTGTTTCTCTGCAGTTTTCTCTGCTGTTAGCACATGCATTCTCTGTGCTTCCCCTAGTTTGCAGTGCCCTTCTGTGTCACAGACCCTGTTTCTCTGCAGTTTTCTCTGCTGTTAGCACATGCATTCTCTGTGCTTCCCCTAGTTTGCAGTGCCCTTCTGTGTCACAGACCCTGTTTCTCTGCAGTTTTCTCTGCTGTTAGCACATGCATTCTCTGTGCTTCCCCTAGTTTGCAGTGCCCTTCTGTGTCACAGACTGTTTCTGAGATGGTTGCTTCTTTCAGCCACAGGGCCTTAGCAGGAGAAAGTTGCTTGAAGGACTGCGACCATAGCACAAAAATTTTGCAAGTTCTTATGCTCATTTGCTCTCCTTAAACTGGCAATATTTACTTACTGGCAAACACATTGCCTTCAAGCTTTTAGTTGGAGAGTGTAAATACTGGTTTGTGTGGTTTTGAGTTCGCCCCTCACCGTTGTTGGATGGTTTTGGTTGGTTTTTTTTTTGTTTGTTTGTTTTGGTTTTGGACAGAGATATTTGGAGAGAGATATTTCGGGTTTCTTAACCTGTATGGTCAGCCTTGGCTTGTTCAGTGTTCCTGAAACAAGTTCTGTAATGGAAAACATCTCAGGGTACAGTAGATCTAGAAAACGTTATCACTGAATTGAGCAGGGGGTCCTACTGAAAAACAAAACATGATTAGTTGTATAAAATATCTGTAAATATACATCATCTCAAAACATTTTTACTTTGAGAATGACCTAAAAATGGCATCTTTCCACTTACTGGATTTGCTGTTATCTATTGAGTTACTACCACTTTTTGCTTTTGTTTTGCAGAAGAAGCTGAATGAAAAATGGCAGGGTATGAGAAGGATCCTGGGGTTGTGTCTTTTCCCCTAAAAGTAGGCATGCTCAGATCTAGAATTAGTCTCATAAGATGCTTGTAGGAAACTATTACAGAACTTTTTTTGGCAGCAGTGGGAAGAACCTTGCTTGAGACTTTGTGGAAATAGTAGTTTTAAAACCCCTTCAGATTAAATTGTCATATTTGATACAACATTCTGGAAACCATGAACATTCCTATGCCATTTTTAGTCATTGTCAGAGATAAGATAAAGTATAACACAGAACTTTTCAGAACCTGCTTTTGAAATAACTGGTTTTGTGCTGTCTTCATACTACTGAAATATATCAGTGTGTCAGTGAGTGTTGCCATTTACTGCTGCTTCCCAGCAGGAAATCCAGTGTGCTGACATAATTAATGAAAAAGGGAATCCCCAAAAGGAGAACAGTGCATGAAAGAGGCTGGAGACCTTTACAGTTTTTTGAAGGTAAGTTTTCTCCTACTTAGTAAGAGTAGTTTCTTTTGGAAAACTATTTACACTGAACTAGCATTTGACTACATCAGTAGTCCACATTAAGACTTGCCTCCAAACAACCATGAAGGTTTCCAGCTCTTATTCTCTGTTGTGTAAAAGCCATATTTTCACAGCCTATGAGATACCCATTCATCCTGCTATTGTTCAGGATGTAGAACTCCCACTGACAGCAGTGCAGAATTCTGTATAGAGGTAGGTGTGATAATGCAGTGTTATGTCAGCAGACTGCAATATGTTCTTTGATTTTGTGATTAATCACTACATTTTAATGGACATAGGCAGTGCAGGAAAGTTTTAAATTCCCTTAGCTGAGCTGAAATTATCTTCTGTTTCAGTTCTTTTTCTGTTCTCCTGTAAAATAGTATGATTTTCTATGTTGTCTGTGTGCCAGAAGAACAGTATTTATATATCAGAAGTAGTTTCCTTCTTGCGTTGTGGGTTTTGGGTTTTTTGTATTACTGTTTTGTGTGGGGGGTATTTTAAATGTCCATGTGGACTTGTTACACCTATGAGGCAAGATTGACTGGGATAGCCATTTCTGGGATCCTGCATGTAACCCATGATGAAAACAGAAAAATACCAGAAGACAGTGGAAGGTGGATACTAAGGGAGATGGTCCTTTGTGTGAGTTGGGTTGGCTCTTTTATGTGCTTTTTACCACACTTATTCTCTAGAAAATTGCTTCTGTGTTCTTTTGTTACATTCTTTTCACCTACTTAAAAAAAAACTCTCTCTACTGAGAATTGAATCAGTGTTAGATCTTCCCAAAGGCTGAGTTCCAGTAAGTGTTAGGTAGTTGGTGTTTACAGTGATAAAGTGGTTGCAGTAGAATTCTAGTTAATTTCTCAGGCTTCTGAAGAACCTCCAGAGTTTTAAGATAGTCAGATAACATAAAGGATAAGATCTATGAGTTATGTCTTTCAAATGTAGAATGCACGTTTCTGTTCCTTCTGATCTCTCCAGCTCACTCATTAGTAAAGTTATCCAGCTTTAGAGAGATTGTGATGCCACCTTTATAGGTATAGCAACAGAGATAAGGAAAACTTAAAACTCATCTACAAAGCCACCTGGCATTTTTTTCTCTGCTGTTTTCCAGACTTCAGTCTTGGAGCCAAGCATCCTTGAAGCTATGCTGTTTATTGCAGTCTGGATTTAGAGGGATTAAAGTCAATAAGACAGGAATTTTGCGCTACTGTTAATGCAGCAATGTAAAAATAGGCCTAATGAGGATGGACTCATCCCTCTGCACTTAGCTGTACTAATGTGATCTTACTTTCTCTTGTCATCCTAATTCCAGGTTTTCAAGAAGGGGGTCAGACCAGGAAAAAGCTGTGACAACTGTTTTCAGAAGAACTTTTTTTGTTTGGTTTTTAATAGAGATTTTTTAGTGTATTGCAGCATATATAATTGATTTAATTATTTGACAGTTTTTGTTTTTTTATTTTAGGGAGGTGCAAGCAAGCCAGCGCTCTGTGGCCATAATTGCTGAGATGATCCATACAGCCAGTCTCGTTCATGATGATGTTATTGATGATGCAAATTCTCGTAGAGGAAAAAGGACACTTAATCAGATCTGGGGAGAGAGGAAAGTGAGTTTGCTAATCAATGCAAGACTTGGTTTTGAATTTCAGCAGAGCACAAATACCCAGAGGTTTGTAACGTTACTATGGCTAGGTCTTGGAATATATCAGAAAACGTATGAAGAGGTGTGCGCAGTTTGTGGGTGAGACAAATGTGTTTTCCTTTTCTGAACTGTTGAAAGCATTAGGTAATGAATGATTGAAGTGTGTTAGTATTGGACCTGTTCAGCCTCCAGAAGAGATGACTGAGGGGGGCCCTCATAGTAAGTATCTGAAAGCAGTGTCAGGAAGATCCAGGATCTTCTCAAGTAATAGGACAAGAGGCAGTGGACAAAAACTGATGCACAGGAAGTTCCACCTGAGTATGAACAGATTGTCCAGAGAGGCTTTGGAGTCTCCCTCACTGGAGAGATTCAAGAATCATCTGGATGCAACCCTGGGCCATGTGCTCTGGGATGACCCTGCTTGAGCAGGGAGGTTGGACCAGATGACTGGCCCCTTCCAACCTGGCCCATTCTGTGATTATTACTGATTTTGCATTCCCTGTGCCATTCTCTGCAGTGCTGTTGAAATACTTTAAACTTGTACCTCATCCTGAATGCTGATTCAGTGGTGAACACAAAAATGTTTTCAGTCAGCGGGAAATTTTTTTTTAAATTGATGTTTTCTTCACAGAGCATTACAAGAAAGGTCTTCACCAGAAAATGCAAGGAAGGAACTTGGGGCAGTTCAGAGTTCACATGGCGTAACAGCCACAAGAGAATGGTCAAATAGAGAACTAAAGTTCAAAAAAAACTAAGTTCAGAAAAAGTTCATAAGTAAACACATATTGCATACAGGAAGGACAGTGCTTATACAGAAAAATATAACCAGTACTATATGATAGGGATACAAAAATTACTTAGATTTCAATATTTGGTTATGTGTTTTTTCGCTCTTAAAATGAGATATTTGTGTTTTATGTGGAAAAGTTACATCATGTGAGTAGATCTGACAAATAAAGGAAATTGTATGGTCTGTAGTAACACAGGAAAAGACTTAAGGGATCACTTTTTTGTTGTTGTTAGGCTGTTCTAGCTGGTGACTTCATCCTCTCAGCTGCTTCTGTAGCTTTAGCACGAATTGGAAATACCACTATCATCTCTGTTCTAACTCAGGTGATTGAAGATCTGGTGCGTGGTAAGTTTTTTTCCTATTTTTATCTTCCAGTTTGCTTGCCTAAGCAGGAAACCCACAAATGTAACCTCCCATCTGTGCAACTTTTTAGGTGAATTCCTCCAGCTGGGTTCCAAGGAAAACGAGAACGAGAGATTTGCTCACTACCTCGAGAAGAGTTTTAAGAAGACGGCGAGTCTGATAGCAAACAGTTGTAAAGCAGTATGTACGTCTGTCTCTTCTGAAGTTAACATACCATACTGTAAGCTTCACAGCTAAACTAGTATTGCTGTTTGCTCTGGAGACCCTCCAAAGCAAAACCTTGAAATGGTATTCTGCCAGAATGTGAATGGGTTTGAAATTGTGAATTTTATCACAGTTCAGCTGTGTAGCCTCCAATATTGGTTTTCACTTTTTCTTTGCGTTTTTTATTTATACACAGATTTATTGTTATTCTCAGTTGAATCAAAATGAGGTTCAAATAATCATAACAGTGGCAATCTTCAATTTATGAAATTCTGGAACTTTGAGACAGTGGTTTTAAACTCAGTTGATCATTTTTGAGCCTATAATTTGAGTTTAAATCTTCTTTGACATCTGCCCCTACTCATGGATACTGAGTGAGACCTTAAGTGGTAACAGTGGGAGGAAACAATTAATTCATAGAAGCAGAGAGTAAGCTGCGTTGGAAGGGGCCCATCAGGATCATCAAGTTCAACTCCTGTCCCTGTATGGGACACCCCAAGAGTCAACCATGTGCTGAGAGCATTGTCCAAACACTTCTTGAACTCTCTCAGGTTTAGTGCTCTGACCACTGTCCTGGAGAGCCTTTTCCAGTGCCCAGCCACCCTCTGGGTGAAAACATTTTCCTGATGTAAAAAACCAGAAGCATGTACTTCTTAATTTGTCTGGGGGTTTTAATTACCAATTGCTTTATCCAACCCTGTCACTCGATTCTCTTACTTGATTACAAAAAGATCCAATTCAAGATTATGTTCTTACACAAAAATAGATGTTCAGTTTCCATGCAGAAAATAGAGGTGGGTAATAATCTCGCCCCAAAAGAGAGTTTTGTTTTTTCTTTTTAGTGAAAGGCAGTATAGCTAATGAATTCTATAGCAAGTGGGAATTCTAAGAGATTTAGACTAAAAATCTGTGGTAGTGTTAATCATCTTCCTTTGTTCTCGGGGAACTGGTACATTCGTGCAACAGACAGCAGTTGAAAATTGCTTATATCAAAATGATCACATAGAGTGAGACACATGGATTTCGGGGGAGGGAAAATACTTTTTATTCTAGTTGGAGGAAAGAAATTAAGTCTTCTGGATTGCTCATATTAATGGCAATATGATCCTGACAATTTTCTTTTGCAAGTCTTGTTTTATATCAGTAGGCACCTGGACTAGTAAAGAGCATGACATTATTCTGCTACCTCAGAAAAAACATACACAAGTTTTAATATTCCTTTTCACAGTCTGCCGAAAAAAATCTTTGCAGATGGAAGAAATTACATTCCCACTGGGTAGATTCTCCCTACAAATGTGCTAATTTAAGCTTTTTCCTTTTCATGACTTGCAAGAGTTAAGGATTGAGGCTGTGATGCTGCTCAGGGGGGTGTTTGGCTGCTTTTCTTCTAGTGGCTGGTCTGAGTTATTGCATTGCTGAATTGCTGGAATTTTATATGCTAAAAAATTTGTGTTAGAAAGAAAAACTGAGAGAAAAGGTCTCTCTTCATGACAGATCCTTACTTGCTGCACCTATTACCAATGAATTAAATATATGTGTTTCCCTTAGTTTCTTTCTGCATAGATTAGGAGAGCTCAATTGATAGCAGTTATAATTTTAAATTTTTAAACTGCTTTTAAATTAAAAGCAGTTTAAATAAAAAAATAAAATTTGGGGCAGGATTTGGGGTTTTTTTTGTTGCATGTGGGTGTTGAGATATTTTCGCTTAGATGGCTTTGGCTACTGAAGAAATGGAATCAGAAGGGAGTTCTGTTTTCCATGGTGCCATGCTTTAGAAATGGAAGAGTAGAATATTCCTGCAAAAAGGTCTAAAGAAGACAGTACACTGTAATTGATACATTCTGTACCACCAAAGCATTACTGCATTTAAATCAAAATTCTTTAAGTTAGGACTTAGGGAGAGAACAGTCTGTTCAAGATGTTAAGAGCCATCCCAGTCTCCAGTTTATTTCTACAATAGTTCTGCATAGAGGAATGTTTCCAAAGTTTCAACCAAAGTGTATTTTAAAAGGAAGCAGTGGCAGATGGCCCAGAGTCATTGAAGCCTTAGTTACTGCAAGGCATTTTTCAGAGAAACATGAGGTGACTTTAGTTCAAGAATTCAGAAACAATAAAGCTGGAGTGGAATTTCTGTTTAGTCATCAGACCAGCTGGAGATAGCAAAATAACCTGAGCAGGTTTTCTGTCTTAAACCCTGCTGTAATGTGAATTCCTGAGCCTCATAAAGCTATTTATATTTTGCATGGTATACTTTCAGATGAGGGATTAAATCGTGCTTGCTTTGAGTGTAAGGGTGCACTAGAGATTCTTGGTTTCCATATTAGGAGGAAGCTTGTGCCTCTTTGGGCAAGGCATGGCTGTGGAAGGGACTGAAGAAACCAGTAGTTTAAAGCTCTGGATCTTTCTGTGAGCTCCTGCTCTAACCAGTTCCTAGTTTGGTGTGTGCACAGGGCTCCTTCAGAAAACCCTACCAGCATGTGGAACTGGTGCCTGGAAAATAAGACCTCTGACCCCCACCAGCAGAACTGAATCCCCCCCAGCCCAACTAGACCTGCAGGCTGCAATAATGTCCAATGGCAGATGTAGGGAATAGCACAGTAGTATCAGATATTATGGTCAGATAGGAAATCTCCTTACTTATTATTTAAAATACAGTAACTCCTTTGGGGTTATTTCTTCTGCTGTGAAAAAGATTTATCTCATATATTCAGGCAGATAATCTTTGCTACTGAAAAGTACAACTCTGCATAAACAAGTACTTGGTTAACCCGTTAAAATATGAATTACTCGAGAAAAGGTCAAATACATGAAAATGCAGACTCAGGACAAGGTAGTTGTCTGCCTTGTCTTGAGTCAAGACATCTCACTCTTGCAGGGAGGCCTCCATCACCCCTTCCTCCAGAGTAGTTCCCAGGAGGGTTTGAGGAGCCTGGAGAAGTTGGTGGCATTCCCAGCAGCAGTGGAGTATGAGCATGGGGAGGGGGCATTGCTGCCAGCACAGCAGCACATCCAGGGCAGGATGTGGCTGTGAGACCACATACAGGACACACATGGGCACTGCAGGGAGTTCAATGAAGGGCCACCATGAGGGCAGAAGCTGGAGCAGTGATGTGCCAAGAGCTGGTTTGAGTCTGGAGTAGGGAAGACAAAGGGGGAATCCTCCTGCTGTCTCCAGCTTGTAATTGGAAGGCATAGAGAGGATGGAGAAACGTGCAGTGAAAGGACCAGTTGTACTGTGGAAAAATACAATTAGGTTTGAGGAAAAACTTCTCCATGAGGTTGTCCATTGCAACAAGTTGCTGAGACAAAGTGTGAGATTTTACATCCTTGGAGATACTCAGAAATCAACTGGACACAGCTCTGAGAAACCTGATCTGACTGTAAAGTAAACTCTCCTTTGAGCAGATGACTTTCAGAGTTTCCTTCCAGACTAAATATTCTGTGATTCTCCTGGAAAGAGGAACTCTGCTCCCGTCTAGAAAAACAGTGGTGGATGAGCCAGAAATGAGAAGGCAGGAACCTGACTGCTTCTGGAGATGGGCATGGAGGAGAATGGCTGGAAAAGGGGAAGATTTTAGAGCCTTTTCTTTTCCATGGAGTCCACAAATCTAGGACTACAAAACCAAACATTTCTTGTAGTGTTTATTCAAGCATATTCTGGCCCAGCAGCAGGTCTTCCTCTCTGACATACAGAACACTGGTAAAGATGTGCAAATGCTTTCAACTCCAGCTGCCATATTGTCACATGTTAAATATCAGAGCAGGATGTATTTACCCAGAACTGATGATGTATTTTATGGATGTGAAATTCAGTAAAGAGGCAAAATTGGTTTATAGTCTCTCGTGTAACGTAACAGAAACAACTTTTTTTTTTTTGCAAAAAGTGTGTTTGAAATAACACCAAGGAGATTGTCCTGCTTTGCTGAATTCAAAGAACTTTTCTAAAGATATAGTTCCACTTGGTATTAGGAAGGATTTTTCATCATGATTTAGTGGAGGACAGGCCTGAATTCTTGCAAGATTAAATTTGTCATGAACCAGTCATACCTATTTGGGGAGCTCTAGGCTGTTTTCAAAGAGTTTTATCATTAAAACACACATCACTGTACTGACTCGGCTATCCTGATTTGTATTTGCAAATGTGGGTATTATCCCAGAGCATTATCCCAGTAGAGCTCCTGTTAGACTGTGTGGGAGTGACAGGCTGCCTGGCTGCAGCCCGGCCAGTGTCCAGCTGGGGGCAACAGTCTGCAAGAGCAGTTTGAGAAACTGCATCCTGAAGGAACTCCCTGATAGACACAACCCAACTGCAGGTTTATTATGTGGTCATGGTCAGAGGATTGCTTACTTGAGGGTGACTGGCAAAACAAATCTACTGAATTTTTTTTTTTTTTTTTTTTGGTCTATGAACAAGAATTGACCTTTCAGGTTAAATTAGGAAGCTCTTTTCTTTATATAGCACTTCCTCCCACCCTCTGCCAGCTACTGCCCACTCCGGCCCTTTGCCATTAACCAGGATTTTGTCACTGAATTCTGTATTTTAATCCTCCACATGGAATGAAATGTGGAGGTAGGCAAGGATTTCATTGGAACAGGGTAGATGCAGTCCCTCTGCTGTGCTGGTATTATGTGATTTGTATTACAGAAGCAACCAAAAGTTAGCATGGTACCGCAGTAAATGTTAGGTCTTCAGGCAAATACTGCTATTTAAGAGACAAACATCAAAAGGAGGATAAAAAGTCAAAATAATCTACTTTGATAGTCCCTAGCAACATCTATTTAAATATCTCATATTTGCAGTTCACTCTGTTTAATAGCCTTCAGGATTTTGTATGATTATTAGAGATAAGTAGCATTATTTTCCTGCTATACTGTCCTCTTTTAAATACAAGTGGAGAATGAATGATGCTGTTTATTTCTCAGTCATCCAGATTCCTCTGGGGTTTAGTTATTATCCACAGATGCAGGTTATGACTGGGAAGTGTTGTGATGCTCACTTGAAGCGATATGAAGTGCACTGCTGCATGAAATCATCTCTCATTTTGTGCAAGTTGCATCACATGTACTAGGATATAATGTTGTTTCTTATTTCCATCTTCACGTTCACCTTCAAAGCTATTGCTGGACTTGCTTTTAGTTTGGTGTTGGTTTTGGGGTTGGAGGGTTTTTTTATGATCCTACCTTACACAGTCTTAAAGAGGAATACAAATACATACACACACACACACACACACACACATACTTTTTGTCCCATTCCTAACTGGTTTATTGAAGGTTGAAATGAATCTCAGTATTTAACCAACCTCATTTTGCAAAATGTATAATCAGTACATAAATGCAAAAAGCATAAATGCCCTTACTTTGAGGCAAGATATTAATTCTCAAACCTTAGTTAATGTCCTGTATTTTAGTTTTGTGGAGTTTATTCAGCAAAATTTCTGTCTCTCAAGTAGTTGATTGTACATTCAAGTAAAATGTTTTGTTTATATCACTTTAGTGATACCTCTGTGAGCTTGGTGTGCTTTCTTCATTTGCTGTCTTTTCTTTGCCACTAATTATCCCTCAGTACCTTTGCCTGCAGGCTAATCAAGTCATCTTCCCGAGCAAGTCAGATACAGTTAACATCACCCTAAAAATAATCATCCTTATGTCAACTGCCCCTACTGTACTGGGTTCAACACATCCAGCTTTGTGATATTTTATGAGACATGCAATGTCCATTTATCTGTTGTCTGACCTCCAATTATCCCCTGGCTGATTTATGTATGTAATTAGCTTAATTTCCCCGTCACTGGACTGTATACAACTACTACCCTGCATGTAAAGTGCATCCACATTTCTTCTCTCTTTATCCTTGCATTGTAATTTCTAAGCCTGATAAATATTTAATGAAGCTAATCTCTTTGCAGATGTGAATGTAGTTTTAATACTGCACTGCTGTTCAGTCTTGTTTTCTAGTAAGCTTGGCTGGTTGTGTGTCTCCATGAACTGAGATAAGCCAGAATGTGCCCAAGTCAGCTTTTTTTTGCCTTCCTCAGATCCCTCCAGCCTGTGCTGGCTGTGTCACACCTATGGTCAGGGGCTAAAAGTGGATGCTAACTAAAGCTTTCTATTTACTTAGGGTTTTTGTCTTTTCAGGTTTCAATTCTAGGCTGCCCCGATCCCAAAGTTCATGAGATTGCATACCAGTATGGAAAAAACGTTGGCATAGCTTTTCAGGTAGTGTTTTTGTTGAACTAAATGGAATCTAAAATCTAAACTTCTCCAAAGGGCTTTAGAAATCAAAGTGGGTTGTCTTAATCCTTCCTAAAAATTTTGTCTTTAACAAGGATTATTCTGTATTTAGCTCTAATATTTTAAAAAGAAATTTTAAATAATCTGTATGTTTATTTTTTCTAGCTGATAGATGATGTGCTGGATTTTACATCGTGTGCTGACCATCTGGGGAAACCAACAGCAGCAGATCTCAAGCTTGGATTAGCCACAGGCCCCGTCTTATTTGCTTGTCGACAGGTAAGTCAGTAGGAAGTTGTTTGCTCAAAGTAAAAAGTGTAAACCACTCTTTACAGGACCAGCTGAGACACATCAGATCTCCAGTGTCAGTGATGAGAGTGGCCTGGGCACATGTGACAAGTCAGTGTGTTCAATGTCAGATGGATTCTGTGCACACACAAGTTCAGAGAAACACCTTCCTGCACAACTCTACTTACTGTTAGGTTGTTGTAGGTATTCAGAGAGTTTTAGCAGATTTTGTGTAGGCTATTCCTAAGTTGCTTCTTGCTTGTGTTTTCTCCTGAGACATCTTCTCAGGCTTGATGCTGTGTGTAGGCTTTTTTGCCTTTGTTTCTGGGCTTTGTATCTATCTGGGGCCAAGAACTCAAATCTCTGCCTTGCCTTTAGGTGGGTACCTTTATTTATTGGATTTGATCTTTTCATCTCTTTGTCCTCAAGTATTATCCATTTACAAACATGAGTAGGTTTCCTGTCTGAAGGCTGGGTAAGAGAAAAGGGAGTGTCATAAATAAAACAAGTTTAATATTGGTCAAGATTTTCAGTGCCTTAAAAATTATTTGGAGGAGTAGAATGAAAAGAGAAGCGTGAGCAGCATGAAAAAAACATTAAAACTGTTGCTAATCCATAAACACGGGAGAAACTGGTTTAATTCCTTGCTCCAGTGTCTTGTTCACCAGAGGCAAGCAGATTTGGGACTTAAAAAGCAGTCTTTCCTACCAGGCTTCACAGTGTGATACAAAACCTGGCACAATTAGTTCCAGCAGAGCTCTCATCTATGATCTCAGTGGAATTGCTTAGAGCTTGACATGGGAAAAGTTCTAAATCATTAAAAAAAACCCCAACAACTTTGACATTTACTTCCCCTCTAAAAGAGCCTGTTGTGGGGGGAGGTGGAGCATACACATCTGTTTGCTTCCTTATCCTTTGGGCATTTCCAAGGATCTGTATCTCAGAAAAGACAGGAGCACAGAGTATCAGCCAACTGACAAAGTAGATGAATGCATATTGAGAACAACCTTCTCCACGTCCTCAGTGTCTCCCCATACTCATCTGGGGGATTCACAAGCATGTTTTTGAATCATTATTTCAGAATTGTGTCATCAGCAATTGGAGCTGTCCAAAGAACAGTGGGATGCTTAGGTAGAGAGGGAGGATGGAGTTGTAAAATAGGTTTTGTGTGTGCTAAAGCCATGTGCAGAAGGAAACAAGGCATATTGTGAATACCCAGTTTTGGCAGAGAATGGATGACATTGATTGTCTTGTGGGTGTTGAATATTCCAATTTTAAAATTAAAACTATTAGTTACTAATTTGTTTGGGTTGTCTGTTTTTGACTTTGAACTTCATCTATCTTTTAATTAGCTTTACAAGATAAATTAGTTCCTAATACAGAAATAAAAGAAAATCTGTCAGTCCTATTTTAAAATCTTGTTCTTTGTAGGCCACTTTTAAAATGCTTTTCCTCATTTATATCTTTGATAGATGGGAAGTGTACATTTTTGCATTGAAAGATAACTTGACCGTCTTAAAAAGTTTTCTGTATTAACCAAAAGGCTTCTTTGCTGCAAATGTCCTGCTGTTTTTCAAGAAACTGGAACAACAGCACCACAGACTTAACTGATATATAAACAAAGCATGAGTGCTAAAAAACATGGAGCTTCAACAGACACTTGTGATGCTACTAAAAGATATTTCATATATTTGTATCTGAGAAAAAAACACATGAGCCAGGACTTGAAGACACTCCAAAGTGTAATTATTAATTACAGGCTGTCTTTTCAGACTAGTATTGCTATTATCCTTTCATGTAGCTGGTACTTCCCGAGTTGTCTTCCTGACAAACATTTATTAGTTTTTAAATGTGCTCTGGATCTTCAGTGACAGAAGCCTTTTCTTCCTATCCTCTCCCTTCCCTCTGAAATATACCCTTGTGCATTAGAATATTAAGGAGAAAGAAATGTTTACCTTGATGTAGTACCTATTTATTCAGTATTTAAAGTTAGCTCACTCAGTAAAAAAAAACCCACCCCATTTATTTTTTAAGGAAATACACTAGTGTATACTAATTTGAAAGCTCCTCTTAAATGAGTACAGCTGAAGAATGAAAGTTTATTTTTATTACGTGCATTCCTGTTAAATGCTGATGTGCTGCCCACTAAATAGGAAGAGTTGCTAATAACAGCTCTGCCTTACAAGTTTGGGGATTTTCATGTCCTTTAGTGCTTAAATATAAAGTGATCCCATATGCATCCTATATAACTGTAAATATGAATAATATGAAAACTGCATGAACACTACAATTATATTGTCATTACCTGGGAAGGAAGCTAGGATCTAGAAAAAGCCATGACTTTCTTTTAGATAAAGTATGAGTCATCACTGAACTTCTGAATACATCTCCAAGACTGTGTATGAGTAACAGGAGAATGTCACAGCACTGATGGGTGCTACATGTTTGTGCATGAACAAGGTTGTAAAGCTGCAGTTGCAGGACCAAAGGTGTGCAAGGAAAGCAGATCATTGTTTACAAGTATATGGCAATAAAATCATCTTTGACTCTTTCAGGCAAGATTAACAAACAGCTCTTTCCCTTAAAAAGAATTCTTCTGTGGAGTAGCTGCCTTGAGTTGTAGCCTTATTTTGTTAAGCAGTAGGTTTTTCTGTTTCTAGGCTGTCTGAAGAAAGGGGCTGCATATTTACCTAAGTGATGTGGTTTTTCTCAAAACAACTGACTTACCTGCTAGATTTGTAGGGAATTGAGCATGCAGTGCTAACCACAAATACGTGACTGAAAACAAAATACCTTATAGTTGTCATTTTTCTCCTACTATTAAAAAAAAAATCTGTATATAAAATACCAGCACAGTGGAAAATGTAAGAGAATGTAACAGCCAGTGTTACCATGAGGGGATTTTACAAGTTGAACTGTAAAATACTGCAACAACAAACATCCTGGGTTCTTTTGTACGTGTGGGGGCAGAGGTGCTTCTTCTAGGAGTGCCAACACTAACCATCATCTGTGATAGAATATCTGATGCAGATTATACACACCAGGCAGTAGCCACATCAGAAATTACCACACTGGAACACCTGCTTAACATGATAAAATGGCAGGTGCTGACTTCTGCTACCAAACAGAAGCTGGCTGGCTACAGCCAGCAGAGCCAGAGCCAGGTTTAAGTTTAAATGCTTGGGCTCTGCTATACTGTAGTCCTGTACAGACTGCAAGTACAAACGTAAAGCTATACCTATAGCAGTAACAGTGACAGGGGAAGAGGGCTGCAATTTGGTGGTGTTCTGACCTTAGCATGGCAGGCAGCTACATGGAAAACAACTCAAAAGCAAGTACAAACCCTTCTCCCTTTGTGCTTAGTTTCCAGAAATGAATGCTATGATAATGAGGAGATTCAGTAAACCAGGAGATGTTGAACGTGCATGGAAATACGTGTTGCAGGTAAGACTGATAGCAAATATTTCTGCTCTCCCTGCTGCTCAGTCTGAAATTCACCATCTCTTAAAATAGCAAGGCTGCATTGGCAAATACCTGCTGAGTAGCATGCAATGTACAATGCCAAGTCAGAACTCCTCAGCTCTCCTACTGGCACAGTGTTTTAGCAGAAATAGTAGGTACTGAAGAACTCTTTTTTTTTCCCTCCAAGAGCAAAAAACCCACATAATAAGTAAAAAGCTCATGCACTCAGTTCCTTCAGCTGAGGCATAGCTGTATTCAACAGCTGGTGTAAGTGGCATGTAATTTCCAGTCAGTCTTGTAACTGCAGTGCACACCCTATACCAGTTTTAAATGACTCTGGTCTAAGAAGACTGAGTAATGGTCTGTGCAAAATTAATACCTATTTTTTAGGATAGCATTGGGGTTTTGCACATCTCTGTTTAAGGCAGGAGGGGAAGCAATAAACCATTAGTTTCTACTTTGTTATTTATACCAGTGCTGTTTTGTAATGGATGAGTTGCTGTTTTAGCATGAATGAGTTTTAGTACTTTGACAGTTTGGGGCAGGTAGGTGGGTTTCCCTAATTACAGAATGAATCCTCCTCCTTTCACCATGAGAACATATTGTATTAGGTTTCTTAATGACCTTAGAACTTCCCCCTGTGACTGGATGAGGCAGAAGGCAGGAGGAGGCTGATGAGTTCCCCATTTCCTCTGTCTCCTTCCCTCAGAGTGATGGTGTGCAGCAAACGACCTACCTCGCCCAGCGCTACTGCCACGCGGCCACGCGCGAGATCCGCAAGCTGCGGCCGTCCCCCGAGAGAGAGGCCCTGGTGCACCTGACAGAAATGGTTCTCATGCGAGACAAGTGAGAGAACTCCTTCCACTCGTTATGGCAGCTACTTTACCAGACTGTGCCTACATTTATTTCAAAAGTTATTTGCTTCCAACACAAGCTACCAAAAATTATTTTTTTAAAAAAAACCTTTTTTTTTTTTGGAAGTTTTACTTTTTTTTTTAAACAAAAGTTTAAAGTGTTTTACTGCAGGAAGCCATGCAATTCAGAGCAAATCAAACTGTGCTGTACCATTGTTTTAGTGGGGGCTATTGATTGTGGGGGATGGGGAAGATGTTTACATGTTGATGCACAAAGGCCACAATGAGAATAAATATAAATCAGTGTATGAAGACTGAAGCTGTTCCAAATTTCACTTGTTTACACTAATAAAGAGAGCATGCATGTACAGGAGCTGGTAAACTCCTGTGAAGGGAGAGGGTTTGGATGTTTCCCTGGATACTTAACAGAAGCAGCTGGAACTGTATATAGATACTGGTTTACTGTAAAACATTACATGTGGATTTTAATTGGTTATTCATCAATGAGTTCCAATTCATGCTATTGGTGGCTACGTGCTAGCAGTTAACATGATGCAGAATTTGAGATTGCTACCAAAGAAATGCTTTTGTTCAGCAAACGAAAGGTTTCATATTTCTAACTCAACCTAAAAATGAATGATTCACCAGCCAGTCAAACCTGCAACTCCATCACTTTCATCACTCATTTATAGAATATATTCTATAGCACCCTAGAAGCTGCCTTTGAAGTCCCAGACACATTCCTCTCACAGTAATTACCCAGTACTACCACATTCCTTCTCAAGTTATTTCAGCCACAGAATCTGTAGAGCAGGGAAGCACACCCTGCTGGCTATCTCTGCCTGTGATCCCTTAACAATGGCCAAGTTCCTGTCACTGTGTTCCCCTGGGTGCTGTCTGGAGGACAGCCTGCTCCTGAGCCCTCTGCTCCGTGGGGCACGCCCAGAGCCACACAGAGCTCCCAGACAGAAGTGTCAGCTACAGATGGTGTCCAACTTAGTGCATCCAGATAACTAGATTCAATCAAGAACCCTCACTGAAACTAAGTGTTGGCAGAAAAGAACTTTTAAGAGTATGTATAAGTGTGTAATTCAGGTTTCAGATCTAATTTATTTTCCCTCTGTCAGTGATAAAGTCATGTTACAAACATTTGCTTTTTAGTACATTGCCTGGGATAACACAGCCATGATTTTGCTACTTTAGCATTCCAAACTTCTTTGCCAAGCCAACCAACAAAGTAATGGACAAGACCTTTGGTTCACTTATATATTTATGAATGGAAAAAGTCATAATGTAAATTTACTCATTAAAAAAACTTGGGTACAAATTACACATACATAAGACCACCCATTTTTTGAATCACATGGACACCTTAGACCCAAACAACTCATTGTAATAGACTTTAGTGAGAATACTCCAGGTAAAGATTACAACAATTGGAAGCATCTTGGATTTTTAAAAAAGTATATTTCAATACATAAGTTTGTATGCATGCTTTAAACAAATATAATTCAAGAATGAGCAAAGAGTCTAAACAAAAAGTAATATGACCAGCACTAACATTAAACTTCTCATCCAGGTTTTAATATGTTAGTCTAACGTAGTGTTAGTTACCATGCTGTACTGAAAAATGTAATGGCACAATCTGATCATGGTTCATTAAATATTATATACCCTACTTCCCCATAATAATTAGGCTGGTCATAAAATTAACAATGCATAAGTAAATAAGTATAACCAGTTATAGACAGTTGCTTGTTTTACAAATTGCCATCAGGTAAGACATACTGTCCCCAGAGACTCAGAGAGATGGACATTCAATCATACCATTAAAACAGTATGGCCTGAAGAAATGGGCACAAGTTTTTCAAAGTATATTAAGACAATTCTGTTAGCTTTTAGTTACCCCTTGTAAATAATCATGGTATGACTTGAATACAAGACCAAACTTTGAAAAGCAAAGGATTTTAATCGGCATAGTGCATGATTGATTCAACATAATTCCCAGGAAACAAGCCAGTTACTCGATTGCAAACTCCTTCATACCAGCCGTCATCGTTCTTCTTTATCACATAAATGATTGCACCCTCCATAAACGACAGCTCATCGTCTTTGTCCTTTGTATAGTCATATATAGCAACAACTGTGGAATAAACAGGCACACATTTAGCATTTTATTAATAGCAACAGTATTAAAAAACAATTGTACTTCAGAAAACATTAAAAGATTAGTTCACTATCGTGGGATTTTCAATAATGAATTCACATGCTTTTCCTGTTGAACACTAAGCCCAGAGAATGGAATTTCACTTTCCCTGCAACATTAGCTAGCACTAAGAAGTGGGTGTTAACTACACTGAACACTCAGTTAAGCTGCTGACAGAGAAGGACGTCCGACTGTGACACCGTAAAGTGGAGCTTACGGACACTTAAAACTGAGTTAGGGAATGCCTGACTTGTGTGGTACCCATTTCTGACCAGATTACCTCAAAAGCATGTGGACTGTCTTTATATGAATCTCTTGCATAGAATACGGCTAAAAAAAATTGTACAAAAATCATTCCACTGAGGCTTCAGTGTGGCTTTGTACACATCCCTGCTAAAGCCATTGCACACAAATGAATGGTCTTTCCTAAAGAGCTTTTATGTCATAAGGAGTTCTGGCATTACTTTTCAAGGAGCTGCACTGAGTGCCAGTAGGAAAGTTGCTGAAGAAGAGTGTAGAAGCAACATCTGCTATTTTCAGTATCTGCTCCGTACTACCTTACTCTTACCAACCTCCAACTAGCTGTTTGTTACTTGCTGTAACAAAGCAGAGATTTCCTCAAGGAAAGAATGTTGCCACCACCAATACTGGAGTTAAAAACTACCACTGTGAATATACAGACTTCAGACATCACAGCCTTACCCTTCAAAAGTTAATATGGATTTATGCAATTGATCAGCTTTATGAATTCCAAGAATCCCCTATTTTACACCTACATATATTCTCAGTTATCTGATGTCTTAATGCCTGGCAATGATGCACTGCATCAGTTATTTTCATCCCATGGGTATGTCCTGCACACAGTCCAGCTCGACTGAAGATGGAACACAGGAGCTCTGCCACATAATATCACAAGTACCCGGCCCCATTTTGTACTCACTGCACACCAGCCAGCTTATGAGAAAACTGGCAGCAGTGCTGCTGACAAAATGGTCAGTGCTACAACACAGACAACTCCACTGGCAGGAAATCTGCTTGTCCATTTTTTATGGGAAGAGATGTTTACTATGTGACTTCATACCTAAGCACAGTTCACAGTCTGCTGATCTGGAGTCACTGATAAATCACCAAGGAGGCCTCAACACATTTTATAGTTCAAAGTCTAATAATCCACTTCAGTAATCTAGTTTTCTGAGATAAATACGGCTTGGATTTCTGTCCATTTTGCAGCAGTTTGTAGATAACTGCCCAGCAATCCTGAGGTAGGTACAGACAGTCCAGCACATCAAAGATGAAAGCCATCCAACCTGCTTCCTGTGAAGAAACTTGCTTTTTCACCAATTCTAGAATGCCTGAAGGTGTTTTATAATTTGTCCAAAGAAGGATTATGTCTTACCACATTAGGTGTAGACACTAAGGAAAGCATGGATTGAGTTCTGACTTAGGAGGGACAATGACTGTTTTCATCAGACCCACACTAAGTCCTTCATTCCCTTCAGACACCATTAATCCCCTGATATTGCACTAACACAGCTGCAGTGCTTCTCTTACCTTTCTCTATGTAGTTTTTGGGTGCCCAAGCAGGATCTCCATCTGCATAGGGATCGCTGTACTGCACAACAGCAGCCTCCTCATCCTCATAATCCACAGGTGGTGGGGGTGGAGGAGGAGGAGAGTCATCAAACATCGGCATCTCATCGGGAGGCGGCGGCGGGGGAGGAGTTGGGCTATCAGCAACTAGAAACATTTGGAGATGATTGTTTTTCTTAAACCAAGACAGTATGGAGATGCAAACAAACCTGAGGCTGTACACTGTAAATAAAAGAGCTGGGGGGACAACACACACAGCATGCACTATAATACCATGCACTGATTAGAAACAGAGGCTTTGTATTAACAACTACAACACACAGCTATATTTGTTATTAGTGGTCCAATCTATGTGTAAATGCTACTAGAGTCAAAGCACATGCTGCGGGGCATAAGCTGAACATCAGCAGAGAGGAAAGCTTCCTGCTCCAATGTCCATGCGCTGCAGCGTTAGCTATGGAGGACTCGAGTGGCACCCTCTGAGCCAGGCAGCAACTGGCCTCTGACTGGGCCAGCAGCTTGACTGCTTTTTAACAAAACCTTTGTAACAGTCACTTCAATTTACTTCTGAACACTGCTTCCTTGGATTCCTTCTCTCTCAGAGCTAGCATTAGGGAGCAAAAAGATCTGGTGTGGATCATAAATACTAGTCTCTTCCCCTTTTTAAGATTTAACCAGGTAAGAGGAAGCCAAGTAATCCTTCTGCAGAAGAAGAGCTTTGTACAGATCCTTATCTTGCAGACTAGTTTGTGTGTGTGCACACATTCAGGAGTCAATTAATAAATGGAAAACTATAACAGGCAGCTGCTGCTCTTAGAGAAAAAGTGCTCAAGGAATTAAATGTATAATCCAAAATGTCAAATCCCTGCCCTGAGATTCTCCAAGCAGCACAATTACAAGTTGCTTTGGGAAAGGGAAAAAGAAAGGCATTATGGTACAAATCACTTTTAAAATCAGTTCATTAAATTAGTTTCCAGTAACGTTGACAGCAGCTGGCAGCAAAATAGAGAGATGGCATACTCAGATGCAGGACATCAAGTCACTTTATCCTATTCCTAGGGAGATGTGGTCCACTACACATGGACCTGGTAAGGTAAGCACTATGAAGCCACAAGTTACTGAAAGGAAGCTACTGTTACTGACATCAATTTGGTTACATAGCAACACAGATTTGTTTTCAAGAGATCTGGGATTCTGCACACTGAAAGCATAGGCTGAAAACCACTGCTCTAGGCAGGGTTTGATGGAACGAGGCACCAGGCCCCAGAATGTGCAGCTCCAGCACACAAATTTTGAAAAGAAAGCCAAGCAACAGAGAAAGAACAACACTGCAGTGAATGAAGCTTTAACTACTGATAGTTACAATGGCACTGGAGATTAGAAATAGCGTTTTTGTTTGCTTGAACACTTTTTTACTTTTGACTGGTCACTACTCTAGTGGTGACTTAACCTTTGCTCTTCAGCCCCATGCCCCTGACAAGGGACTTGGACAAAGCTCCCATGTCCTGTCTGGGTCAGACTGGCTGCACTGGGACAGGTCTGGCACCTGCTGCCAGGGGCAAAGGGGGAAGGAACTGCCTCAGCCCAGGCACCCAGCCTGCTCCCTTCCCTTTAAGAGCCAATTTTTCACCTGCAAGACCAGCTCCTCTTCAACTTGACCACCTGAGCTGAACACCCCACAGCTCTCTCCATCAGTAAGACTGGCTGCCACTGTATTAGTGATTAGTGATTCCTCTCCCACACAGAAGCCCATTTATGTCACTTGGAGACAGACTAACGAAGTCTTTGGTGGAGTGAATGCTATGTCCTGCCTGTTACTGAATAGCACTCACAGACAGGCTTCATTAATCCACCACAGACACATGACAACACCGTTTATGAATGGACTGGTTTTGTGCTGCAGTTTAGCACATCTTCCAGAAATGTATTTCTCCCCTTAGTTTCTGTCTGCAGCCAGGGAAACAAAGGCAGAGTTGAAACAACAATCATTTGAGATCTTGAGATATCCGTACCTTAGGAAATTTTTAAAAAATTTAAAAACGCAAAAAAAAGAGTTACATTTATTCAACAATGAAGCTGCATATTTGAAAAGAAGGAAAGAGAGCAGGAAATGCAAGGGTGAAAGCACCAAGACATACTCTAACTGAGATGCAGTGCAGGAACTGCAAGGTTTATGGGAAACATAAAAAACAATTCAACTTTGCATTTAAAGAAAGGGAGAGAATGGAACAGAAAATTAGACAAGTGCCACTCCATTAAAGTATCCCTTTGCCTCTTGGACTTTAACCTAGACATTTCCTGGTTCTAAACTGAGCCAGACTCTACTAGAGCACCACTTCTCCTAGGGGAGGAAAATAAAGCATGCAAAAAGCCACTTTAAATGATAAAGGGTAAAGGGACGAGTATTTATATAGCTCCAAACTGAGATCTTCTCTTGTATGCATTCCCATCTTTGTTCTTTAAATGGGGACCAGCAGACTCCTTTTGAAAGGACTGGGTGTGAGAGCACAGCACCTGATTTCAAATCAGCTATCCCAGAACATCAGACACACTGGAAAACCTCTGTGGAGGAGATGCCCACAGTTTAGACACAGGAAAAAAGAAAAGGCACTGCACAGTTTCTAAGCCCTCTGTGTCCTTGTCCTCTGAAAGAAGTCCACAAGCAGAGGATGCTGCTTTTCCAAACCCACAGATCTTGATGATAAGGAAAAGACAAGTCTACCCACATGTCTCCCTAACACCAGAGATTTCTTGAGAAAACAAGGCTGATGAAAGTCTGGCACACAATGCCAAAACTCAACAACAGCCTCCACAGCCAGTTTTGCTGAGCATGTGCACAGGCTGCCACACACACCCCTGCCTCCAGAATGAGCAGCAGCAGCTCCAAGCCATACTCATTATATAATTGTCCAACCCAAGGGACTATTAAAAGAAATAAAATAAAGAACAATTCCTATGACCAGATTTCAAGCTTCAGCTAGGTTGCTGCAATCTCATCCACAAGTCAGCTTGCATTTTGCTGTTGCACGCACAAGTCAGTCTCTTTCACCTCTGCTCTCCCAAGGGCTGTGTTATCTCCAGGAGGACAACACTTGGAACAATTCAGAAGCAGGTGTCAATTTTCTCAGCTTTATCTGCAAGTGAAGATATTCTGTAACCTTCATCTTCAGCAAGTTTACCTCTACACTTAGTATTTTGGAAAGGTTTCCAACACAATTCTGTGGCACACTATTCTACATCAATGTGATTCTTACTGTTTACCTAGCTCTTTTTGAAAGAGAACCAGAGAGATGTCTCTGATCTCATGGGGAATACTCAGAACATGACAGCTTGAAAGCTCTAATGGGAAGCAGAACAGCAGCACTACTCAGAGCTGGGGTCCCCTAAATGGATGCTGCAGCTATATAGCCAATAGGCAGTAGTAGCCCCTGAGATCCTAGCAAATCTCAAAATGGTTCCCAAACACCTTAAAAACATTTTTAATTTACTTCATGCTCTATCTACGTCGCATTTTGTCTGTTGTTTACAGAACTGCAACAAACTCCAATTGAAAAGGATATCTCCAGATCAGGAACATGACTTTACAGCTGCACTAGCACTTGAGACAGTAACACTCACCTGAAGGGAATCAAGCAGTAATGGTAAAAGCAGAGTTACCAGTATAAACACAACACAGCTAGAGAGCACCTCTCACAAACCTAACAAGCAAAGCTATGCTGCAAGAAGCTCAGCAGGGAAATAGGAGAACACAAAGAAATGGAGAATGAAAGGCTGCTGAGAGCAGAGATGCCTTACAAGCTCCTTTGTAATGCATCAGATCTTAAGACTGCATGTTTTCAACTGACTGTACAGCTCACTGAAAAATGCTACAGTATTGGAATCAATGGTTACACATTACATGTTCTGACAATCTACATAAGCCTTTCTAACAAAAACTAATCGATTATCCCTAGTGAAAAAGGCAGAGTGATTCAACATGAAATTTGTATTTTCAATTAAAATACAATTTTATATTCACACCAAACATATGCCACATTTCACACTGTACTTCTGTAATAAATTTGCAGTTCAGAACCTAAACAGGTCAGTAATAATCATGCACATGTTATAAAATATTGAAGAGTGTGCCCTTCAGCTCCAATAGCATATTGACACTAGAATGCAAGATGGTATTAGCTTCTGGAAAAGGAAACAAAATAGAGTCTGACTTGCCAGCCATGCATGCTAGAAGAGAGTAGGCTCTACCCTTTAACAGCTCAGCTTGTCCAAACTTACTGTTTTCCTGCACCCTGGCCACGAAGCCTGTGAGAGGTATCTGTGGAGTCAACTGAGGCATAGGGGGAGGAGGGGGTGGAGCAATAGAAACTGGTAGCAACACACACACCATATCGGGAAAGTCAAATGGACAAAGGAAAAAAAAAAAAGGGAACAAACAAAAGCAGCCGTCAGTAACGAGGACCACAAAACAAAGTATGTAAAGAACAACAAGAACACACACACACAAGAACCACAAGAACCTTCTTCAAGCTTGTGTTTCCAACAAGGCTGAATTCGTGGTTAGCCAATGGAGGATCAAAAGCAAAGCATGCCCGTGTTCAGCCAGGGAACAGCCGAGCGCAGGCTGCGTGTCTGGAAGCTCACAGGGTGCGTGTCAAGGTTCTTGCTCTCTCACACATTTTGTGTGCTTCACCTGGGGAGCACATAAAATTGAGCTTTTGTCTTGCTCCTAAATAAGGATTACTCAATTTAGCAGTTCTCTTTTCAAAGTGAGCTACTAGAAGTAGAGGTGATGTTTCGCAGGATTCTGGATTCCTTCTCTGAAATCAAAGGGGAGCACTGCATCAAGTGCAGCAAAGCAGCACGGACACAGAGCAAAGACAACTTTTGCAAGGGGCACAATGTTCCAGCATCAATACTTCACATTCCCATAGAGAGCACCTCCCACCACTGTGCTCTGCTGGGACAGGGACAGTCAGCTAGCTTGCTGCATTTTTGTTTTTCTCAAAAAAAGGGACCTTGTTGCCTGCTGGTAGAAAAAAATAGATGGGTTTAGAGAAGAGTGGAGCTTTACTAAGTCTTCTGTGGTGAGAGGGCACCCAGCAACTTAAAAGGCTGGTGAAGGCTTCAACAGCTCTGAGTACAGGAGTGTGCAGAGCTCCTCAGCAAGCCCTTGCAAGCTCATCTTCTGTGAATGATGTAGTCCATTGGTGAGTAATGAGACATGGGACCACATCTGTGCTCAGAGACACTGGGCGAGAACCCAGATGTTCAACTCTTCCCTGCACAGGTAGGGAAGAGGAATGGGAGCAGTAAGGCAAGCCACTCTAACTATCAGCTCTGGCATGACATCTCCCCCTTAAGTGCAGGGAATGAAAAGCATAAAACAAAAACTCACCCAGAAACTCAACAAAACATCAACTCATTTGTTTATACAGTGTCCCTTCTCAGTGGAATTTCTCTTGCACTGGAGCAGAGAAATTCCTGTGAAGGTGGGAATTCAGCAGGGTAATAATCCAGTTGGAACCAAATTTGAAAGAGGTTCTGTTCTTCCAAGTAAGCAACAGTTTTAAATAAAGCTTTAACTAAGATTAATGTTTGATGAATTAAAATGAAGCATTTAGTTCATTACAAAACCAATAATCAAATAAACTGTATGGGATAAATGATCAATAAAAGCAGGAGAACAAACAGTGTCTCACAAATTGAAGTAAACATCTAAGAAAAACCAGAGCATTTGTTAGCATGAAAAGTAAAATCTTGAAGAAACATGGGACCTGGGTTTAATGTCAAGACAGTAGCACTAAAAAAATAATCACCAGTTACAGAAACAGAGGAAAACAGTTTCAAGTAGCAAAACACACCCATCAAAATACTGTTTAAAAATGCTGACCATCAGTATTTTGAAAACACCAGAGAGGTGAGATTAAGAAACAGCACCTGCATTTGAGCAAAAAATTGCTTTGGACAAATGTAAACATTCAGAAACAGTGGTGTGCACAGCATTTAAGACAACTGAACTATTCTCAGAAGTAAAATCCTGTTTATTTAATGGAACTCAACTGTTCAAGCAGGAGCGAGTTTCTGTTGTTATGGTGAATTAATTTGGAGGAATAAGAATGTGGAGGAAAATGAAATGCTAGTATGGGTGAGCAAGAGTAGGAGGAAAATCAGGTTTGGAAAAAAAGAAAAGATAGATACTGTATCTGCATATAAAAATACTTTCTGACAAACGTAATACTTCTAAACTACTCAGAAAACTCTTCACTTCAGTGTCTCAGGTATTTTAAAAGCATTCTTTTCTTAAGACTAAGTACACAACAGCAAACACTGGTCTAAAGAGAACTTGAACCCAAACATCAACATTTCTTTTCAAAAGAAATATCCCTCTGAAGTTTAAAGACTTGGCATTCTGAACATTACCAAGAAAAACACATTATAGAACTACCAGTCCGCAATGTGTACTTGATCAAAATTTATGGAAATGGCAAGGAAGAAGTTTCCTGATAGCTTCCTACCAGCAGACAAGATCCTTATTTTTTCAGATCTTTCTACAGTGAACCTTGTTTGCCCTTCTGGGGTAGGAAGGTGGGAGGGTGCTGACTAAAACCTGCTCGCTTGCCCATGGCATCCATCCCTTCCCTCATTTATCTCTTTCTGTGCTCCTACTAGTGTGAAAGCACAGAGAAGTTGTCTGCTAAAAGAGAGAGTGAGCTCTTTAACAGTCAAGCTTAAAGATAAGAACAAAGGAGAAACTTGAATTCAAGAAGGGATTTAAGAAAGACACAGAGACAGGGAGGAACTGTGTGACAGGAACATGAACATTGTGCTCAGATAGTGTTCTTTTGCCACTATCCAAATTGGGGAGGGTGTACTACAATCACATTAGGTCTCCCGCAAAAAAACCCTGGGTTTAGTTTATGGTCTCCAAGCACACCTGAAATGCCATGTATAATGTGCCTATAATTAGACAGGCAATCCTAATAATTTCTTGTCATGAGTAACAGCAAACAAGTCGGGGGAAAAACAGTATAATTGCATATAGTGCAATCACTGTACAATTTCAATGTGGTTTTTCTTGTTTGTTTTTCCTTCTATTTCAGGAAAGAAAGTAGTACTCTCATTGATGCTTTTCATAAATTAATTAAAATGCCATGCATGCTTTTACAATCATTTTGCTCAAAACAGTTTGTGATTTCAGAGCTCAGCAGCTTACTTGAATTTTGAGAATAAAGAGGCCCGCCATTAACATGAGGTTGAGCAGAGAATGGGGCAGTCACAGAAGGATTCCGTCTGTATCCACCAGAAGATGCTGAAGAAGTGGTAGAGTTGTGTCGCGAGATTTGCCTGGTCATTGTGCCATACTGGGAACCAGGAGCTGAACCAGGAGCAGCTGAAAAGCATTAGCCAGAGGAACCAAGGAAAAGACTTAAGCAGAGCATTACTTGGGACAGAACGCAGAAAATAGAAAAAAGTCCAGAACGTGGAAAATACTTGATTACAGTTCTCCAATAATTTAAGGTCAGTAACAGGCAATTAACAGAAAAAACAAACATTCCCATTACAATCAATAATGAGAAAAAACACACAGAACATAAACCAACATTCATATAAAGGGCATTGAGAAATGCTGAGAGTACTTTGAGAGACTGGATTGGATCAGAAAATTGAATCCAACTCTTCCAACTCTTAAGTGTATCTCAATTATACTACATGCAGTAATACCCTTTATTAAAAGACACACAGAAAAAAAATTCCACATTCTGCTCAAAACAAATTATTTCAATTACAAAGCTGAACGTGCCTCCAATCTAATATAAAACAACACTCTAACGAAACAGTGAAACAAACGTCATGAGCTTCAGACACTTGGCACATTTATCAATCATATTTGCTGGTTGTGCTTTTATATTGATGGAATTTGTACTAACAAATCAGAATCACCAATACCAGCTGACAAAGATGTCATTCATTCTTCATGATAAACACCCATATTTACCTTCCACCTAGTGGCTGCACAAACTTCAAGGTTAGCAAAACAGTTTAAGTTCGTTCAGATTAACCTCTGACAGACAGGAAATCACACCTTGCAAACTAATGAATCTCACATATTGAAGTCACATGAATTAACTCAATTCTTAAATGCAAAAACTAGTTTGCAATAAAATGTTTTATGCTTTTATATACATATAATCATATAATTATATAAGACACAAACAGCAAGCAGACAGAAGTTTGCAGTCCTGTAATGCTATCCAAAGTTACTTTCACTTAACATTTCAGTAAGGGAGAGTGCAAAGGGTTATGTGGGTCAAAGCCTCCAAAGCTAGTTTCATAACTCAATCAATTACTCTTGTCATCAGCCTGTGACAGGAAAGGGTGGAGTATTTTTTCCTATTTTGAAAAGTACTACTTTTAGATCCCACCCTAACTGCTGTATGTATTGCTTGAAGCAATTTCTCAAGAGCTGTTAGTTCATATCCTCAAGTCTTCCAGTTTGACACCTGCCTGCAGCATTATGGAATCAAAGCCAAGCCACTGTGACAGACACTTGTGCTTTCCAGTCAATTTATGCCCACAGAATAGAACACACACATCACTCTACACATAAGCTACCATTTCTAAGCTAGAGTTTCTGCTGCAAGAGTTACACAGCCTAATACCAATATTCAAGATTCTGAGATCTTATAGATCAAATTAATTGGATCTTAGCTTAATTGGGAGCAGATTTCAAGCAACTAGCCTTTTTCCCATACCTAGTGCATTTAGCTTCAGAGGCTTTAACCACACGAAATTAGTGGAGATTAGATTTGTTGAAAAAAAAAACCAAAAAAAAATTCCCAGAACTGATTTTTGTAATAAAATCACATAGGCCCCACTACAGAAGAAAAAACACCCTCACTGAGTTCATTAGGAAGAGATGATTATTGATTATGCAGCATGTCTGCAATCACTTCAGCATTGACAAGTCTCACCTATCAGACTGCCCATCGGGAGAGGTGGAGGCAGTGGTGGTGCTGGCGGGGCTCCAGGAGGAACAGAAATGTGTGCTAATAAAATAGTTTATATTCCTAATTAGGCCATATTATTAAAAGTTAAAAAAAAGAAAGTACAGGCACTTGATAGGCTTCCCAAACAAATACGAAAACTCAACTTCAGTTAACTAATACAAATTCAGACCCTGATCCTATCCAGGGTTCTGTACACACTAATCTTTACTCTCATTGACTTTATGGGATGCCAGATGATAGTAAGACTTCATGCCTATTTGTACCACCGCAGGACCAGAAAAAGTCCTGGAAAAGGAAAGCTTACATGTATACAAGGAAGTGAAGACTTGTCATTCAAGAAACAGAGAAATCCCTGCAATAGCAAAATTACATTACACCAAAACTTCACTGATTTCTTATGTCTCATAGGCTTGCAAAACACAAAGTGACTGGGCTGGTTTATTACTAAGATAATAATAAAGAAGGCCCCTACTCAATCTCACCAATCATCATTCTTAAACACGAGGGAGTGTGCCTCCAACACTGAGACATCCCTCATGGTTCTTTCTCCACAGAAGGCAAAGTTAGCAGAATATTTCAGAAGCCAGTATTTCCCATTAAACATGTACATAGTTGCTGCTGCCTCTCAGGGCATCCAGAAATGCCAAATTGTAAACATGTTTAAAATTACAGTTAAACTTTAAAAGGATACATTTGTCTTTTACTCCCCTTGTACACCCTTGATTGTCTTGTAAAAACACGGACCAGCAAAGGTATTTTAACCATTCATTATTCAGTAACTGACTGTCCTGCAACTACTCTTAGTAAAGAATTAAAACTTCAGACATCACTCAGCACTCATAAGTGATTTTCTGAGTAGGACTGTGTTTCAGGACAGTTTCTACCCCATCAAGTTTAGTCAAAGTCCCTCTGCAAACACAGGGAAGTAAGGAGCAGCCTGAAGGCAGCACGGAGGAGTCCCACATACCTGGCCCGATGGTTGGCGGTGACGGTGTAGGCACGGCAATGGGAATGCCAATACTGCTGCTTCCACTGTTCTCTCGGCTGCCACTCCCTCCACTGCTGCCACTGCAGAAGAAAAACACAGGTATTAGCATCTCCTACAGAAGCACATCAACAGTCACACTTCTTGTGTGAGCTCTTCTAGCCTAACTCAATTACAGACTGTTGAAAAACTCCCTAATAAATGCCTCTGTCTTTACCTACAATTGCATTCAGATAGTCAAGTCTGGATGCATTACATTCCTAATAAATGGAATTAGCTAAGCTGATAAACATCACTATGAATAAAACGTGCAATTAAATGCTTCAAGAAATAAAAAGGTAATCAACCATGTGAGTTCTAGGCAATGGAGTAACAACTGCAAGAGTAGTTCAGGGGCCTTGTAATAGTTGAAAGTAGTATGCTGGGACTGGAAGACTTCATGACTAAATTCTAAATAATTATGTAGGATTAATTATGCTGTCAGCTGAAGGAACATTTCCTCTACCCAGAGCAGAAGTTTAGATTGCTAAGTTTTCAACTGAGAATGGACATGATAAACCACCTGGGGTGGGGTGTGGGGTATGGTGTGTCTAATTTTCTGTATATCTAACACTCCCCACTACCCATGCACACACCTTTTATGTATGAGAAGTTTGTTTCTAAGACTGTCTGAAAGCTAACAGTACAGTCAGCTCAAAATTAGTTCAACTCATGTTATATGATATGCAAATCAGAGGCCAGCAATGCAAAACACAGTGAACTATTGGATAACATTTCTAGACACGCCTTTGGAGGCTGTAACATTTATTTTCTTAGAGGGAAATGAAAAAGAATCAAAATTCAGGTAGAGTCTGTCCTTATTCTTATCTAAGAGCACTCCCTAGTTCAACTCTTTAAATTAAATGGATAATGTAAAGGAAACTATGTACCTAAGATGTTTTGAAGCCAAAACTTCACTTTAGTTCATCCACTCTTTAATTAAGAGTACTCAGTGAAGTTCTAGTTTATTTACCACTCCTGGATAGCTACAAATCAGTCAAGAGTCAAGTGTAAATCATTCAAATATATCTCTTCAGAAAATAACATTACAAATAAAAAATTGGTGATCTGAAATGGAAGCCAAGATAATTCCTTCAAAATTAGTGTTCTGTCTGCTGAAGACCTTGATCTTGTCACCATGGTTGCAGCTGAATTTCTAACTGCAGCCTACATAAAAGAAGATCTTGTGAGATAGGAGTAAGGAGCATTCATAGTAGCCAGCTAAACAGACTAACGAGATCCTCATGCAGCAACATTTAGAAGTTATTTAATTCTGATAGTATTTCATATCACCAACTGTGTCTAAAATACTCTCTCAGTCCCTGTTAGTGATCTACCATGTTTAACTGCCTACTGGGAGTTTTCAAAATAAGAAAAACATTAAGAAAGAAGCTCTTTAAAATACAAGCTAACCTTTTAACTACACTGAATTCTTTAATCTGGTTTTTTCCCTGCAGTTTGAAGCCTGTGATAAAAATCAAATTGAAAAAAAAAAATGAACTCACTCAAGAGACTAAGAGAAACACTTAGCCTTGCAATTCAAGAAGAAAATAACAAGTTTTAAAAAGCTACACTCAGAATATTCAATTTGAAGGCACTTCTTCATGTTAGGGAAGTCAGCAATGCAGTAAAGCTCTGCTGATGCAGCGGTAGAATAAACTCACCTTTTTGCCTTTCAACAAAAACTCGAGAGGCACGAAGCTTCAAGGCTTTTCTGTGATTTTAGTAAGCATTGGCTTGCCAGGCAGGAGAGAGTTACTGTGGGAGAACACCCTACCTGTGTGTTCGTGGTCTCTGGTTCAAGGAAGCTGTCCTCCCTGGACTGTGCTGACTGCCCAGCCTGGCAGGGCTGGTCATGTAATCATTCGGGACTGTTGGCGGTTTGACTGGCTCCAGGGTTTTGTAAGGAGTATTTCGTCTGGTCAAGGAAAAAAAGATTTGAAGACAGAAAGATAAAGAATCAGAAGATTAAAAGGATAAATAAGTGAAGTTGTAAATCCATTTGTTTTCTAAATTTTTCATGGAAGATCACTGCAGCGACCCACACTGTGGTATATTGAAATTCCAGCAGGCAGGACAGACAGGTCACAGTCAGCAGCCCAAAGTACTCTTACATAGACAGATCCATATAAGTTGGCCTACAGCACATAAAGTGGTCAAAAAAGCCTAAACTAAACTAACCACCCAAAATACATTATTTGAGCAACCTGACATACAATAGCTACATCTGCATAATCCTCTGGGTTACCTGTCAGCACATGACAAATTCCCATTGTACCAATCCCCTCTTCCCTCCCCCACTTCCCTTCCCATCAGAATCCTTTCCAAAAGTATTCTTGGCTAAAGGTATTCATCTCATTAAGACACCAGCAAGGCTGAATCAAGAACAAGTGACATTTGCAATCACCAGTGCTTTTCCTAGGATCACTGCTTCACACAGTAATCAAGCAATCTCATCTCACATAAGCAGATATGAAAATGCCTCATAGATGAGCTTCATTGTCTCCATTTTGTGGCCCAAGAAAGCGAAGCCCAGAGAACTCTAACCTAGCAGGCTGCATCAAGTCAGAAATATAAAAGGGATCTTTTGAGATGTATTTACCAGAACCATTACTGCCATAAGAACAGTGCATTTATTGTATTGGATTGCAGAGCTCTTCAGTTCTCAGCAGTAATTGACAGATCCATTGCAAAATACAGAATTTGGCAATGCACCAGAGCTAAGCAAAACCAAAAATACTGAACTACTGGCATTTAATAATTTGTTCAATTACTGGTCATAACTGAGTTTGCTAAGTTATACAGCTTCCTGATATTTCAAGAAACTTACTGACTTTCTCTCTACAATATGAAAAGCAACAGTACTAAACTTACTTTTCAAGGTAATTTCAGTTGGAAGCATATTAATAGTCTTCCCTGCTTTTTATTTGGTAGTCTTTAGATCTCTATTGCTTACAACCGGAATACAAAATTTTTTCTTTTTTCGACAACTGATCTCTTTTGGCAGATCTATAGGTGGTGACACCCTGCATATTAAAATCATCTAGAGTTCTTCATATAGACAAGCTAATTTACAAACACCACAGTATCCACAGTATCTGAAAACAGTTACAGTATTTCTGCTTTTTTTCTTTAAGAGGTTTTAATAATAAATTGTTATAGATGGAAGACAAAGAACTGTTATAGATGGAAGACTGCTCAGAGCTCCTCCTCTCACTGTCTCCCAATGTTTCAGGGTGATGCTGGGAGCCCTTGCCACCAAGGAGAGCTACAGGGAGCCCAGGGCCTTGCTCTTCTCCAGGGCGCTCAAGAAATGACTTCAACTACTCCCGCTACATCCAGCTTCAGCAATTCACTTATTCTTCAATGGTACTTCCAACCTGAGCACCCAATGACTTCCACAATCTCTCCCTGGTCCTGTGAACAGACCCCTGCTTACTTCAAACCCTTTCACTTTTCACTCTGCTGATTTCCATGCAGGACTCCCTCCCCACCATATTCCTTTACATAGTCCTGCCCTGCAGGGACAAGCTGCACAACAGGCAGCACCTACTTAAAGGCCGATGTTACACACTAAGCTCATTCTGGTTTTACATATCTATCTCTGTTTTCTGGATCAAAGGGAGCATCCTTGCGGTTTCTAGCGATTTCTTCTGCATAAATTAGGGTAAGTCATGCCTGTGATATTTCATGCTTTGGCAGAACACGGCTGCTCAAGACAAGAACTGTACTTCCTGAACAAGAAGGGCAGATAGAAATCTCTCTTACAAACCCACATTATTCCTCCCCCTCAGCCAACTGCTGCCACTTGTCAAGCTCATCTGGAAATGACATTCAGCTGATTAATCCTTATCAGGCATCAGCCAAGGCAACCAAACAGCTCTGGCTTGTTCAGGGGGGAGTATTGAGAGAGGCAGCTCACCAGTACATCAGCGTTTGTATTTCACTAGCAAGCGTCCAAGAGGACATGAAAGTGCTACCAGGGTTCCCAGGGCTGATAAACAACTCTCTCAGCTGGGATAAGAAACACAATTGGAATACTGATTTCATGCCCTGAAGCAATGGGAATTTTCAGAAAACATGCTGAGGAAACCTCTAGGTTAATTTCTCTGTGGAATATGCAGCAAACGCTACCACCAAAGCATCAACTAGGGATTAAAAATCGCTAAGTCTTCAACAAAAGGAGTTGCTTCTAATTTTCCTTGACCACTGCTCCTGATCTCCACCCTGCTCTGTCTCATTACTCCTCATTTTTCCGTTTTCCAGAGAGACTTCCTGCCTCTCTGAGACAACATACCTGAAGCCACCACAACCATGCCAGCCACCTTTACAGTGCCTCAGTCCCCCACAGTATAAGGAGAAGGCTGAGTGTGAAAAACAAAAAGAAGGTCATTTAAGATGCCTTTTGGAAGATGTTGCACAGTTGGACAGACAAAACCATGTGGCATGTGCACTGAGCTTCTCAAGTATTAATGTTTTGGTCTCTAGCAGCAACTACTTGCTGGCACACCAAGATAAGCAGATTTCACTCCCCACAGGTCCACAGCAGCAAAATAGATGCAGGGAACTCTGCTCACAATGGGACTTGGGAATAGCAAAATCCTTCCTAATTTAAGTATAAAAATAAAAATGCACAAGCCAGCAAGAACGGATGTTGCCATTGTGTTCACAATGCCATAAATTTTGCTTAGATAATGCATCAACTACAGCACAAACAGCCACTTCATAGCTCTTCCAATATTAAGAAATGAGTAGACAAGAACTTTTCTTGTAAAGTCTTTCCCCCACTGAAGTTAAAACTTTAAGATTTGTTTCTGTAACTAAGGATTTCTCCTCAAAAGTCAGGAATAACAATAGCCTCCTCATTTACCCATATCCATATTAAGTCCTTCCCTGTGAAAAAAAAATTTTGCAGTTATCCTGAAAACAAGAGTCAGTGCAGCTGAAGGGGTTCATATAGAAAAGGATATTATGATTTTTTTTTTTTTTTTTTGCTAAAGGCAACCAGAATTGCCATCTATCCGTGAATTTAGGAATCATCAACACTGGCACAATTAAAAATTTCTATTACACAGTAGGGACCAGCCAGTCCATTCTTACCCCAGAGTTCCCCGGCCTGACATGGGAGGACTTGGTGGTTTCTGTGTAGGCGGATTTGTTCTTGACAAGGTGCCAGTTCTTGCAGGCTGGTTATTTCCATGCTGAAATAAGGGAAAACATGATTTTATTTTTATAACAGAGCAGCTCTATTACTGACAGCTTTTTTTTTTTAAGTGTAAGAATATGAAGTGAGAATTCCCAGACAGCTGTCAAACAGCAAGTTTTCAGCTACACACGAGACAGACACCAGTAAATACAAAGAGTCTAAACACAAACTTAATGTTATTTTCACTATTAATTAACAACAGACATCAGAAAGGTAGGCAATTGACAAGTTCATGCACAAATGTCTTCTATCGTTTTTTTCCTTAAAGGGAAGCCACATTTGTATTCATTGCCATTCAGATGTTAATAATTTAAATCAAACTTTAACACTGACTGTAAAATACAGCCAGCATGGCCCAGAATTTCTCAATGTTCCCCTGCTATCTGACTAGCAGAGTCATTCAGGTTGTCTGGGAAGTCTCCTGCAAAAAATGTAAGTGAAGGGAATCAAGGCATCTACTGAATTCAGAGCAAAGCACTACACGTGTTAGAGAAATTAATGTATCTATGTATAAATGCAGATGTCAATGTATCACAGATATATTGACACCCTAAATGCTGTAAATGAAAAAAAAAAAGTATAGCATGTTTAATCTACATATCCTATGGAAAGCAGAAGAGAGTGTAAGAGAGCGCTAGTTTTCAGTTTTAATGGCTCTGCAGCCTCTACTATCAGTCACATGAGGCACTGTGGGTCAAAGGAGAAATAACACTTCTTACCTTGGCTTTTAGCCACTTAACGTTGGCAAAAAAAGGGGGGAAAAAGGTAGAAATTAATGGCAGATCCATCACAACTGTTATGACAGGTTAAACTAAAGATAATCACATTTTAAAGAAATAAGTTTTGTCTACTGATAATTAGCTCATCCCAGTACACTAAGAGAGATTCTGCTGTGTCAGTTATTGAAAATTCGGTATCTGATAAAGTGACCACAGGAAAGGCACTTGTCAAAATTAAGCTTAGCTAAGCTTTGCCAGATATGTCTGCCAGGTTCCTCATGGGCAGTAAAGGGTTGAAAAGCCCTCTGCTGACCATTCAAGTCCAAAACCAAATCAAGTGCTATTTCAATGGCAATATGCTCTTAAAAATTCATTCACAAAACCACAGTTTCAGCAATACACAGAGAATTGACAGGCCTGTTGCTTTTACACTTAAGCTTCGTGTGTTTTCAAGAAATCCTAGTTGCTGCATTGAATGGTAAATAAAGAAAAGAGAATTTTTAAACAGGATGAGCAGCAGCGCCTTTCACCTCAGGTTTATTGACTGAAATCTGATTCAAGCCAGCACAACACTGGCTGCTTAAAACTGTTTTGGCAGGGATATAATGATTATTATTCTGAAATTTTAGCTCAAAATCAAGTCATTAGATGACTCCACTGTATGATTTTAACAGCCTTCGTGATTGCAGAGGAAAAAAAAAGAAATCAAAACTTGGCCTCATGAGGAAAATGAAACATTTTAAATAAACTCAAGCCAAGTTCTCTCATTTTTGGGGGAGGCAAGGGGGTCATGAGAGAGTGGGACAGGGGGATAAGCACTCATTTTTGAAAGGGTTAATTGCACCAATTAAAAAAAAAAAAAAAACCAAATACCAAAACCAAAATGATTCCAATGCTTTTTCTGAGGTTGTTTGGAATTAAACTGTTACTTCCAAAACAAGCCTTCTAAGGCAGAGCATTTCAAACTGTGAGTTCGCATCTTCTTCTCCTCCTCCAGGAAACACAGACTACTTTATAGGCACCCATGAACTCGGTAAAAAAAAAAAGTAATTAAAGCATGCATTTGAGACTTCTGACAGGGTCTGCAAAACCAATGAAAAACAGCTGGTTTACAGCTGAAAAAAGTTGGGTTTACCAATCAAACAAGGTTGAAAGCCACTGCCTTTAAGTTATTCATATTACAAGAACAGGAACATAAATCCTGTTCCAAAATTCAGATTTAGAAGTTTAGCTCTGTTAAGTAAATTTGGAGGTCAACCCATTTACTCCCAGCCTGGGCCGAAGCTCATCAGCAGAGTTCACAGGCATTTAAACCACCTCTGTCCCCACATACTTATTTCATGGATAAACATGCAGATTCAGTTCCCAAGATGCCAGAGTATTCTCCCAAGTAGTGTATTTTTAAAACAGGCCTTTAGTAATGAAATTTGCTTTCTCTTCTCACAGGAATATGTGACCCTTCCCCTTACTTCACCAGTTGCCAATAGCAATGGCATAATACAAGGTATTTGTTAAAAGAGGCCAAAAAAAAAAATTTTCTTGGTTCTGTCCTTCCCAGCAGACATAGCTAGAAACTTTTTTGAAGGCTTAAAAAGAAGGGTGGCATGGTTTCTTATCCAGCCACTACTACTAAATTTGCCTGCCTCAAAAACACAAAACCAAAAAGCTTCCTTCCTTTCCTCCCCTTATGCAGTGTCACTCAGCATTCATGGTGAGTACTTCCATCCCCCTCCTAATCCCTGCTACATTCTGCCTCCACTGCAGTGACAGTATGAATATCAACATGTAGCAATGATTCAGTTAATCTTCATCTTATTTCAAACCTTTCAACTGTTAAGTACACTAAACATTTATCTGAAGTCCAACAGCTCTTGACCTTTATTCCTGTCTCTAGGACTATATCAGATGAGCTTCGTCTCTTTTGCTACCAGTTAAACAAAATACAGACAGATACATACTTGATTGTTCAGAAGAATTAGAAACTGTTGTCATACTGCTTTCTATATGTAAAATGGTCTGTATATGTCCTCTCTGTTGTTGTCAATATAAACAAGGGTCATACAGGCAGGAAAACAGAAGGCCAGAACACAAAAGGAACTGGGATTCACATGGAAAAGCAACTCCTGATCCAAAAGACCTAAGTAAGGGGGGAAGGCAAATGAGCCAAAGCAAGATGAACCATATGGCTATTTAAGCATGGTTAACAAGCTAATTAATTAGGAGGAGACTTTTTTTTTATTTATTGGCTGAGCTTATGAGGTCAACATTGCTGCATTTCTTGGTCTGGAAACCAAATGTGATGCTTTCTAAGCAATTAAAAAAACCTGCCCAGAATCGAGAACAGTTTATGCAGTAGGGTCTAGACTCAGTGTGACTTGAAGAAGGTGGTGAAAAAAGGCAGCAGGAAACCTAAAGGAGTGGCGTATTAATGTATATGCAAGCATCTCTCTACAAATTCCTCCAGGCCAGCCAGCCTGTTGGGAGAACATGACCATCACCAAATGCCTGATCAGTACCAGGAAGGTCAGAGCCAGGAAGGAGGGAAATGCAGGGCATGAGAAGTGGTAGCAGGCACACAGTTCACAGCTTGAAGAGGGAAGAGACTGTTCTGAGAAGGTATAAAATAAGAGACAGGAGGTGTAAAATGAAAAAAGCTTAGTCAAATGAAGAGCATCACTGAGAACTCCAGCAGAAGCTGTGAGGAGCATGATTCCCTTCTCCTCCTGCTACTTGTATTACTGCACACACAGGAGACAGTTCTCAACCTAATAGCAGCATCCTGGATGACACACATCAGAACAAAAACAGTCTGTAGGCTTGCTGGGGATGCTTGTGGTGCTGACGGTGAGAACTAGACAGACCAGGACGTTCCCAGAAAGGAAATAGGGTAGGCAGCAGTATTGGTTGGTGTTTCTTGCAATGATATAGCAGATCATGCTTTAAAGAAGTAATCAGAACAACCTTGCCTTTCCAGGGAAAACCCAGCAAGCATGTGGCTGTCCTGCATAAAGCTTTAAGGGCTGTCACAAAACTAGGAGAAAGAAACCACAACCTCAGGTTCAAGAATTAAGAGTCAATGCTGCTGCATTTCCAAAATGTTACAGCTAGGGCAGTGACACATCCATAGGGTTTGGACAGCACAGGACAGCAGGCTGGCCTAGGACTGAGAGCCAGCCATGGGCTGGAAAGGAGCAAAGCAATTAAGGCAACAGGCAGAACAGGTGTTTGCAACAGCCATGCAAGGCATTTATCAAAGCCAAAATTGAGGCTGCTCTTGTAATTCATGCCAGGAATTCACCTGCACTTTGGAACTTCAGCTGTGGGTTTGGAAGGGCAAGCAATGACTGCTAGTACCAAGAGACTTATTTGCTTAAGGCAACTCTTTTGGCAATCCCAGCATACTCAGTTCTGCTAGTCTGAAGAGTACAAAAACACCTGCTGCCAAAGGCAGCACTGCAGGTTGCTGTACATGAGGTCTAAGGGACAAGACCAAGAACGGCATGAAAAGGAAGGGTGTGAGGAAATCAGAACTATCCACTGGTAGTCAGAGGATGTCAAGACATCAAGGGACTCCACTGGCTGGCCTCAGGAGGCAGCCATCTAACTGTTTTTAATAGTTTTCATGCCAAGTCATGGAGGAACATTAGTCATGATTCAGGGAACTATAAATCTATAATTTGAGCTGTAAACTGTGCTTGGAAAACTAGGGGTAGGGATGGTTGCAAGTAACTCATTTATGTGAGCAAATTTATCTGTAAGCACACAAAAGACCACCTTCTGCACACAGAAGCAAAATCCTTATCATGCTGATATTCAGCAAGTTTCCTCTGCACATTTCAGCTATGAACTCTCCACTTCAGAAACTTTAAATTTCTATGCAGGTTGTACTTCCCCTGCTGTATTCACTCATTATTTCTCCAACTCCTGAATTTAAAGAGCCAATTTCACTCTATATCCTGCCATACCTAGGATGCTAGTTTGTCACTGTTGCTTCTCTCCTTTATTTCTTTTTTATTTTTTTAACTTTCCAATTAAAAAGCATTAGCATACAAAAACCTGCTGTGGATGACAAACTTAACATTGTTCTCTGAGCACTCACTAGTCTTGTTCAGAGAAAGACACCCAGATTCCTGCCTTTAAATAGTTCAAGATTTTTCAGTTGTGTTGGTGACTTTGAATCTAACTACAATAAAGTAAGATTAGCATAAAAAAAATAGAAAATAAAGAGACCTCAAAGTATTGAGTTTCCTTTACAAGCTGAAAGGCTTGAAACCTACATTATGTCAGATGACACTAGGCACACTTCTGACTTTCCAGTAGCAAGTGCCCTATGGGAAGCACACAGTGTTAACACTCACAACAGAGTCATTAGAGTTGGCAACAGGAAGTTCCTTTTTCCCCCAGAGAAGCATTCTTTACCCTACAGCAATATTTACTGTTTGGCCATGACCCCAGAGGGATGATGTGACATTAATGAAATTGGCAACATGACATCCTTTGAAGCGTGAATGTCTGGCAGAGGCTGGTAAGGGGACAAGGGCAGCAGCAGCTCCAGTTCAGGATCTCTATCTCACTTGGGTTTTATTAGGGTGAATTATTTAAAATTTAATATTCCAGCAGCTACACACAAACAGTCTTATCCTAAAGGGTAAGAAAGCTTGATTAGGTAGCCTTTCACCCTCACATCAGCATTTCATCTGCATTTTTGTTTTGCACCGACACAGATATAAGCATTAGGACTGCAGACAAGTAGGACATGCTGAGAAGCACAAGGGTAAGAGCAAGACTCCCTTCTCTAAGCTTAGTGTTTGTCAATTTCTGGCCCAATCCTTACTTTAAGGGAGCCCTTCCAACTTCCATTTGCTTGAGAAAGATTTCTGAATGCTTAACTCCTGTTTAACTTTCTGGGCTCAAAAGCTTCTTACAGCTTTCATGTGCTAAAATGCAAATTTCTTTGACAAAATTACAATTCTTTGCCTTAAAAATAAAACTGAAAAGTGATCAATCTTCATATACACTTCAAGTTTGGTTTTGAAGACCTATTAGTTCCATAAAATAAACTTGATCCAATTACAGCCATTAGACACTTCAATTAGGCATGCATTCAACATTTTATCTGCCTTTAACCATAAGGCATCATCACTTCAATTTCCTACTTAGCTGCCATTTTACAAATTGCTGCAATTCCACCTGCCTTTTCTTCAAAAAGAAGATTATTATAAATTCAAAGGCCAATTTGAATTTGACTTTTAAGGGCAAATTTAAGGTTTTTAAGGCAGCTTCCAAGCTTCTTCCTTCTCCGCGCTCTTAAACTAAGGATTTTCTGTATGAGTAATTGTGTTTGACCTATTTATTTGCTGGCACAGTATTTTTTTCTTTCCTTTAACAAAAAAAAAGGAGAAGAGGAGGAAGGAAATGTTAAAGTAGCCTCTGCCTAATAATTTTAAACCAAGCTCTACACAGGAAGGTAGATAACAACACTTACTCTTGTTTACAAAGAATTACTTTAGCTACATTCCCCTATGCCCAGAGGGTGACAGCTGAGCAGCCATTTAACAGACCAGTAAAAATGCTTCCCTGTGTGTTTTTTAGAACCATCAACATATATTTGGTACTGCAAAGGAAAGCCTTCTTGCTAGCAAACCATCTTAAAAAGCCCTCCTGATTTGGACTGATGCGAGCCTTGGCTTCATAGGGACATATATTAAAAAAAAAAAAAAAAAAGCTTTCAGAGACATTGTCTGTATCTGTCCCTGGAAAGGAAGGGGCAGGGGCTGCCATGGAGGTTTCAGGCTGAAGGAGAAAGCACCTCTGTGATCCTAGGGTGCTCTACAAAATCTTTTCAACCAGGATCGTGCTGGAGGAGCAAACAGCACTGCCTTCCAAGGAAGTGTCTCCCATCAGTGAGGAAACCTGCTATGGAGAGCAGCTCTTACCCATCACTGCCACCCCCATCCTCACCTGCCCCCACAGAAAGTGCTGCATGCGTGTGAGACAGAGGGGGGCATGCAGAGCCCTTCTCCATGCCCCAAGCACATGCATCTGCTTTTGCATCCTTTCTACACAGCCACGACAAGCAGAGACAAACAAAGAAAGTGAACTGTGAGTATATACACGAGGTGGTTTTACATTTGCTCAGATGGAAGACGTATGGTGAAGACAGCATTTACCCTGAGGATTACACACCTCCCTAATTTCATTATTTAACTCTGTGAGACATTATTTTTATCTACACTTTCCATATGAAACAATTCAGGATCACCCCATAAAATATACTGAGTATTTAAACAACATCTTTCCTAGGATCAATATTTAAATACATAAAAGCAGAAACAGGGTATAATCCAGTTGAATCCAATATCCTGAATTTCTCCTCCTTGTATTTTTCCTTTATGTTTCTTTATCAAATCCTACACCAGAACAAAGTCCCACTAACAGCAATAAATTGTCATCTACAGATTTCAAGGTGTTGCATAATTTTTATTTAATATCTAAATGCCAATATATGTGTTGTGCTGCATCTTACTGACAGTTGCTACAGCAGAAAATATTCAAGGATCTGCAAGTTAGTCAAACTGACAACTGTTCTAAGCAGACCTCAAACTTCTTTTTCTCTAGAAAAACATGGTTTCTAAGGCCTTATTGGACACGTTTGCTGTCCAACTTGGGGTGAAAACTTTGCTCAAGAAAATAAAGACTTCAAGAGACTGAAGCATCTTTTAAGACCACTCTGGAGGAGACAAGGTTTGTAATTCAGTTTATTGTATGCTCTCCCCTAACTGCAGATTCAAGAGGCAACTCAGATTCTCAGCATCATCTTTCATTTGTGCTGACTTCCAACAGGACTTGATCCAGCTTCTTAAGTTGTTTTGGTTTGATTTTCTTGTAACATCACTGCCTACATCTAGGTGACTAAGTAAGCTACTTCCGTCAGAGCCTTGATGTGTGTCACACTCTTGGAACCCCAGTAATAAGAAAGCTGAAACATTTAATTGTGTCATTAACTCAGGATACTCTTTTTAAGATGTCTCTAACGCATGGCAGCCATCTTGAGCTACATACCTGCGGTCTGGCTCGCAGTTTATTTCACTTGTCTAACAAGTCTACATAGAAAATACCAACTGTTTCATGCCTTTGACAGCTGTAAAACAGACTTAGGCAAGTCACTCAAAGAATTATATCAAGATATAATTTACAGCTGTCTTGTAATTGAGTTGGCAATTTGGTTATTACTAGAGGCTTTTTTATCTCTGAAAAGACCAAGCTTTTAGTATAGAATAAACCACTAACATTCAAAAAAACCCTTTACCAAAACCATTCTGTAAGAACTGCCTAGAAATGAGTAAACAGCACCCACTAAAAAAGGGGGTCACATGAATAAAGACACTAGTACTCCCAAAAGCAAATACTGATATTGGATTATGCAACAGCTAACCCTTAATAACCTCAGCCTTCATGGATCAAGCAACCTGTTCTGAGTCTGCATAACACAAGTAGTTCGGCAAAGCATCAATTTCAGAGACTAACAGTAATTACTTGACTTTTAAAGTCTTCTACAGCACTTGATCCCTGGAGCACTTAAATGCAAAAACCAATAACCTGACATTGAATTTCTGTACTCTCTATTCATAGAACATTCTTCTCAAATGCAGGCTACACTGAAAAATCATCAGTTTCTCTGACTCAAGTGTTTCTATTTTATAGCAATTCAGAACACATCTGTCTGTGTCAGGCTTCTACACAAGACTTATTCATCAAGGCTGGCTTAATTTATTACTGAAAAACAATCCTGAGTTACAGGTTTAATACAGGTTCACCTATAAACAAAAAAAAAAATAATCAGGTAGTCTAAAGTCACTACATTAATTCTAGTCTACAGCTGTCATGGTACAGAACTGCTTTCTAACTTGTGGTGGAATTAGACTCCTGTGGACATTTGGAGGGCTACTACAAAGCAGGAGGTACCCTGGTCTCTATTGTGCCAACTCATCCCAAAAGATCTGTTCCTCAAGCTCAGTTATTCAAAGGGCACATGATGGGCTGATACAGCTGCACAACTCACTGACCAGAGCACATTAAGCCTTAGAGGATACACAGGTTTTGAATAAATGCCATCCAAGAGAAGATTGCTGCAAACTGAATATACCTTGAACACCTGGTCTAGAGGGATACAAAGGTATTTTTTATAAAAGGATGACCAGGGAGAAAATGGTGTTATATTAATTCACTCCAACTACAACCATTTCAAGAGAGGTAGACATTATCTTATTAAGGTTTTTATTTAGAGAAAAGGAAAGTTAAGCTGTCCAATATAAGACATCAAATGCCACTGAGATTTAAATGCAAACTAGCTGACCACCTTTCTTTTGTTCACCCACCAAAAAAACCCAACCCCACCAGCCAACTTCCCCATAAGAGATTACTACCTTTATTTCTTTAGTTATTGAGAAAAACTGAGAGGCAGTGACAACTTAATGTAGAGGAGGAAGTAGTGATAATTTTAAAAGTCAGTCATGGCTTTTTTGACAAGTCATTAGCCTAAGATCATGAGCCATTATTTCCTGACACTGTGACTATCACTGACAGTCACAAGGGTATGGAAAACATTGCTCAAAACACCCTCACTGTAAAACAATCCATTTTGTTATTGAAATGTTTGTATGTGGGAACATATCACACCCATAATCCTTCCTATCATAAAGGAACTAAACATTTTAGTATCAGTAACATTTTGCCCCAACCCTGTCTCCTGGTCTGTGTTACTTGGAGTCCTCAGGTGTCCAGGAGTTCTTACCTTCACGCCATGGCCAACATCATCCAGCACCGTGTAGTCTATAGGTTTTCGAATATACCTTACAGGACGCTCCATGTTCGCTGGTGCTATAATTTTGTGAGTTCTTGATGTGTTCTTATTGGTCGTCAAAATGCCTATCTCTCTGCGAGCCACCTTTTCTTTATGGATGTCCACAGTCTAGATTAAAAACAAGAAAGTATGGGTTTCTTTAGGCATTTGCTGTTTTCTTTACAGAGCTAGCTACATGTTTAGGTTTCACTGTTAGACAAAGAGTCTGAGCGAAGTTAATGCTGCTGGAAGGATGCCAGTTTATTGATGAAATGAGTTTAATCTGCACGAACGTTGTTAGAAAATTACACCTTAATGAAATAACCAATATTAATAATAAAATTACAATTATACGTTACTGCTTCGACACCCTAAAGACACTATGCAGATACAGTCCTCACAGATTAACTCTCAGTGTTCTTATGACTGACATGGGTAATAAATTACTCCAACTCCACAGCTGGGAAACCAGGACAGACAAGCTAAGCAATTTGCTCAGAGCCCCAGAGGGGACTAAGCCTGGGAAGTCTGTGTGGTAATTTCTTTCAGCAAAGCCATCAGTGCATATCAGAGTGAGAGTCTGCACAGGTAGGGACTAATTTCAGCACTGGGGCTAGTTTCAGTCATAGTGTTCATAGCAGTTTTACTGGAAGAATAAAACAAAGCTTTAAAGATGCAAGTAAAGGAATATAAAATATGCTGCATTTCATTCAGAAAAAAAAAAAAGAGACAAAGATCAGTCCAGCAGTCTGCGAAAAATCAAACTAAGCTTCATATAACAGACACATTCCTCTACATGGAATATAATCATGGCTTAAACCCTAGCTGAAAAACAAGTGCAATTCAAGCACTGGGTGCCACAGAAGTCCCATTTCTAGGAAGCCTATTTCAAGATTCAGGGATTGAATATACTGGTTTAAGTATCTGCTAGAACCTCAGGATCTCATTGAAGGTGATGGTATCTGACAAAAAAACATCCCTTTGAGCAAAACGTCTCAAGCCACCACTTTATCCACTGAGTAAAATAAATCTTAGTCTATAAGCATCAATTCTTCCTAGAAAGACTATCATGGAAAAAAATAGTGAAGGTTCAGAAAGAAAGAAAAATCCTTGTCATCCTAAATCCTACCTCATCTAGGTACATGTTTTAATCTAAAATGAACATTGTGATATGCAAGGTTTTGTTTAGTGAAGCAAAGTCAAAGATGAAGCACAAAATTAGCTGATATTTCTGCTCCTATATGAGGCAAGATAAAAAATGCAAGATTAGTATTCAGGAAATTAACATTTCCAGGAAAGCCAGCATTCAGCGGTCACTGTGAAATGTCTTCAGCTGAACTGTTTTTTTCATTAACTGGTGCACATGCTCAAATAATCTTAAATTCTCCTGACTACAAAAAGACAAGCACGTAAGACCCTTCCTTAACAGTTCTGATAGGCAGCACTGCAGATTACAAAGAGGAATACAGGTAGAGAAGCACCTAAAAACAGTGATACTAAGCAATCTTTTCACAGCTTCAAGCAAAGTAACAGACTACTTGCAATACTGCAAAAGGTTTTTACTTTGAAAGCACAAAGAATCTTAACAGAAAGAAGAGTTGTAATTTTCCAGAGCAATGTAAGGCATTAAGTGTGCCTTACAACATTAACTTATTTGGAATAAATTAATTAAATATCCCAGTAAAACTTTGGAACAAGCTTTATTGTTCTAAATGCTCACACTCTGAAAAATCCTTAAGTCATGAATTTTAAAAATGCCTTTCCAAATGAGACAATCCTACACATCAAGTATTTACCTACATCAGTATCAGATATCACCCACTGCACCCACGTCTTCTCTGGCAGCCAATTTCACAGATGATAAAATGAAGACTAAAGAATGAGATTAGTCTAATTTTTTCAAATGCAACTATTATTTATTCTTCTCCTTTTAGAGACTGAAACATATTAGTTCTGCCTTTTTGTTGTTTTCTTGATCTTGCTGAAAGAATTATGAGGGTTGTGCTACAAATTCATCTCTCTTCCAATTTTTCTGCACAACCTGAACCCCTGTTCAATGGTAACACCAGGTCTCAAACTATCTTACAAAACTCTTAAATAATAAGCAGTCCTCTATATTTTTTAATACCTGAGCACTTCATAGGAGAGAAAGAGAACCAATTTTGAAGTCCCCTGAATAACATAGCAATTTAGGAGGCCAAGAGCATCAATTTAAAAAACATACAACAATGTTACAAAGTAGAGTTCCCTAAAACACAGCTAAGTCACTAGAAATAAATCCATGCTTCTGCTTCATCCTCACAAACCAAATCTGTTGTTACTAAGAAACTAATTTTTTGTTCAGTGGATGGACAAAGATGCATCTTTTTACTAAGAATTCTCTTAACACTGACAACAAAAGAAAAAAGATAAAACAAAGCCCTTCAGAGTACAAAAAAGGCATCTTTTTTTAGCAGGTAGTCTGTGAAACTTACTTTTACTCCCTGCAATGGACAATGAAAATTCTGTAAGTTACTGGAACAGAGGATAAGAAATTCCAGGAACAGATGCTGCACCATACATGCTTTGAAAACTGACTTATGTAATATTGCAACAAATTGCTGGTAATGAAAATACCTCTTAGAACGGGAAAATACTATCAATATTATCAGATAGCTTATCCAAAATTAAGTACGGAGCAGTGACTTGCAAAGTCTTGGCATGAATTTCAGTGATAAAAAGAAGAGTATCAGTACCACAGTTCAGGGCCAGCAACAGGGCACTTATGTAAATCCTGAAAGGCATTCAGATTCGATGTGCAAGAAACTAATTTGCTCTTCAAAGCAAACGAGACTTCAACTCCTACCACATCTGGTGCACTGGAAAAGCAAGGCCAGATTTTACCCCTATGCAAAGCAAAGGCTCACAGCATATGCTTTGCCCACAGCAACAGGCTGCTCGTCAGAGCTACCAGACAGCATCTTACTTCTTCAAGAAATTACTGGGCTTTTTTAAGATCTGCCTATTATTAAGTCTTATGTGAACATTATACAAAACAAAGCACACAACAATTGGTCATTCTTCTATTCTCATTTATATCTATTTCCTTGATGTTCATGTGGAAGTTTATTGTTTAGTCATAGGCGATGTTTTTCACTTTCAAAAGAGGAAAAACACAACACACAAGCAATTTTTAGTAGGACAGAAGAGCTTTCCAGCCATTCAACAATTAAATTTCCAAGAAAGACAAGCCACATATACCAGGTAACAGCCAAACCCGACCATTCTCAAAGCTCTGGTCACACTTGACATCTGCAGCTATGAGTGTTTGTTCTGATATGGTAACAAGACAGCTAAACAGTACTTGGTCGTGATTTCATGCAGAAAACCTACTTTTAGGTATCAAAGATGGAGAGGAACAAAGTATGGCTAACTAGCATGGGCTAACAGGCACTTGCAAGCAGTCAGACCAGCTTCAGGTAACTTTGACCTATGCTGAAACAAATACATAGTACAATTTAAAATTTGGGGAAAAGGGCAGGGATTTTCACTCCTAGACAACACAATCCAGGGAGACAAAGCCCAGCTTTATATTGATTTGGAGAAGAGGGAAAAGACAGTTGTTTCAGAAGCACAATGTGTTTCCTTTGGGAAGCAAATTTAAATTAACTCGTCAAACAAACCCCTTTGCCATTACAACTGAGTGCCAGGGACTCTGCCAGCTAATCCAGAAGCTTGGAGGTTGAAGGAACTGTTAATTATTAGCTGCCTCCACTATTTGTCTTCTTTAAATTATACAAAATTTTTAAAAACCAACCAACAACAGGATGAACAACAGGATGTAGAGTTAAAATTTAACTGTTTGCCTTCTTAGAAGTAGCCTCAAGGCCAAGTGAAGCACAGCAATGATACGGCAAATAGTTTTTCTTTTATTATCCTGCGCTGCAGATACCACTCTACCCATGTGTTAGAGCATGCTAGCCCAGAACAAACAATTTACAATAGAGACTGAAGTATCTCTGGCCAACCTAATATAAGGGTATCTAAACATTTTAATAAAGCTCACACATATGGGGTTATTAAAACAAAAAAGGAAAAGAAAAACAATTAAAACTTCGACAATCCTTCTACTCCTGAACCACTGCAACTCAAATTTATGATTTTAAGAAAGAGCAAAGTCACTTACTTCAAGGACATTTCCTTGGTCTTAAAAAAATTTAACATTAAAACACATAAGACCAAAAAAAAAAAATCTTAAGATTAATCTTAAGATTACACCACCACTTTTAATGACAGCTTCTCAAGCCATTTCATGCAATGCTTTTAAGAACTTTCACATCATATAAAAAAATGCCCTGTGCCACACAGGGCTGCAAGCCAGTAACTTCTCAACTTGTCCCTAAACTCACTCAGAGAAGAAGAAATGTACGATTACAATCCACAGACTTCCTTAAGATGCCAATTTCTCTAAGGCAAGGAGACAAGGAAGACTAAGCAGTTTGTTATTGGCAACAGTTTTCTGTAATTTTGACATTGTTTCTCTTTTTTGCTTTTTCAGTTTGTGGTTAAATAGAGGGTTGGGTCTCTTACTAACGCTTTATTTCAGGCAAGTAGAGCCCTGATTACAGGGCATCAGTTCTATACATACCTAAATGTCAGCAGAACAGATTACAATTACTTTAAACAAACAAAACCCAGACATATCAGCCATGCAAGCAGCATGACCTGCTACCACTTGGCATCCCATCTTCCTACTGCACTCGCTGTAATCACATGTCCTGAGGCTCAGCAAACTGTTCTGCACAAAATTGGTGCTGTACCTCCCCAAAGGAATCTGCTCCACACCTGAAGTCCTGTGTGCACTTTGGGGCAGCTCAATGCAAGGAGGACAAACTATCAGAGTGCATCCAGAGCAGGGTGACCAAGATGGTGAAAGGTCTCAAGGGAAAGCCATAAAAGTGGCTGAGGTCACTTTGTTTCTTCAGCCTTGAGAAGTGAAGGCTGAGGGGTGCCCTCATCACAGCTGAAACCTCCTGAAGGGGGGCAGTGCCTCAAGGGAAGATGCTGATCTGCTCTGGAGAGGACAACAGGATATGAGGAAATGGAATGAAGCCATGTCAGGGGAATTTCATACTGGACATTAGGAAAATATTCTTCAATGAGAGGGTGGTTGGTCACTGGAACAGGCTTCCCAGGGAAGTGGTCATGGTCTCAAGCCTGTCAGAGTTCAAGGAGCACCTAGATGACACTAAGTCATATGGTTGAGCTTTAGGGAATTGGAGTTGATGATCCTTATTGGTCCCTTCTAACTTTAAATGATTGTATGCTAAACACAGCATCATTGAATTCCAAGTTAATGGAGAGAACAGTGTTTCATCCATTCTATACCTGAACAGTGAGATTCTGTTAACCAAATGGCATTCCTGGCAGTATAAGATAAAAGAATTGCATAAGAAAAAAAAAACCTCAAAGACCTCTTCTCAAAGACAAGTCAATTGGAACACTAGGTTTGACATATCCCATCACAGCAATACATCAAATACAGTATCTTCTTTCAGCAGAAACTGTGCCTGATGTGACACAAAGTACTGGGAAGAGGTACAGGTTTCATACTGAACTTTGTCAATAGAACTGAGCAATGCATGGGACAGTGAGTGGGGCAGAGAAAGTTTTTCCTTCCTTGACCTCTGGCACAACTGTCTGGATTCCAAGCTTACTTCTTTATGTTTCAATATGAAAGACAGCATCCGTTCTACTGCCCACAAAAAATCAGTCACAGCTTCAGATTTAATTGGTCATATATAGCAGTAAAATACACATAGTTAAAATCTTTATAACACAAACAAATATTTTCTACTACATGTTCACACACCCAGACTACAAAGTGTATTAACCAAAGGAAACAACTTAAGAAACAAATGCTAAGGTGCTTTTAGCATCCCTTAATAAATAAAACAACCTAAACCCTCACTCTTTACAATCTGTTCCTAAACCCTAAAACTTTAATATCAACCCTTACTGTCATTCTCCAAAACTACAGATTTCATTGTTTTCCTATAGTTTATACAATAAGCTTCCCTGAAATGAAAATAAACTGGTGAGCAACACTAACTTGCTCTGTTTTAGAAATTCAAATTTATTCCACTGCTACTTCCAGAAAGAAAATATATTTAGCAAGACCTTTTAAATAAATGAGTTATGGTTGAGTAAAGGCGCTGAAGAAACCTGGACAATGCACGCTGCACAGACCACCTGCAAGGAAGTCAGTTTGACCTACAAAAAGAACAATGAAATCCTCAGCTTTAACGAGCTCAGTCAGACAGGTGAGTTCTTCAGTGGGAGCACCATTTTATGCCGTTATTTTGTAAAGAAAATTCAACACAGGGAAATGTGAACATATTTAAACTGCAAATAAATACTCTACAGAGAAGAACAATTATGGACTCAAGGCACATCAGACATGAAAAAGCTCAAGTGAGTAGTTTAGGGTTTTATGACATCATGTACAATCAGATATCTACACAATGTTACAAATTACATATTTCACTAACTCTTAATGAAAGTGCTAGTAACTCAAGTATTTGACTTTAAACTATTGCTTACATATTGTCTGATCCCCACCAAGATACTGTTCAAGAAACTCAAGAAGCTTACCTACAGAAATAAAGTAGTTAATTCCCTCTTGTCCAGGAGAGTCCAAGCACTAAGCAGGCCTGGCCCCACAGGAGACACGGAGAGCAGAGCTTTGGTGCAACTGGCATCGGTCACCCTTGCTCATCACTGTGCACACACATTTATTCCATGGATATCTCCCCCAAAGTACGAGGCTGTACTGGCATTGGGAACTGTAACTCAATTCCATTGACTAGAAACTGAATAACCCAGCTGTGAGTATACCAACAGAGTTACAGACAAAACTGGCCAGTTTGGTGAGCATTCGCCTCGTCACAGTTCTTCAGCACACACACCTGGTTAAGATAACCAACAATTGAGAAGCATATAAAAAAACTGAAATAAACTTTTACTGAAGTACTGCTCTGTTATCAGGGACTGGTGGAGTCTCTTTAGGTAGGAGACTAATGCAATTTTCTGTCATTTCCAGTTAGCTATCAATTGTGTGAAATTCAAGTCCCTAGTTAGCTTTGAACAAATTTCATATGAAGGCACCATACTAGAAGCTTTATATTGGTTATCTTTCACTTTCATAATAAAAAGGGGAGTGGCTTTTCTTACCATTCCCTCTTCAAGAGACCATTTCAAGACATTGTTAACAGCTTCTTGGACAGTAACCAGAATCAAGGCTGCTAAAGCATTGTCTATTTATCAATTTATCAGTCAATCCACAGAAGAAACCCCATGCTAGCAACAAGCAACAGTTACTAGAGGAAAAGAAAAAGGGAGATGCTTTTTCCAGTTCCCCAAATTCCTTTAAGAATATAAGGACTTCATGACCTTTTTATTTCACATAAACAATCCTTCAATCCAACTTTCACTAAGGCTAATAGCTGCCTGAACACCACTGTGTAAATTCATTTGAGAATCCTCAGAATATCCTGCCATGCCTTTTGAACCTGCACCATGAAATTAAGGTTTCCTATCACTCCGAAGCATTTGGACATCTGAATTTCACCTTGTGTGTCTGCTTTGTATGGGGTGCTGGCAATGTAGGAGGCAACTGAAATAGATTTAAGAGTTGTATTTCCAGAGCTGGAAACCCAACAATGTTTTTGGTAGGTTTATAGATAGAAGTTTCTCACACATTCTTTTCAGCATACAGACAAGTGACAATAGTAGGACAGGCTCTCCAGAAAGCTTCATCTCCTGAAGTCCTGGTAAATCCAGGCCTCTTAAGGTAAAAGGCTAGAGGAGCCAGATAAGCCATATCTCATGTAATCTGATACGCCACCTTCCTTTTCCTGCACAGAGGGCTCACATTCAAGAGCTTTTACAGATTGACACCATGAACTAAGGCCATCAACACAGATATTTACAGCAACTTTCCCAGCCCATATAAAATGTTTGTCGCCAGCAGAGGGGGAAAGGCACTAGAGAGATCAAAGGAAAATTAATGAGAGAAGTACTAACTCCCACTTCCAGAAGTAACTCATACATAAAGGTACACTTTCAAAATACATTTCTATACATAAAATATAAATACATATAAAAAATAAAATCACAATGCTAACAATGTATTTTACTAATATTATCCAATGGAGAGAAGGGTTTAGAAAGTGGGCCTTATTTTGACTGTTACTCAATCCTATGGAGCTAGCCCCTGATTTAGAATTAAAATCTTTCTTTATATACGCTAGCGGTTTTTTTCTCAGATTCTCCTAGTAATTGCCACTGGCATAAAGCAAACCAGATTTCAGCAATATTTGAAGATATTTTATACCTTCACATAGATTTTTTTCAGGGATATCAGGACAGCTATAGGGGGTGAGTGGTCAGGTAGTGAAGTATACCACAGACATCCCATTTACTCACAACTGGACATTTTTAGAATTCAGAAGCACAGAATGTAAAACAACAATGCACATAGTCTCATGGCAAGTTTAAGCTGCATTCATTTCAAGACACACTTAAAAACCTGATTCCTGACTAACAGAACATGTGCTTACAAGTGCTTAAAAAAGAAAAAAAGTATTGTTAAAATCAAGAAACTGAAAACAGAAGCTAGAGAAACAGGCTTAAAGAGTACTAGCCATAGACAGACAGCCTCACCTTTAGCCTTTCTACCAAAAGGAAGATTAGGATTCACTGAAAATTTGACCCCATCTGGAACCCAATTTCCACAACACAACCTGTGGAGTGGCACATACACCTATACATTAGCACAGAAAATGAAAGGCCTGTTCAGCTGAAGGATTATTTCTATAGATGCTTTTCAGAGTACCCTATTGGCAAATCCAGTCTTGCATTCTGCTGAAGAAGCTGACCAGAAAGGGGACATGGGGCAAGGACAGATCAGAGGGGCTGGGAGCGGGTACATGGCATTCCAGGACAAGAATCAGAGCAAAGAAACCAGCCCACCCATCCAAGAGCCAGACTTGAGTTCATGCCTGGTTTTTCTTTCCTGGTGCCAAGTGCAAATGGGAGGACTGTTATGGAGGATACATATTCATCCCTCAGACAGCACTGAAGGAAGGAAGCTTCTGACATTATTTTCTTAATGGTTATTTCAGGCATGCTCATGCAAGAGACTGATCAAATAAAATGGGGCACCTGATGGAAGCCAGTAGGTCTCACATGTGAAATGCCAACTCACACAATTAGGGTCTGTGAATGAGAAACATCTTTGGAGAGACAAGGAAGTCTCATCACACCCTCACCCGCCACTTTCCCCAACTGAAAGGAAGATGATGTCAACACAGAGCATAAGGAGAGGAGGTCCACAGAGTATCTCTGGGAACAGGGAGAGGGATGTGGGAAGTAAGACTGGCAGATGGCAACTGAAGGCAAATGGAGTTTAAGTCCTACAGAGGAAGAGATTTTTAGCAACTCTAGAGAGGCCCTTATTATGGAAAGAAAACAGTTAAGACAACATCCCTCCCTCCTCTCCGCTGCATTGGTGAAATGCCAGAAGCACTCTGCTAAAGTTCACATAAGCATGGGGGAAATGGAACTTCAAACATCTGGAGTATGGAGGTCAGACAGCGCTGCAGAAGCAGCTGGCCCTGCACGCAGGAGGAGGCTGTCTGCCAGGATGTCAGCCAGTGAAGAGGTGGGATGGGTCTGTGCCTGAAAGCAAGAGCCTGGAAAACGGCAGATTGAAGTTCTATTCCTGGCTCTGCCAGACTTCCTGTGCTATGCCAAGCAAGAAGCTTTGCTGCTTGGGCTTGTAGCTGTGCACCTGCACCAGGACTAGAGAGAATACAGGTGGGCACAGGTACAGGCAGCACTACCACAGCTGCCTGCTCTGGGCACAGTGACATACAGTGACACACAAGCCCAGATTTCTCTGGTTAACACTTTCCAATGATGTTTTTAATTGCTAATGAAAACACGCAAGTGAGTTACAGATAACACTTCTGTGCTTTGGCAAAACCTACTGTCAATTTTAACCATTTGAGCAAACTAAATGTACATACACTGCAGTAAGAAGTGCATTATGAACATTATTCATTACAAAAAATACTAGCCTTCCAACGACCTGTGATACATGCTTATATGGAGTACAACAGTTTTTTTGTGTTCTAGATAACTTTCTTTCAAATGCAACTGCTATTTCAATACCTTCTTCAAGAGCTTGGGTATAATAAACAGAAAAAAATGCATCACTAATGTAGATCCCTGAGGGAAGACACAGAGGAGACAATGCATTTATCTTCACTTGCCTCCTAAAGTCTATGGCTTTTCAGCACCCAATGTCAGGAGTGGGGGAAGAGAAAGAAATAGCTTCAATGGTGTTATTCCCTGCTCTGACACAAAATCCCTGATCACTCTAGAATATGGTTTCCAGTATTTGCAGGAGATTCAGCTGTGGCTGAATCCCACATCCCACCACTTCAGAAGTGCTGCACAACAGGAAGTACAGACGCAGCTCTGCATCAGATCAAAACTACAGCACATGGCAAAATAACAACTGGTAACCATTCACTTGAGTTTCACACTGCCACAAACATCTTTCTGAATGTCAGTTCTTTCACTCAGCCCTTCCTCTGGCCCACCACTTCCCCTTCACCAAGACAAGATTCCAATAAGAGAACTCTCAAAGTACATCCCCCCTCTCCTCTAGTGTTCCACACAGTGAACTGAACAGACATTTCAATGCTTAACTAAAACCGGTTGCTGATTATAATCAGTCTTTAAATTGGAAGACACTTGAAAAGAGAAGCGTTTCAACAATCCAATCTGATGGATTTTTGACAGAACAACATTTGGGATAGTCATGTGTAGTCATGTCACATTTGTATTCAACCCTAAAAAGCACAAAAAGCAGACAAATGTTTTTGATTATGCAAAGTCAAAATTCCAGCTGTATGTGTAAGTGTATTTCAGTCTGTGAAATTAGATATCAGTAACTTCAATTTTTTTTTTTTCCTGGGTATTCCTGTAGATATGCATGACTAAGTCAATTCAAAAGAAAAAAAGAAGAAAAAGAAATATGCTTATGCAAGCTTCCACATAAGAGTTCCAGCATTTTAAAGAAGCTGATTGAGTCCCTCTTTTCCTTACTGGAAGCAATGCACTTGTCTAGAACTAAACAAAACATACAAACCTAAATATATTTTTGACTGTAGGAAAGCACAACAGAAAGGAAAAATTAAACGGCTTCTTCAGTAGTTTGGATTCACTAAAGAACCACCATGGGAGTAGAACAAAACTGTATGTCAAATGAAAAGCATTTTGTGTGCCAAAAAAAGCAACTTCATAGGAGATGAACATGTGCAATTGCAAAGAGCACTGCAGGTGGCTGAAAAGGAAACCATCTAAAAAAAGCCTATGAAAAATAAACTCAACAGAACAAGTCTGAATTTTCTGAAAGTTTGTCTGAAGTAAGAGGCTGATAAAGCTGTAACAATGATGAGTCAGAATGCTCATGCCTGAACAACAAATGAAAAAAAGCCCAAAGCCCATTACTTCACATTTAGTTGTAAGTTGGCAAGTCAAGTGGGAAGAGCATGGAACAGAACCCACACCAAGAGAAAGTGAGCTAATATTGCCTTAGCCTTAATGTATCACCTCTTCAGTGCTTTATTTAATCAGCTCTAATAGCAAAAATAAAATATTTTCCAATAATAAAGGTCATGTTATGTGGATAGGATAGTGGATTTATTGTATATTTCAAAATAATTATTATGCTAAAGAATAATGAAACTTAAACATAAAAGCTATCTTCATTTATCACATGTATTTATTTGAAAACAGTCTGGATTAATTTTCAGACACATACTTTTCTTAAAACAAGAAAATCCTAAACACCAAATGACCTAAAACCAACAAAAAATACACATACACACACAAATACACAAACACATACACAAAAACACCTCTCCCAAGCACCCCCTTCTCCACATGAATTCAGGGCCTATGAGATGTCTAAGGCTGACAATTCAGCCTTAGAATCTTCAGTTCAGAGAAACTCTTTCCCCCACACATAAAACAAGGACAACATATGTTGGAATGACAATGGGTCTCCTTTAGCTACCTGCAGACATAGTTTGATTACAAAATCACCCAAGGCACAGTGTTCCTTCTACCCCTCTTTGATCATGTCATCTGATGGCAGTGACACGAGCCAGTGGAACATGTGCTGGTTTCAGCTGAGTCAGCCCTGCACCAGGAGTAACTCATGAGTATTAATTCAACAGCCATCACATGGCTAAAGGCCACACTACCTACACCACAAACCCTCTTGGATTAGTGCCACAAACACAGCTTACCCTACACTAATTGTCTATTTCTCATTTCCTAAATGTTCATGGGTTGAATATCCACTTTGTCCAGAAGAAAACTACTAAGGTTCTAGACTCTTAAAAGATTTTTTTAATAAAGAAGTAGGCATCTTTTTAATAAAGAAGATGCTATAGCAAACAACTTAGTTGCAGCACTATGAGGTGCTACTTCAATGGAGTGATAGCCACCAACAAGGATTTGTTTTCTCTTTTCCTCCTGCCCATCAGTAAAATAGGGTGGCAGGAACAATCCTCAGCCACTACAGATTCCAATCTAAAAGTTTTTAGTAAACATATTCTACTTTACAGTTCACTTATTATTCATACTACTATCTTCTCCATATTATTGTAGCCAAGAGCTCTTGCATGTCCCTTGAATACCAGAACAATCTGGATCTGACAAGTTTCTTGCTTTTGTTTTCAAAGACAAACATAGAACAAAACTGATCAACTTCCTTACACTGCCTGTCCTTTCTCAAACCCCCTTCAGCAAGAAGGTACCTCAACACAGGACAAGAGTACAAGCACCATGAACTTCCATCAGCTCAAACTTAAGATACTCAGGCAAAAAAAGGAGAGTTGACAAAAATTCCCTCACACGTTTCCTAAGACTGCGCTACTATTTTGGACTGAGTCATACAGACTTCTTGCAATTTGGGATATATTAAGTAAAAGCAGAAGACAGACAAGCAAATCACAAGCATGTATGACGTTTACCAGTCTAACAGGGTGGGAAGGAAGAGCCAAGGCAGAGTTGGAACTGCTAAAGCTGCTCTAATTCTCCACTGCCATTTTCATTTCCATGCACAACTCAAACAGGAAGTTGCACATTGTTTCTGTAAATGGATTTCCCTTAGCCTCCCAGCTCTTGGCCACGACTGATATGAAACACTGCAGTTCCCTCTCTTGGTAACATCCAGATGGCCTCAGAAGTCCCAGCAGCACTCACCCCATACTGAACCACAACCTTTTCCACCCAAAACTCTTCCTAACTAAGGCAGAGCCTACTGGCAGAGGGAACCTGGCCCAAGAAGAACCTGTGCCATCATTCAGCCCCTCCACCAGGATCACATCTCAGGCTTGTACATGCACACACTCAAAACTGAGATCTTGACTCCATCCTGTGCAAGAGCACCTGAACACAAACACTGCAGCCTGATGGCAGGGGACAAAACAGTACAGTCTTGAAGAGAAGTCTTGTGTGTAGGCAGAGACACAGGCAAACCACTATGTCCCTGCTGCTGAATCTATCATCCTACTATTGCTACAGTCAATTCATTAGACTGATAATGTGCTCAGAAATCAGCAATTTCCACTGTGCAGTTATTAGCATATTGATTAAGTATGATTGCAAACACTTGGGGAGAAGCAGAGACTCAGCCACTGGAGAAGACACAGAGAATGAAGCCAGTCAAAGAAGCAGCTGGAAGTCTGCAGTTTTCAAGACCTTGTCTTCAGGATAATTGAGCCCACAATTCAGGGAATAGGGGGCAGGGAACAAAACACTGTTTGTCACAAGAGAATGGCAAGAAAAAGAAGACTGGCCATCTCCTACTGCCACTTTAGGCAGAAGTTCTACATATGCTACACAAGTATTGACCATTGAAATGTTTACAGCTAACTGAGGAGGGCAGAGGGGTGCCGTGGTGAGGATGCTCCAAACACCATGGTGGGTTATAAAGCCTCTGAATGGCACCACAGAGTTTTAAGAGGCAGCTCTTCCACACCACAGGCATGTGGACACACACAGACATGTGCACGACTGGACACTGACCTGTGCAGTGCTGGACAGCTAAACACACAGAGGAGTCACTGAATGCCAGCAGGAAACCTGAGTGCACAGGAGAGTGGTGGGGATTGACAGATTGCTACCTCAACCAGGGAGGGAGGTGCTGCTGAGTTCCCCAAGAGATGAAGGGGAACATCAGAACATTATTTAATGGGCTACTAAAAAGACAGCTGTGCAAACTTCTGTGGCCTACCTCCTCCCAGTGCTTTGGTAGATCTGAGGAGGTCAATGTACTTTTTGGATTTAAACTGTGTATATCCATTCAGCAATGCAGAGTGTGTTTACTCCCAGAAGTATACAGCTAATATAAACAACAACTACACATTTGTTTTAAGAGCTACCACGACTAAGGAATCTCAGCAAATGGGAAGGAGGGCAAGAGTACACAGGAAAATTATCCAAGTAAGATTTGCAGACTGCTCACAATCTGTTTTCCCAGGATGTTTGCTTAAGTCACATAATTGTTTGCAGAACCTCTGCTTTCTAAAAATGCATTTGGAAAAATTCATTCCACGTTTTCTTAAATCAGTTTCTACTGATTAGACGATGCTTTTCAATATTCTCAAAGCAGGTAACCTGTCATTATCCAGTAATGACCAGTCAGCAGCATTCTCTGAAACATATTTTAGGCAAACATTTCACATTAAAACCAGTATGTTAAAAGTTTTCCAAATAATTTTTTTAAATGTCAGATATATTTAGTCCAACTATTTAAGCCAGCTCTAGTAGACAGCACCTCTGAACAAATTTTTGCATTGACTGAAGTACTACACATTAATGCAGCCCAAGGAAATACAGTCTTAAAGTTATTGAGCTGAAAAGAAGATGCCAGTAACTTGGAGTTGTGGTCCCCTCACTCTCCTTTTGCTCTGTCTGGAGGTCTAGAAGTTATGAAGCAAGCTAACTGGGAGTGAAGCTTGATATTCTTGCTGCCAGCCCAGGGGCACACTGCACTGCAGGAGGAATTTGCTGCTTAAAGCAGCAAAATCCCCAGTGATTGAACTGGAGTTTTGCTCAGTGAGGGCTTATGGAAACCATCCCCCGCTTCCTGAGCTTTTTTTTATTTATTCATGTGCCACAGCCTGAGCTCAGAAAAGGGAAAAACTTGTTATTTTAACCAAAGCACCATGAACACCCCCAGAAATTCTCTCCTCCAGTTTTAGCATTCAGATTCCAGAGTACCATCAAACACAACCACTACATCATGAGTGCTTTGAAACTGTAATAGATGCAGCACTTCTGAGGCCAGCTGTCATGCTACCATCAAAATAAGGCACTAGCAGACATACCTACAGGTCGAACACCATCCATAACACAAAACCAGATATGCTTAATTACACATCAGTTTAGGATGAGGCTAAACCAGGGATATGGAAGTGGTGTGATGGCCATCCTCAGTATGAAGAGTGGAATAGATAAAATAAAGGATGATCTGCCTCCTATCAGCTTATAGGTGATATAACCCTATTGGTGCTGGCTCTTAACATGAGATTTAGAATGCATGAGGAAACTAAATCAAAATACAGTGACACAGCTAAGAGATTAGATAGCTGAAAAAGGCTCATTTGTTTCAGGCATTTTGACTGGACTTCTCTCTTTCCCTTAATGACTCGTAAATACATGAGGTTAGAACATTTCTGTTATGATTTGGAGGTTCCTCCATTTCACAAATGGAGATTGTCCTCAATTATCTTGCTCATCACCACAGCGGGCAAAAAGTGCCATGAGATGGAGTACTGAAACGACATAGTACTTCTACCATTCTTCCACTCTCAGAAGCCATAATCTGCCAAGACACATGCACAGGTCAACTGCATAATTTCAAGTTAAGCTTCTTTCTTATTTTAAATCTAAGTTCTAACTAAAAGAAATTCAAGAATTATTTAGAGGAATACATAAGTTGCTAGTCAACAACAGCAGGCACCTTATTAAATTACCATACATTACCTATGAGCTATTAAAGAGCAACAAATATATATCCTGCTCAAAAACTTCAGTTAGCACCTTTTTCAGCCTAGCTTAGGTGACAAGCCTTTTCCACAGTAGAACTCATCTTTTCTAGTTCTGTACTACATCTGGCCATTACTGCATGTTGTTCAATACTTGACTTAACAACACACGTAAGAAAATCCTATAAATGGACAAAGAAGGATCAGCTTCCCAAAGACGACGTTTATCTTCTTTCCAGTCTGATAAAGGTTGATTTGTGGTTTGAAGGCTTATCTTGCAACCTTATAAAGCCTAGTTTAGAACACAGTTCAAAAATAATAACTTAAAATTCAGAAAAATAATCCTCTAAGACACTGAGTTCAACATGCAAGCAGAAATTCCTACATTCAAATCAAGTCTTTCAGTCATTATTCAATTTCCTTGTTTTTATATTTTCAAATGATGGCCCAACTGACTTTTCCTGAAGCAATTATATGTTTTATTATTTCCATCATGACCCCTCTCAACTCTAAGGTCCCCATCCTACTTGTTCTTACTTTATATTTAGAAACCTAATAGCTTCTAATCATACCCTTGCTGCTCCTGGTCTTGCCACCCAGAGGAATTTGAGATAGCATGACAAGATCAGGTTGATTATTATTTTTCTCTTGCAAGCAAGGACAGAGAAGCCAGTTAAAGGAATAGCAAGCTGTGCTTCAGTCCTGGAGTGAGACCATGCTGAATTGTACCACTGGATCCATTGTAAATAATCATCCTAGGACAACATCCTAGTGTGAGGGGAAGAAGCAAATGCTTTTAGGCGTGAACAGGTGAAGCTACATTAAACATGAGCACTCATACAAGGATACATTAATTAAGAAGTCACAGCTATTCAGCAGATTCTCAAAGAGGAAGCAAACAACATACAAAACCATCACAATCAGTATGTGATTCTGTGGTCACATATTACTTACATTTTTATGGCCATAAGATAAAATTAAGTACAATATTAGGCAAAATTATTAAATAATATAACTATTTGTTGGAATCAAATAGTTATACCATTTGTTGGAATCAAATAGTTATACTATTTGTTGGAATCAAATAGAATTTAATATTAGAGAGGAAAATGACAGTTTTAATAATCTATATTTTGGAATTGAGAAAGAGGCAGACATACTTTCATACTGGTTGCTTCTACATGCACAGTAAACATTCCAAATGGGAATGACTGAAACAGCAAATGATGGCCTTAGCTAATTGTCACTCAAAACGTGCTCATTCCAAACACACTCTGTGTTTTGTCAAGAAATAAAAACCCTATATAAAGTACAGGTTTTAAACAAACAAATTTACAGTTTTATTTCCACTATGGCCACGATGCACTCCATGTGATGGCACTTGCAGCAGGGTCAGGAAAGAATTAACAGTATTCTCCAGCAAAATAAGCTGTCTCAAATAAACAATGTTCAGGGTAACCTCTTTAGGTCTTTAGCCATAAATTATATCACCCAACACCATTTCACATTTTTTTGCAGTACAGTATAGAGAAACTTCCCTTTGTGGTCTGTGACTGCCCCAGTGATGCAGAGATGATGCTGGGGAAGGGAAGGGCTTCCCAGTGGGGTTCCAGAGCCACACAACATGTGTTTAATAAGATTAACATAGTTGGACAGGTTTTCACACTTCATCCACACTTTTTCAAAGTTACAAAAAAACAAGAGAAGTTGTCCCAGCTTTAGAAGAGCAGCTACCAAGTAATTCATAGACCTCCCATGAACTAATAAAGTGTTCTCTGTATATATATGACCTGTAAGGGGGCTTTTACAAGATGTGCCTAACATATATCAATGGGTCCCAAAAGGCTGCTAATAAAGAGAATAAATTCAAACCAGCAGCAGCTTAAAAAGTGGTAGTGTTATTACTGGCTCATAAACACTCATGTGAATCATTACTTAGTTTTCCACCTGCAGATCAAAGCTATCTAAGCACTTATAACCAGCCAGCAGAAAGCACTAAGCAGTTCCTATCTGAACGGCACAAGAAATCCAGCCACAAGCACCCAGCAGGATTTGTTCTTGTGCTTGAGTGGCAGCTTCAGTGGTGCTGCACAATGAATGTTGTTACTCATCTTCTTCATAGTAAACTTCTTGTACTCGTTTTTCACCTTTGTTTCCCCAAATAGAGTCAGCTAAAGGAGACCACTACCCAGCTGCCTCAAAAACCAGCATTCCAAATAGCTGCACTGGATGGCATGGGTACAGCCACTGAGTAAATGCTTTGGTACCTGACTACCTGATGTTTTATTAGGCACAATGTTCTTATCTCGTACACCGCATTTATGCAATTAAAACATTGACAAAGATAAAAGTTTAATTCCATGTAAACCAGGAACTATTAATATGTGAAGACTGCTAGTTTACTAAGACTTGAAACAAAGGAAAATCAATTTCAGGCAGCAAGCTAATCAGATGCATCTGAAGAAAAAAAAAACAAGACTCCTTGGAAAGTCCAATATGTGACTTCGTATCAGGTTAGTGACGCATTTTGTCTGAGTGGTGTATCTCCCAGATATGAGAGGTTTTCATTAAAAAGACTGCACAAACACTGATGACTCCTTTGTTACACAGAATTGTCAAAAAGGCCTTTTAGAATCATGTTCGCAGTCCTGGATTTTTTGCTTTGATTTCAGAAAACAAGAGGCTGCATCAGGCCTCTTAATTTAGTATTTAATGAGGTATCTAGTGCTTACAGCAAAATAACCATTGAGCAGAAATAAGGTTTTAACGGTCTAAAACACATCAAAAACTACGCATTCAGACTGCCCTTCTAGCAGACAGTGCAATGGGAATAAGCACATGACAGTCAATGGCTATTTAAGTAAGCAGCCCATTCCCCAAAAATATGTTGAAATCCCTGCATTCCACAGGAGAAAAAAAGTGTAAACCAAAAGTTTTTGGCTCAGTTTCTTCATCAAAGCAACTGCTCTTCTCCATCACAGAACAGCTGACACTGTGGTTGCTCTCTCATAGGTGTTCATAACTAAGTATCATGGGAGGGCTGCTTTGTTTGTTGATAATGTGCTGGGGTTTTGGTTTTGACTGCATCAGCTGAACTGCACAGGGATTACAGACATCCTATATGAATTCATTCGTGGACACGAAGGGAATTTCTCAGCTGAATGGCTGACAAGGCAACTCTTACACATTTTACTATTTTCTGAGCAATTTATATATATATAATGTAGAAGCTGATATGCACAAAGTTGACCACAACTTTCATAGGCAGACAGATAAACAGAGCAAGCACAGCACAACTTCTTGGAGCCTTGGCCTCTATCAGGGAGAGAACAGGAAGAACAGGATGTGAAGCAAAGGCCACAGATAACTGTCAGCACTTTATTAGGAGAGAGAACGTCACCCAAGGCAAGCTTAATCTAAACAAAAGGTGCAAGTTTCTTGCCATATTTAGAGTATTTGTGGCTGCTGACAAGCGCAGGCAGTCCAAGAAAACCAGACAGAAGACATTATCTGTCTAATGTATACAACATAAGATGATGCACCAGTTCCTGATGATACTTTTGGTCTCTCCACACACTTCTGGATGTGTGGAAAGGAAAGTTTGGATGGAAGTGGAGCTTACAACATTTGTAGATATGTGATGGCAGCTTCTCCCCTGACTTGGTAATTATCTCCCCCCCCAGTCAACAACTAGTTCCTATAACTTTTCATATGCCTTTCACAGATACAAAGTCAGCTTTTAGGATACATCTTGCAGCTGCAGTGTAATACCAAAAAGAGTCATGGCAGAGATCCAGCGCTGCATCACACTCCAAAATAAAAAGGCTTTTCCTAGCTCCATGTACTAATCTGCCAAGCTTCAGCTTATAGCTAGCTGTTTAACATTGCACTGTCACCATCAGGCAAAAGACTAACTGCAGAGACAGAAACAGACTTAAGTACTACTAAGCTACCATAGCATCACTGCTTTGCTTTTTCTTTAACAGACCAAACTAACACAACTCCTTCAACCTCTCCTTGCAGGCTGCATGCTCCATGCCCCTGACCATCTCTGCATCCCTCTCTGCTGGACTGTCTCTGGTTTCCCCAAATCACTCTTGAACAACACAGGTGACAAAAAAAGAAACCAAGCCAGACCCAGCGCTCCAGATGAAATCGCATCACTGCCTTTCATCTGTCAACCACAATCTTCCCAAGGCAGCCCCACCACACTGCTTCACGTATTCAGATAGCCTTGTGGTGTTGGCTCATGCTCAGCACAGCACCCATCAGCACACCAGCTGCTTTCCAACCCATTACTGTTCACACATTCACCTCCCAGTGCATACAAATGCACGTCAGGCCCTACCCTGGGGTGTAGGACCTTGCACCTTGCTCAGCTTCCCAAGGTTTTTGCTGGTTCAGGAAGAGTCCTGCATACTGAAGCACTGCCATTCAGCGTATGAGTCACCTTTCCTGACTTACAGTTAGTCCTAGATTTGTTGAGGATATGCTTTATGTTCTGAATGGTCTCCAAAGAATGTTCCGAACACTGTGGGCTCCAGTACTGACCCTGCTTGTTAATAGCAGTCAAACATTTGCTAGTTCTGGCTAATCTTCTCTCCAATTAACAGTCCTTCCATCCAGCCCATATGTTCTTCAGGCCAGAGAAAAGGTCAGGGGTCTAAGCATTTAGCTCTTTTTAATGAGGCAACTTCAGCATAGAAGTACCTAGACAGCTGTACTTTGGAAGCACAGTCACCATTAAGAGGATCTGGAAAGGTCTTTTGCTCCCATCCATAAATGCACTAAAGTACTTCACATAATTGCTTGTTTCTAGGCATGACCATCCACATTCATCAGCAGATTTGTCACATTTTCTACCCTGTTTCTACTTCTTGGCTTTCAAACATGAATTAAACTGTTTTGTGATCATACATCATAATCCCTAAATGCAGTATCACATTAATCCAAAGTACATACACACTCTAAAAGCTCCTTCCCACAAAAACCCAATCATAAAGAGCCACCACTGTACCTGCACTGCCTTTTGCCTCCTCAAACACCAGAAATGGGCATAGCATGTAACAGCCCTTGTGCTCCTCTTTCCTGTCAAACTCCAACTTGCTACTACCTTGGAGCTCACCCCTTATAGCCCCAGAACATGTTCAGTAGGACTTCTCTGAAAGCTAATCCACATCAGTCCTAACTGGTAGCTAACCCAATGGAAAGGCCTTAGTATTTGGGACTATGTCTATGTGCTGTCTATGTGGGATTCAACATAGGCTAGAGCTGGAGGATTCAGGAAGCCTACACGAAGACATATGCATATCTGCATTGTTGCCCCGACTCAACCTACACAACCATGCCATAGCAACATAAGGCATTTGGCTTTCTGTTTCCATACAGCATTGAATTACACATGCAATTAATTAGACATGGATGGTAACACACAGAGAAGGATTTCTGAACTAATTCAGGCAAGTTTGTAAATTATTTTTTTTAGTTCTAAAAGCTTGTAACTTTAAATGATAACAGAAGATGTGTATGTATTTTTTTTTTTTTTGCTGAGAGTGATGTTTTCAGAACATATTTTTTTGCAATAGTCCCTATTCCACATTAGAGGAGAGCTTCAGATGCAAAAGAAAATCTTCACACAATGTTTAAGGGGGGCAGTGTTTCCTGGTGAAAATTATCATTTCTTTAAAAGGAGACTATTGCTTTCTTCATGCTTGGATTTAAATACTGAGCTATTTAAAAACTGTTTATGTAGAGGGGGCAAAAAAAAAAGGAATAGTTGCTACATGTCAGAGCGCTGCAGCTCTGACATAAACAAGACCGCTGATCTGTTACATTTTTCAGTTTTGACACAGTAAACAAGGATGCCCCTGTCAACCTCTCTCCTCTGAGAAATCTGGCTGTCCCATCTTCATTCTCTTGAACTTTATAGAAATGAAGCAGCAAAAAATTTATCTTAAAGTACATGTTTTAAGTCAACTTTCATTTCCAAGAAGAGGAGAGGAAGAGCTGAGTACAACCAAGAAACAATGCTGAGTACAGAGGGACGATCACTTCCCTAGTCCTGCTGGCCACATTACTTCTGACACAGGCCAGGATGGCACTGGTGGTTTTGGCCACCTGGGCATATGCTGCGTCAGATTCAGCTTCTGTTGACCAACATCTCCTGGTCCTTTTCTGCTGGGCAGCTTCCCAGATACTTCTCCAAGCCTGGAATGCAGCATGGAGCTGTTGTAGTCCAACTACAATGCCTGGCAATGTCTCGTTGAACCTCAGACCATTAGCCTCTTCTGTTCCATCCAGCCTGTCCAGATCCTCGTTCAGAGCCTTCCTGCTCTCCACCAGATCAACACTTCCACCCCACTTGCTGTGTCTGCAAACTGACTGAGAGTGCCCTCAACCCCCTCATCCAGATCATTGATAAAGCTATTAAACAGGACTGGCTCCAATACCAAGCCCTGGGGAACACCACTGGTGACCAGTGACCAGCTGGATGTAGCTCCATTCACCAAAACTCCCAGGCCTGGCCATCTCTACAGTTTTCTACCCAGCAAAGAGCACACTCATTCAAGCCATGAGCGCCCAGTGTCTCCAGGAGATGCTGTAGGAAATGGTGTCAAAGGCTTTACTAATGTCCAGGTAGACACATCCACAGCTTCTCTCTTATCCACTAAATGGGTCTCCTTGTCATGGAAGGGGATCAGGTTGGTCAAGCAGGACTTGCCTATACAAACCCATTCTGGCTGGGCCTGATTCCCTGGTTTCATGTGTCACAAGTTAGCACAGAAGATGATGCGTTCCATGACTTTCCCTGGCACCAAGGTCAGGCTGACAGGCTTGTAGTTCCCTGGATCCTGCATTCAGCCCTTCTTGTAGGATGGTGTCCAGCACGTTTGCTAAGCTAATGCCATCAGAGAAGTCTTGATGCTCATGTTGGTGCAAAGTATACACTTACTATCTTTTCCCCCCAATCTTGCCTAACAGGGTAAGTAGGATTTGTTATACCAGAAGGGTTTTCAAACTTCTCCAGAAGAGTGACCAAGGCTCTGCTCTGCCATATCAGATCAGCTTGGAAAGGTCAAGTCAGCCTGGCAACACTCCAAGTCAATATGAAGGATTTAAACCAAAGAGCTGAGCTCTAGGTATACAGCCCCCTGTACTGGGTGTAGTAAACAATCACAAGGCACATCACTCCAGACCCAGGCATTACAGCTTGAAAGACAACTGTAACTACAGAAAATACAGATACAGCTGGACAGGTTTTTTTCTGGCTGCTATGAGGAAGCCATTCCTGGAGCTGTTCACTGCCTCCACCTCAGAAAAGTGCTCCCTCACCACACTGCCTTTACTCATGTGAAGCCTCTGTGTTTGTGCTCAACCAGAAACCAAAGCCAAATAAATTTTTTCCTATAAAACCAAGCACACTTTCAATCTGTAAAATTAGGCTCCAGTAACAATATAATACACTGGTCCATCACCTAACTTTTCATGAGTGGTTTTTCCAGCGAAGAGGATACAAAGCTAGGAAAAATACAGAGTGGCTACTAATCAGGCTTAGCTATCCAGGGATTTAGCTTAGAGCCATTCTGGAGAACATGCACAGTGAGCTGAAAACCAGTATGGAAACAGAAACCATCTTGTGCTCAGAAGAGGCACAAGACTTGCTTCCTTAGAAGAACTATCAAATTGTACCTTATTTCACAGATAGCTGCTCCTTTTTGCAAACCCCAGAATTGAGTAATTGACCTGGCAATGCCTCAGTTCTGTGTTTCTAGGCAATATTTCTTTCATGAAAAAGAATGCCATTTTGAGAACTTGTTCATCCTCATGCTTTAGTAACATGAAAATATTCACAATTGATACAGGCACAGGGAAGGACATTCTGGAGATCCCAAAGCATTTAAAAACAGTCTATCACAGCAATTGTACAGCCAATTTAAGAAAGGCAGTTGAAGCATTTGAGCAGAAACACTTCAAAGCAAATAGCTGAGATGGTATGTGTGCACTATCTGTATTCAGTTTAATTCTACAAAATTAGTCTGCAGAGGTTCATTTATAAGCAAGGATTAGTTTCAGGCAAGACCAACCAGGATAGAAACTACAAGCAAGTGACCTTGCTAAACACTCCTCAAAAGCTTTACAAAGCACTGATTGTTCACAGCCTTTAGCAAACAGTTCATGTATCAGGTGACTCAGTAGCTTTCAGCATAGTGCCTTCAATCCAAGCAGCAAATAGTACAGTGGGTTAACACCTTTTATGCTAGTATCAAATATTTTGGCTTTTTCCTTCGTTAGCCATACTAGTGGGCCAATAAGAATTTAACAATAATCGCTTCACACACACACACTGCAGCTCTCAAACACTTAAGAAAAGATGTGTTCAGTTTAAGAGGGCATCTAATGCTTGGGAAAATCTGTAGATTCAGTTCTTCATCCAGCCATTTCTTAAAAGGTAGTCATAATCCCAGCATCTTTGAATACTTAACAGAAAAAAAAAGGTTATCTGCAGCAATTTTATTTCCTCCTACTTTCCTGTTTCAGCGGCAGGTACTTTTTAAATACTTTACACAGCTTTTAGCATTGTTTAGTTCTCAGCACATGCTAACCTCACATGCCTTTTTGATAGTTTTGTTACTAGGAGGGCCCTTCCATATGCACTGGAATCTTCTCCCTGCTGACATGCTTTTGATAAAACCACTGTGCTGCCATTTCACAGAAAGATATTTAGAAACCACAACTCTAAAAAACAGTAAGAGTTAGCAGGGCTGGGAAGGGAGACAGCAGGAACCATAGGAAGCATTTTCTTTCACATATTTGGTCTAAGGTGTACCACCAACAGGATGCTGGTTGATCAACTAAGGTTTTTAATTCACTGGCTGCACCGAAGAACGTTTTAGGTTGCATCCTGTGCTATTTGTTTATAAAACATCTCAAAGAGACACAGGACAAAGCCCAGTGAAGATGTGACTGAATTTCAGTAAGAGCATGAGAGTGGATACTGGGCTTTTAACAACTCCCTCAAGCCCATTTCAGAACAGCAATGTAAGGGTGAAATAACTGAGTCCTGATCCTGCCTCCATTGGCACTAACATGGCACACACCTGGTTATGCAGCAAGCCACTTCCAGATTAAACACAGCAGACATTTTTGGCTGAGATAGCATACAATCAGGCCAATGATCAGGTACAAGGCAGGCAGCAGCAGCAATGCTTCCCCCCCCACAGAAGCAGGCAGCCAAGGTGAAGCTTCAGCCAGGGAAATACAGGCTGCCACAGAGAGGGACAGACCTATTCTTTCCTGTCATCTATTTCCATGTCCTCACTGCAGAAACTCCAATAATGCTGCAGTCACAGTTCAAGTCAGGTCAGCTCACTCATTCAACTGCCTTGGCTGGGAAGGAGTTTGGCTTGAGCAGGTAGTGACAGCATGTGAACCCCTCTCCCCTTCCACACAGCACATGAAATGATATCCTGCAAGGCTATGAAAACAAATGAACTCACTGCATGTGTTAAATAAAATACCACCTCCCATATGGCACTTCTAACTGGATTTCCTACAGAAAGAAAAATCCTTCTCTTTACCTCCCCCTCAAGCACAGCTTCAGATCTTGAAATCTTAATAATTAATTCCTGCTTTAAATCAAATATAATTCCAGCATTCTTGATACAGGAACTATTTTATTTTTGTCATGACCTTAATCACAAAGCGTGTTTCATAAATATTAGAAAGAAAAAAGCCTTACCATTTTCTATCACAATAAAGAAGTCAACATAAACTATCCAACTCAATAAGAGACACAATAATGCCTCTTCCAACACTGTCAGTCCTCTATTAAAAGAGAAAAGAGATTACCTGGGAGATATGGTTGATGGAGGACTCCATCCTCCGTAGCTGGGACGCTTGGATGTCCAGCAGTTGTAACACATTGTTGGCCAGTGCATTGATCTGATAAGCAACACTGGCTAGAGACTGAGTTGTGTAGGCTTTGGTCTCTTCTAATGCTTTCCTTTTATCTGGAGCCTGTAAAGCAAAACAAGACATCTGCTTTAGACCAGTAAGAGGATGGGGAAAAAGGACCGGAACAAAAAATACAACCTGTATTTGGAAGAATCTGTAATCAAGAAGGTCTGGCTGAGCAGCCAAAGCACTTGATCTGCATGAGATTTTAAAAAATCTCAATCATACAGAGGCGAGAAAGTATTTGAAAAATATTTAATGATAATAAATTTATATGCCAAGAAACAATTCATTCAGTAGGAAAAACAACACTACTGTGATTTGCTGGAGTTGATTTTCTAAAGCAAGTCCAATTCCTCATTTCTCAAAAAGCCTCCAAATCCCCATGACCACTGAAGTGCTCTTTCTGCCATTTCTTATGAAGTCATGCAGCCTGGGCTAATTAAGACAGAAAAATATTTTCCCACAGTTGGGTATTCCCTATTCCACATGTCATCTACAAAGCCCACCCTCCAGCTATGCTGGCTACAACTTCCACAGACCAGGAGAAGGGTGAGCAGAGCATCAGGATGGCATGCATAGAGGCCTCCTGCATACAGGTGTACTTGTGAAATTATCCCTCCTCACACAAAAGCTTATAAACTTTCTTTCACAGCTGAGAAAGTTCATCACTGACTGAGAAGACACATATTTTGAGGTATCAGAAAGGAATATATGCTTTCCCCTGAAGGGTAAAAATACAGGGAAGGGTAACCTTCCCACTGAAATCACACCTTGCTATGGTAAAGTCTTCAATCTGTCCTGAGGGATGGCTCCCTAGTAAGAGGGCAGGTTACTGCCCATGATAGGAACTGTTTACACAACTTGAGTTGCACGCCCCAAGTTCCTCCTCTCTGACAGGACAGGAGATACCAACACCACCTCTACCATGAAAACACACAGACAGAACCCCTTTTGAAGTACTCCCTGTATAACACCTTAGGAGATGGCAGTGAAGGCCACATATTTCATCTGTTACCCAACTTGCAAACTGCAGCTATCCAGAATTTCTTTTTCTTCCACTTCTAATAGAGATGCACCACATAAGGAAGAGTTTGCAGTACACTTAGTGCTAGTTTCTTCCCAATTTTATGTATTTGTGGAACAAACAGTAGACCTCAGCAACCAATAGAAAAAGTCCATATTAATAGCCCCTTCTAATAGACTTATATTTTTATTGTTGATTTCTCTGAATAACACTCTACACATTGTATGCAAGAGTTATAACGTTTAGCACAAAGCAAGGAAACAAAGACATTCCATTAGCATTCAAATGAGCCCTATGTTTTCCAGTTTCCAAACACTCTTTCATTTTTTAATCCTGTCTCTTATTTTTAAGAAGAAAACCAGAAGGCAAGCTGTTAATTTACATTATAAAAGTTGCATCATTACCTAAATATTGCAACATGCTATGCTACAAGCTGCATTTAGCTTATATATTTTTTAAACACCAGTGAGTTCCCCCCAATCCAGGAATTTTGTTCATATTCATGACTAACATTCCTAGCAATGCTTGACACTTAATAGTAACACTTGACACTTGGTTAATGCTGTCCTTCAAATGGAATTAATATACAGATGCTTTCTAAAATGTGAAGCAGCAAGAATGGTTCAATCTAATCTGCTGCCAAAAGGCAGAACAGCTATTGAATGTACTAAGGACAGACAACGTAAAACTCCATTTTTCAGTATTTCCAACTGCAAACAAAGCTACCTTTCATCTAAAAAAGTATTGACATTTCTAGCTGTCAGGAAAAATTAGTAAAAGTCACTTTGCTTCTTCAGAAAACACAACCTGCAAAACAAATACTAAAGGTTCAAGAAACAAATTTCTGAAAGCTTTCCAAAGAGACATTTTAAACTTCAAATCACAACTAGCAGTGACTTTAAAAACATTATCCTACTGAACTACAGCCTAAAGAAAATAACTGATAACTCATACTTGAACTTCTGCCACTGTGGAAAATGGTAAAACTACAGGTAGCAGATCAGTGGTGTCTGAAATAAAAGGTTTACTGAACTAGACATAACCAATAAAGCAGCAGTCAACACTAGTGTAACTTCATATAAACTCAAGAGGAGATCTGCAGCCTTTGCTCAAGCAGTTTTCTTATTGCAAAGTTTCAATTAAATACTATTAGGCTAAACACTAAGAGGTGACAAAGTCACAGCACTCCATTACTGAGTGTTGTCAAAGAAGAAAACTTCACTGCCTAACAAGTTTCTTTTCATCTGTAATGATTCGTTGATTAAATGTCTTGCTCTCATTTGCCTAAGCACCAAACATTTTAGTTATTTGCTCAAATTACTACTTTGGCAGCAGGATTAAATGAACATAGTTGAGATGTGGAACACATTTCATGTCCTGTAAGAACTAGATTAGGAACATTTTCAAGCCTTGCAGATAATTCAGGCAATTTCAGTTTGCAGATTAACAGTTTAGAATAGAAGGAACTTGACATACAGTCTCTTGCATTATTTTAATGCAAACTTCTGGCATCCACAAGATATAAGCTAAAAGCTTCAGAGACAGCAAAGGCTGGAGGGTAGAGGGAGAAGCCAAGAACTGTGTGACAGAAACAGGAGGGAGCAGAGAGTTCCAATGTTCTTCTACTGTTACTTTCACATCTCTTTTTAAGGAAAAACTGAAAGCAGACTAGAAGACAGCACACATGTTTACATTCAATGTAATACATAAGCAGTAGTTAACTACTCAATTTTAGACAACCCAATACAAAGATTGTCACCTGACTTCTTTCCTAATGGCTGAGAATTTGCAATCTATTATTAAAAGCTTCAAAGAAATTGTTTTTTCTCCGGCTGTCCTTGATACAAACAAAAATTGGATCCCCTTTAGTACCAAAGTGGATATTCTTTACAGAACATCATAGCTTTTGAAGTTTCCCTCCTGTAAGCTCCCACCTGTATCCTCAGTTCACCTTTAACAGCCATGTGACTATGACAAAATTGCTGTTTGAAACTGCTTTCACATAAGTAGATTTAATACTAAAAAAAAATTAAAATGAAAACCTCTCATATAATTTAATGGGGTACATAAAGAGAGTTAAAACTGCATGGCACTCCACACTGCATACCATGTATTTTTCTCAAATGCAACTTGTATTATAAAGCTTCCTTGAAGAGTTTACATAAATACTATTGTAAAGTCAAAACTGGTTCTGCACCCAAGCAATTGACACAATAAAAACAGAGTAGAAGCTTAATTACTGAGTCTTCAGTTCAGTGACATGTCCAGGTTAAATGATGAGGAACTTGTCCATCACTCTACAGCTGATCTTTACAAGTCACATCTTCCCCTCTCCAAACTGCCACCCACACAGGCACATCCCCACAACACTGTTGTGAGCATTGTTCAAGCCATCTGCCCTCCCATCTCCCTCTCTCAGCTAATTCCTACCATGTGCCAGTTCACACAGCACACAACTGCATGTACAGGCTCCCTCCACAAATCTCATCAGCTCACACTGCAAATCATCTTCAGAAGTCAAGCTTCCCCCTGCAAACACACCAGTCCATACCCTCAGTATCTGCTGTCCAACCTCTCTTCTCCCTCTTTCAACTTCAGTTCCATTCACTGTGCTTGAAACTCCCTGTAAGACAAATTCCCCACCAGAACAACTGGTTCCATTTGACGAAGGTCAGAAAGCAGCTTATCAGATCACACCAAAGCTGGCTGGCCTAGCAAAAACAAATCAAAATGCCTCCTCAGAATGTGGCATGGGTTGCTCCATGTTCTTCATCTTCAAGCTGTCAGAATATGTGCAAATTCAAGCACAGAAAAACTTATCCAGGATAAACTACTAACAGAGAACTGCCCTAAAGCAGCCCAATAATCAGTAAGTTAAACAGAGCTCTAAAGTATTGAGTGCTCAATAGCTGCTCAGATGCTTGGAGTTCTGTTGCTGGGCTTGATCACTTTCAGCAATCAAGCTACAGGAACAGCTTTACACTCAGTTCTATTTGCCTTTGCTGTCACTGCTTATGCACCTTGAAAATGCAACACTGCAGTACATTTGCGTTTGCTTCACAAGCAAACATAAGAGAATTGATCAGTTTTACGCTTTGGTCTTTTGAAAAAGAATTCCACCTATAATTAGTTGATTAAAGATAAAACTAGGATTACTACAATCAGTTGCCACAGGAATTCAGCAATCTCTACCGTGCATCAAAGAATGCATTCACAGAATGCAACTATGCAAAGTCATCAATACATCCATTAGTATTCTCTTTTGTTCATCTCATCATGTATCTATCTTTGGTATTTATAGAATGTTTCTGATAACACAAGCACTACAGTCGAGGTTTCCAAGTCCTGTTTTCTTCACTATGATCTTGCCATTTTAGCTCAGAGATCCATATCAAACCATCCAGTCAAAATTTTTATGGGCTTATGCTAACTACAGCACCTAATTTTTCAAGTCAGTAGGAAATACTTTCACAGAATGGTGAAGATGCACATTCTGGAAGTGGCTTGGAAACTCCTAGACATCAGTACTTTAACCTGCCTAAGAAATACCTGGGGACACTTCAAAGTGGAAGGAATGGATTTCAGAAAAGTGGTTTCCACACTCAGAAAACAGAAGCACACCTTCCCCTAAAGCAAGGGCTTGTAACATTATGTGGAACTTCAGATATATGAATCTGAAGTTGCTGCTTCACTCATCTGGTAAGGTTTTTAACAAATCAAAGCTGGTCTTGAGGGTTTATTTGTTACTTCTCACTGCTAACTGCAAAAAGCTTGGACATCTCTGAACTATTCACAATATACGTTCTTAGACCAAGTATTTCACATCCAAGCAGTAGTAATGTGTTTTTAGAAGGTTTAAATATGCCATATACACTAGATTAGACTTTGGGCTTCCGAGCTAAATGTAACTTATTTTGAATATCATGTCCCTAGATCACTGTAAGTAACTGAGGAGCTACATACTGAAATAAGTAGGTATCCCACAGACACAGGTTCTCCCTTATCTGTTTTTCATAGAGCTTGTCAGACTGCTTTGTAAATACACTGCACCATGGTAGACTTTTTGGCTGTTACTGATGGTTATTACATCAGAGTATCAGTTATAAATTAAAGAAGAGAGACACACTGGCAAGTCACAACAGAAAGTGCCACAAATTTCTACACTCTGAAGAACTTTCAGGAGCCAACTACCTACCTGGAAGCCATCCAAGTAGATCTCCACAGACTGTGGTTATCAGTAGCAGGTACTCAGCAGGGAGCATTCAGGGTTTTTAGCACCACAGATACAACCTTAAGGGATACATGATATGACATTCCAAAGTGGCACGGGAAACTAAGGTTTTTTAATTTATGAAAGGGGTTGCTTACATTACATACGCCATGCAGGTAAAAATAAGAGTATCAATCAGGTGTGTCAATTGTGTCCTGCAACAGGTTTACAGTACTTGTGCCATACAATAATTCCATTGAAGAAACTCTCTCTGCAATGTATTAGGCCAGGCAATATTTCAAGGGGATGGATGATGTGTTCAGTACATCCCAACATCCACAGAGTTTTATCTGGCCTGGAATTTACCTGCCTACAAGTTGGACTGTTCTTCACTGATCAGCATCCCAATTCCCCCACTGGAAAGTGAAGTAAGCCATCAGAAGAGTTAGCTCAGAAGCTCAAACTCAACCCTTGTCCAACATACTAGGACAAGAGACACCCTCCCATAGCACCACAGACAAGGCTGTAGAGAATCACCAGTACACTTCATCTACTGTCCTTCTTCTACTTAAGCAGATCACTATCCATATCCACTGGAACCATTGGCTCTGCCATTCATATCATTATTATCATCAGTAAAAACAACTGTGGGAAATTGAAAAAGCAAGCATTTATGTGGGGACAAAGAACAGGAAGGGACTTAGTCCAAGTACAGACTGTTAAAATGACAGGACCTACCCAGCCTCCATATGAAGTGGTACTAAAGCCAAAAAGCCACACACATTCCAGACCACTGGCAAATCTCAATTAAAATTCTGCATCACAAAGATCAGTACTAAAGTTCATGCAATACAAAAATGTTCAAGGGTTTTATTGAAGTGATTTTTATCATAACTTGTCATTTTGTTGTAGTTTTCTACCATTCCTGAATTTGTATCATTTGTGCAATAAAATCTCAAGATTTTAATTACCCCATAGCCTGCAAGCTATTAATAGGAACATATTGCAGTCACTGAACATGTCCACCTCCTGTCCAAGGCCTCTCCAGGGGGCTGGCAGTCAATCCTTCACTGACAGTGAAAACAAGAAATAGAACAGACTATTCAGCACACTTCTCTCTTCACATAGTGAGAAGTAGTGTCAAACAGAAATATCAAAGCTCTCAATCACTTAAGTAACTAATTGTTCCAGGAGTATGGAAAAATCTGAAAGCCAGGTAAGGTACAGAAGGATGCCTAACCATTAAGAGCAAGACACCCAAGACACCTCTCACTATGGAAACCCCAAAACTGAAGCCAGCATGATTAAAATTCTTTCAAGTTCATTCAGTAAACAGTAATTCTTCGCATCTACTAAGGCAGAAATCCTCAATAAACACAGCAAAGCTAGCATCTACCATTCAACTCAAGGGAATTTCCTTCCAGCATCCAAGACAAAAAAACCCACTGGTATGAAATAATACCATGTCTGTTGAGTTTCTCCAGATAAGATGCAGTAACTCAGCTATACAAAACACAGAGAAACTGGAAGAACTTGAAATCTCTTCTCCCTAGGTAAAGATGTTGCACAATAAAGCTGGCATTAATTCAAGGCACCAGAAGATGAGATGATCATCACCACCACTACACCACAGTCCACAAACAAGATTTCAGTCTGTTTCTTTTTAGAAACACTATCTTGACAAAAAACATTGACTAGTCAGCTTCTTTATCTCAAGGGTCAAGACACACACCAAATTACTGTTTAACAAACACATACAGCCCTGTAACCAGCAGTGCCTGTAATTCCCAAACTCTGTTTCAGACAAGCCCTTCCCCCAAATCCTGTATGCACGAGACAATCAGCTAGAAGCAAATCCTTCATTTCCATCAATAATATTCCCCTGACCAGTCCTGAATAGCCTTGATAGCAAATTAGCATTTCTATGGGCTGAGACCAAATTTAGTCAATCTCACTGTGTCCTTGCTGATTTTCTTTTACTTGAAAAGAAAGTTGTTTTTCATTCTGTTGATTAACTGTAAATAGAAGAGTCTCAATTTTTAAAATTATCCTTTTCTTGAGGAAGGTAGACGGAGAAAAGCTTCTTTATTAATGGGAGAAGTTAATTCCAATGGAAAGTTTAAGGGGCATACATATATCATACATATATCATATATATATATACACACACACACATACACACTTAAACAATAAATAAATTTTAAAAAACAACAACTGAGGAATTTAATTTTAATCCAGGCTGCAAACATTATAGCAAGAAATAAATCTCTCTACTAGGAATGTGATTTATAAAGCAATGCAGACTCTGACAGATGGAGCCTGGGAAGGTACATGCCAGCTGCTCTGTTAGTAGCATTTTCTGCCCAATGCAACAAACAAGGTTCATGCTGGCTCTGGACTAACCACTCCCCTTATTAAAAACTTATAAATAGATATATTATTTATATACAATATATAAAAATACTGTTGAAAATGTAATTTTCAGTTATTCTGCCAAATCAAATCAAAGAGATGTCTTAGCAAATATGTTGGCACAATACATTGTTACTGTCAGTTGTCACAGTCTGTCTATACAACCACAATGGCATGCCACACTGAACTCAAGTGACAGAAGCAGACATGCCCATGTGTCATTTTCACACAACCCTTGTACACTCAATTAGTAAAGCTTCAAGGCTGCACACATAGCAAGGGTAAGAAATTTGGTCCAAGTCTTACATTCTGTGTTTTACATGATTTAGACAATATAAGCCTCAATACAGAAATCACATATTGCATTCCTGTAAAGCACTGCCCAATAGTAGCACATACAGTTGCTTCAAAACTACATCTTGAAGTTTCTTGCAGTGTCTGATTTGCCTTATGACATCAAACACAGTTTTCTTCAGAGCTGACACAAAGCAGGCTCTGACATCAGAGATATCATCCAGAGCTCTAGAGGGTTTGATTCCTAGATGTATTTAAATGACATGTAGATGTGGAACCTAGGACGTGGTTTACTACTGGACTTGGCAATGCTGGGTTAATGACTGGACTTGATGGCCTTAAAGGCCTTCTCCAACCTAAGTAATTGTATGGTTCTGTGACTCTAATGCCACCATTGGATTGTCAGACAGAAAAAGAAATCCTTGGCACTTCCATAGCAGTCTTCTTCCTTCAACACTAAGAAAGCTACTCAAGGCTTTGGAGCGTATGATTGTTTTGGCACACCAGACAACAGATAACAGCAAATTAGAGAATTAACAGTGTGTAGATAAACCCATAGAATGTCTCTCAAATATTGATTTTGTTTTTGTAGTAGGCTTGAAATTAAAATGTCTTTCTGTTTACTTTCTTAAGTGATGGCACCCACCCTCATATATTACCTCATCTAGCAAGACATGCTCCTTGATAAGTCAGAGACTTATTTTTCACTCTTTTTGGTGAGAAAAAGTAGGAAACACTTTAGTGTTGATTAGTTACTTCAATATCCTCTCTGTGATATAGTGGCAACAACACAAGCAAACTCAAGTTTCTCCAAATGGAGAGAAAAATCAGAACCTGATAGACTTTCATGTCATGCAAGCCTCTGAATCCAGACAGACCAGAGTGACCTGCTTTGGGGCAAAGCTTCTCAGTTCACTCCGTGTGAAAAATTTCATTATGTTTGTAACAATGTTTCCTCTTATGGGTTTTGTTTACCTCTTCAGTTTACTCCCAAGGACTGGTGACTGCTGACATGGAGCCTTTTATTTCTGTTTTGGCGAATCAAACTGAGGGTCTAAACCCAGAATACAGCAAATCTAAAGACAAGCAACATGCTAAAATTTGATGACTTCATAGGTAAGCTTCAAAGATTATTTCTTACCCCCCAGATTCTCACTCTCTAGTCCTCCCTACCTTCTATGCAGGCCTGGAATCATACCAGATAGCATTGAGCAAGCACGGTTAAAATCATGATATTTAGCATAAAGGATCAAATTACAGCCTCATTTCAGCATGTCCTGGTATCACAGATTATTATCAAAGATGTTCCAGTATTCAAAGGGTGGCTATAAAAAAAATGGAATCTCCCTTTTTACAAATTACTCCTGGGGAGATTCCAATTAGACACAAAAGGAAAAGTTTTCACAAGGAGAACCACCAGTCTGTCACTGGAATAATCTTGTCAGGGAAGTGGCGGAATCCCCAACACTGGATATCTTTAATATTCAACTGGCCAGGGTGCTGGGCCATCTTGTCTAGATGATGCTTTTTTTTGCCCAAGAAAAGTTGTACCAGATGATTATTAAGGTCCCCTTCCAACCTGATACTCTATTTTATGTCAACAGTGCTCTGAACCCAAACAACAGGGTAACCTCAACATCTGTGTGCAAAACACACACACTGAACATCAGCATCTGCTGAAGGACTGGTCCAAAACCAAGGAGTCTCAAAGCTACAGTCTGCACTGCAACAGGTTCCTCCCCATGGAGATGTCAGAGATGTTGCAGGACAACAAAGCAGTTAGGGAAGTGGGAAAAGAGCACAGAAAGTCATTAGCAGGCCTGTTGAGCTCCAGAGAGAATCTCAAGGCAACAAAATGTAGAGCCAAGAGTTATACTGGCCTTCAGACAATCAGCAAATTTCTGGATAGCACGTGTTCCTAATTCAGGAACAGTTCTCATGTTTAAGAGAGTCATTTTACACACACAGCTGCTGCCCAGATTTTACAGTTCAGGCAGTTCCCAAACATCACAGTATTTTTAAAACAAAGAAAACAATGGCCATTTATAGGATCAAATTCTCTACTCATGCTTTGTATCACTACACTGCTGACTATTTAGTGTCTTGAAGAGGAATATGCTCAGTCCAGCAGAAAATCATCACGTATCTCACTGTACTCAGCAGCATACTTAGGCCAGGAACTAGTAGATTCCCACAATTTTGTAGTAGCTTATTTCCCAGCACAAGGCATACTCTCACATAGCACACAGGCTATACAGTGATCTCATGGTAATAAAGTATGGACTGCAATACAAGGAATGATTGTTTGTAAGAACTTGCATGTAACTGGAAAAAAATCAACCTAGTTTCTGTTTCTATCTGATCACATAAAGAGCAAATACTGCTCAGACTTTGATGTACTCCTGCACCTGACTGTACAATTTTTATTTGATAGTGGCTGTAAGCACAAAACATCCAGCTTCTGTTTGCATAATTATTTTTATTATGTTAAAATTTTATCCTGTGGTTAGCAACAACATTCCAAAACCTTATACACAGAAGCTCACTTACATACTGGGTTATTTAAATTGCAACAAGTAGAAATTTATCTCCTCTAAAAACCACACACAACAGAGCAAAACAGATGGCTCAGGAGAATGGAGAAGGAATGGCGAGTCAATAATACTTCTTCCACCATCAAAAAGTGAACAGAAGAATAAATAACCAGAACTAAATAAATATGGTAATCTCCACATCCAGCAATAGGTAAAACCTATTAGAGAAACCAACAGAAGAAAGCAAGCAACTTCTTTAATAGGAAATACAGCATCAAGTTCAGGAGTGAGGGAATTGCTTTGTTTGGCTTTTCTAAACAAAGTCCTTGGTGAGACAATTGCTGTGCTATTAGCTAGTGCAGCAGCAGTTCAAGTGAGTAGCTTTCCCTGGAAATACAGCTGCACTGCCTCTTGCAGACACAATTACAGGAAAGTTTTCTAATCAGTGTTGAAGTTGCACTGGTGTTTTTAAGATGCACCTTCACATTATTTTAAAGACTGCTTTCCCTTCATGTAGAGGGCAGATTTAGGCATATGCAGGAGGTGCAGAGTCATACAGATGACAGCAGAGCTGCATTTCCATGCAAACAGATGCATAAGAACAGTCATGTCCACATCACTCTCTGTCTCTCCCCCCAGCAGTAAAACAAAACCTGAACTATTCTATTTCAGCACTTGTCATAGGGCCATCGGCACACCTTGCTATCACGTCTGTGATCAGCTTAAGTGGCCTTATTACAGCTGCAGAGGAGCTGTGCTCAGAGAAACAGTCCCCTGACAACAGGAACACATCACTGCAGCTGTGTATCCACCCATACCCACACTGCCACCACCTCTGCATCTGTGCACCCTGGAGGAAGCTGGGCTAAAACACAGGGGAGGCCACAGGAGGACATGTACAGCAGTGGAGCAGCATGTGGGATGGTGGATCTGTCATTTCCAACTGCTTCAAAGCTTGGGATGGCTTCTCTACATTGCAAGAGGCAGAAGTAGTAGTCCAAGAAAACTTTATGCCCATTAAGTCTGCTGGTAAGGCTCACTATCAGAGATAAGATGTGATGATAAGACGCTCCCTACGATGTGAGCATCTGCAAATAAGCCCAGGACTGGAACAATTACATTTCATAAGCTCTGTTCAAAACTCTAATTTAAAACAGCAAGAAGTGGCTGTGTCAGTAAAGAAAAAAAAAATGCAGCTCTACTCTAAAATCATGCTCTTGGTTTTACTGAAGAATACACAGTATTTACATGTAAATTAAATCCTGCATGAAAAGGGGGACAGAGAAGAAAAAACTTTTTATACAAAACCAGCCTAAACACTGAAGATATGTCCAAAGCAGAACTGGAGACTGGTCCTTTTGCCACCTCCCATCCCCACCAGCTCTTGAGTTAGGGAACTGCTTTTCAGATTCCTGCCTTGCTTTTCAAAGGAAACTCAAAAGCACAAAAAACCAAACAGACCAACAAGAAGCATGTTTTCTGTTCAACAACTACAGAAATAAATTTTGCTATTCGCAAAAAGAGAATTTTCCTATCATCATGGATGGCCACTTTTTTGCACCCATTATACTTAAATGATGATGCATTTTTCTTAACTTTCACAATGGCTGTTTGCATTTAGTCATTTTCTGAGGAGGCAAGAAGCTTAAATGAGTGCCTTTGCTCATTATTTAGGTTCTCTATTTGCATAACTCCTGCACAACTGCTCCATTAAACACCTCTTCCCCTCCAAGGCCAATTTTAAAAAGCCTCCTGCTTTATGAGACTGACAAGTATGACTCACAGTATTCCCCACATTCATTCCCCCAGGCCTCGTGGGATGTTATGCAGCCAGCAAAAGTACCTGTTCCAGTTCATACTCCCCCACGCCCACTGCTGCTGCAGTAAGCCCTTACAGCAATCTGGGGAAAAAGTAAAGCTATTTCTCTGCTGTAGGCAGGAAACAAATAGTAACAGTATTTGCTTTTCATATTGTCCTTCTCAGCACCACAGTTAGCAAGAGAGAGTAGTTGAACACAATGAAGGAAGTTACACACTCTCCTCCCTGTTCTTCCTGTGCTCTTATTCCCACCAGAAACTTGGGAGTTTCTCAAGACCCTCAAACTGCTTTTCAGTAATCCTTCAAACCATTCCCATTTTCTATCAGCAAGGCAGAAAGTTATTCAACATAGATTATCTACTCTTAAAGTTCCTTCCATGCCCAAGAAACACATTTAAATACTCCACACATATGACATTCAGGACCAAAACCAGCAACTTCTCTCTCCAGCAGAGAATCGAAAATCAACAGGTACCATATCCCTGCATACTTGACTTCTATCCCCACAAAAAAGCTTCTCTCATAATTACAAAAATACCTCCTTCAGTCTAACAGTCAACATTCATTCACTGCAGAGTACTGAGAAGAGCTGATTTTACAGTTTGTGCTCATGGACAGCAGGTTTTCAAAGAGGGAATGTGTCCTAGAAAGCTTTCCACTGGCTGTTATCATCCTCCACTGCTCAAAGGACAGACTGATAAAGAACGAAATACACATTTAGAAATGATAGTCACTACTGAAGAGATACAAAGATTTCTTACAAAGTAAGCTGCATTGTATGAGCCCAAGCTTCAAATACATCTGTGGCAACAATAATTTCTTCAGTGTTCAAAGTTAAAGACACCTTAGAAATTAGATTAAAAATCTGTTGCCATTTAAGACAAATCCCAGGACTACTGCGGCAACCACATCATGTCAGTGCAGGGGGAACATATGGTGTGCTGCAGCAGGAAACACACCCACGGTATCTGAAGAGAGCCCTTGTAGAGCCAAGCACTCCCAAACCAGACGCATATTTTATCTAATGCGGCTAAAGCCAGGAGTTTGCATCATAGAAACAATAGCTCCTCCCAGACAGTTAGGAATTCTGCAAGTCAGACAGCAAATCAAAAGCTGAACAATCCCCAGCCAGCTCTCAAAGATCTTGCCAACCTAAGTGCATTGATCCACCGTATCTCTGCTTGTTAGTCTGATACTCTTTGGACCTTGACTGAAGCACCATCCAAGCCACCTGCCATGAGGCCTCTTGGTGGAAGCCCTGGAGGTTATAACCATATTTTATAAAATCCTTTAAGGATCAGGTCCAGCTCTGCTTTGTGGACACACACATGTTAAGAGAACACCATTCCTCCTGCCACATTCACTTTCCTTCACTGTTAAGAGAACCAAAGCCCTCTAAGAAGAGTTGTTTTATTATGCCCATTCTACTCCTTAGTCTCAAAAGAATAACAAAAAGACCAGTTTCCTGCAGAAGACAGGTTTCTCATAAAGGAAAGGCCTGGCTGCATATAAGAGGCCTCCTAAGAATTTTACTAATAGGGAGAATCATGTCAGTCCCATTCCACATTGTCTTCACAGCTGCATTCCATTTCCTCTGTACCCTGGTCATCATGGCTTCCTCAGGTAGTTAGAGACTACTGCAGAGATAAGGCTTTAGCCTCAACTCTGTACCAACAAAGATAATTTTAAAAAGAAATGTGTATAAATGTCTTTGGTAGCTGCAGGTTTCAAATTACTAGCAAACCCATGCTAGTAGAAACTGTTTGTCGGAAAGGTGTAATGAAAAATAGCTGCATAATATAAGTTGCAAGGCAGTGATATGCAGTTAAATAATGGAAAGAGATTAATTAAAATAAATAGGCAAGGGAGAGTAGTTTTCAGATCAGATCTGAAATGAGACAAAGTCAACAACATGAAAGTGAAACGAAAGGTCTAATAAGCAATCTGCAGCAAGCAGAAGACTTGAGCAGGGAGAGAGAAACCAGCAAATTCACATTAAGATCACAGCCGAGGAGAAGCACATGGAAAGAGAGAAACATCACTAGTAATATTTAATGACATAAGAGCAATTAACATTACTAGGTATGTGAAAAGACAAGCCATGGCATGGCATTCTGCAGCTATTTAGATGTTCATGCAGTAATCTGATGCACCTGCTTGGACACCTTGTTCTTCTTTTGCCTATTTGTTTTATGCAGATGTTTTCTTATCATAGGCTCCAGAAAATGCAGAACATGAGGACCCCAGCTCAAGTATTAACCTGTAGCACACCTGCTACAACAAAGTTAAATAAGATGCACAGCTGACAATGATTGCTGCAGGACAAACACTGCTTGGCAGATTTGCTGACCCCAAAGTACAACAAAGAGATCAGAAAATGAAAGTGAAGATACGCATTTGATAAAAGATTATCCATGAAGGAAAAAAAAAAAGCCACAAAAAACCCCACACTCGCCTGATAAGGCATAGCTTATAAAAAGAATTATCATGTGAAACACTGGTGTGAAAGTAGCCAGCAGAGTCTACACTTCAATTCTTTTCCAAGAATTGTTATGCTTCAAGTGGTAAACAAACATTTTTTTCATGCAACTATTTATAACTTTAAGACCACCCAGTAAGAACATTACATTCAACTCCAAGGATGTCAAACCAACAAATTTGTTTTAGTAAGACTCCTCTGTGCACGTTCTGAGAGGTCTTCCTGCTCTTAACAAAAGTAGGAACAGTACCACATTTTATTCCTATTTGTCTTTGAGGTTACAATAAAATTAGGACAGGTATGCAGAGTCTCTTCCCCATGAGTTCTTTAACTGTACATCACTACAGTATCAGAGATTTCTTGCACATGGAGCAGCATGCTTGCACTTTAACTTCTGCTGTATGAAGAGTATACAGAATTGATTATTTTGGGCTCAGAGAGGCAGGGATAACACTATCACAAATATATCTGCTATCCTAACATAAGAAAGATGCAATCTCACTGCAGAAGAGACAACCTTTACTGTTCTTTCATAAGATTCCACAATGTCAGAAGATACAGCATGGCACACATCATCTGTGGAGGTTATGAAGAGACTTTATCGTAGGGGAGGCTCAAACTAACAGAAGTTTTGATTTTCAGATACTTTTTCAGTTTGCCAAACCCCAGCACTTATTAAACATACTTGATCTGGAACCTCTGACAAGAATATTATTAAAAATAAAGCCCCCTTTTAAGTAGTTCAGTTTTTTTCAGAGTTAAACTAACCTGCTTCTTTAGCTCAGCCAGCAGGTTACCTACCAATTCCAACTCACATTAAAGCAATTTTACAAGTTACACCAGAAAATGTTATACTCGTGTTTCACTCCAAGTTGAAAGTCTCATGCAGGATTTCCCACACCTCCTTTTCTTCTGAACTATCAGCATCATAGTAACAAATATATATTCTGCAAAGCAAGCATGAATGGCTCCTGTTAACAGCATTAAGGGCTTGCACATGTAATAAGCAACACTATTTACACAGTCTCAAGAAAAGGTGGCATCTACACTCTTATTAATTAACCCAAGGAAAGCAACGCATTCCCTCTAAAATCAGGAGGAAAATTTTAGAGTTGTCTTTTAATTTGCTGCATACAAAATTGATTCTTTAAAAAGCCCACCTGTTAGAAATGCTGTATCTTCTATTTCCTGGCACTAAGCTGATGAAACACTTGACTGAGCCTACCTCCAGCACCAGCAGGACACACTGACAGGCTGGGGGTGCAGGAGGAAAGGCACCTGCAGTGCCATCTTGCTCAGAGCTGTGCTCAGGAGCACACTGAGACCTATTCTCCACAGCACCCTGGTCTTGGCTCTCAAGGGCTCTCTGCAAGTTTTGGGGGGCAGGGGGCTATTTCTGCAACCCACAGCAGACATCAAGTCTCTGCAGCTGCTGCCTCACCAGCAAGGTCAGGAAAAGGGAGGAACCAGACTGAGGCATGGTATCTGCCATTTCAAACTCTGCAGTTACTTCCCTTTACACAGGCGTGGAGGGAGGTGAGGATCCCTCTGACCAAGCCCACCTGCCTCTGTCACCAGTACTCAGATTTGGGATTGGGGTGGAAGGAATAGCATCAAAGGAAGACCACTCTAGGGAACACAGATGCTAAAGAGAGCAAGAATGCTCAGGTAATTATGAACAAGCCTGGACACTGACTAAGCGGCGTCCCACAAGCAACTTCCTACCGTGCAACAACAAAAACCACACTATGCTACTTTAGACTACAAGTCACTAAATAAGGACTGAACACAGGCAGAGAGAGCAAGATATCCCTTATCCCTCAAGGCTGTCTTGCTATGCCAGGACTGACACTTTGTCCACACACAGTTGCCATCCCACCATTCTGTAGCTAAGCAAGATTTCGGTCACCAGAAATGTCAAACACAGACTGCTTTCACTAATGAGAAATAGAGCGGCATCTTCTCGTGCCTCTGCCAAGACCCACCAACATGCAGACAAACAGCACTGTGAGCCTTATGTAACTCTTGAGGTTGGCAAAGCAAAAAATTAGGATCTCAAGGTTCTTATGAGAGGCAATATGTAAAATTCTTAAAAAGTAATTGCTGCTAGTGAGTATAATGATGGTTTCAGGTGCATATTTTCCCAAAAGAGTCATTACACTGCCTCTGTGCATACTGTCTCTGTGGTTCTGTGGATACCCACTTTTTGCTGTGTTGCAGCATAACACAGGCAGTCTGGAAAGGGGTGGGGTGGCAGGGGGAACAGCACTGAAGTCCACACAATCAGGTTCTGTTCCCAAATCTGACAATATGTCCCTATATGACCTTCCATGAGCCAGTTACAAATTCCATGCCCCCACTTATGCTTTTGTAAAATGAACACACTTCAAAATGCTACACTAAGATACTGGGAAGTTGCATCAGTTCTTTTGTTTCAGAGTTCAGGATTTTTTTTTCTGTTAAACTTAGATTAGATACTAACAGGAACTTTGCCCTCAGAAGTACAACACTTCCTACTTGTACTCAGCCTGCTCCTGTACTCTTACCTTCATTACAACTGCCTTCATTCTCCACTTTATGAGATCTTCCCAAGGTTCAACTATTTTCTCTTTACCAGAAGAGCTACTTACTATAACAACCTCCCAGGGAACCAGGGGAAGTATTAGATTGTTGCCCCATTTAATCATACTTCTTTCTTCCTTCCAACAATTCCACAGGACTGTGCACAGCAATAACAGCACGGGGAGCAAGGATCACACTCGGCACACACTGACCCAAGACATCCTGCAAGCTTCTTCCTTCCAACAATGCACAAACAGAAGGGGGTGGAGAGCACTTCCCTTGTGGAAAAAACAATACACACCTGTAAAAGCTTATCCCAATCCACTTTACTGAACCTGATTAAGGTAGCACTTATGAAAAATAGAGAAGGAATAGCAGACAACATCTTGCTGGTTTCTCAAACCAAATATACCAAAATTAATGGAAACATTTCAAATTTGGAAAAGCTCACCTGGTATAATCTACCTCCTCTGGACACAAACCAGACATATAACACCCGAGGATTTGGCTTCTTTAAATTCAGTGTAATCACTTGCTGCTTCAGTGAAGTTGGGCTACACTCTTATTGCTGCCTAGGAGTTAAAGCTTTATTTTCCAAAACACAAAGACACTTGCATAGGCACAAAAGACCTACACAAAGCACAGAAGAGCTATAAGCCTAACCCACCAGCCTGTATCTATATTAATTTTCAAAAAAAAACCCCAAACAACACACAGAACAGCCAGTGCCTTTTATACTGCTGGCAAACATTTGCTTAAACTATCTTAAAAAGCACATTATTTCAAAGTACAATGCAACACCTTTTTAAAAAGAATACTATTTAAACCCACAAAGCATAACAGATACATTTGTATTTTATCTCATTGCTCTCTAATTGTGAACTATATTTGGTATTACAGAAAGTGAACTTAATTTTCCTTTTTTTGTTAAATGTTCCAAATTTAGCAATAAAATTCGCGGAAGAAAAAATATTACTGTATTTACTCTCAAACTAATTAACCTATGAATATAAAAGCATACAAGTTCTAACAGCACATAAAGGATTTGTATTAGTGACAATTTAAGAAGTTTATCCTTTTAGAGCAGCTCATTTCCTGAATTAGACATTCTGAGTGAACTTCTTTGTACTGAACTAAGTTAAGCCACTTTCCATGTGCCAGGCAATGAAACCGAGTGTATGACCAGCTACCAATGTTTAAAGAAAAGCCACAAAAAAAAGGTTTGTTATTGTTGGAAAGGAAATATCTACTGTATAGAAGTGTAGAACATCCAACTTATCAAGCAAAAATAGTTCCTCTATGCATTTGGAAGATAAAAATATTTATGAAACTTTCTGCATGCAACACTTCTGCTCAATGCCACACATTTACTTTTCTGCCTACTTTTCTAACTGGAAAGATACTTAAATTTTTTTTGCAATAGCAGTTAAACCGAAATCTGTCCGTGCTTTTGTCTGTTTTACCCAGAACAGCTTGTTAATTTACCGTTCAGTTTCCACATACCAGTCAGAAGCTACAGAAGGAAGTAACATGACAGAAAAACACACATTTAGGCAACACAGCGCTTACTTCCTTAAAAGGTCTCTCAATTTATTTTTCTAAAGCTGCTGAATCTACCCACTTGAGACTATCAAGATGAGAATTTATACAAGGAGTGCAAGCTATTTGTTTAGAGTTTCTCATAGTCATAGTAAAATTATAATTTGGGCTTAAAAACAAAAATTACAAATGGATCTTCACAAGTGGTCTAGAAGCCTGAGACTGACAAAAACGATGTATATCTGCATATGCATAAACAAGGTTATAAGGAACACTTGATTTAGACAGTAGGAGAGTTGTAAGCAGCGTTTTATAGCACAGAGAGGCCTCTCTGGGATACACCAGTCAACTGAAGTTATTCAAAAGGAAATCATCAGTGCAGTAACACTGCACAAGCTGATTTCCTGTGTCATTTTAATACTTCATAAGTTAGTTATTGTAAATAAGTTCCCTAAAACACCAAAATAACTCAATACAGCCAGAAAAATGACTAGTGGATCTCTATCGAAATTAGTATTTTTCGGCTGAAGAATCATGACTAGAACTGCAAATGCTTTAACTCCGTGTTATTTCTGCATTAAGTAGTACTGACCACGTTAATACTGTCTACACTGAATAAAGTCCTCACTAGCATCTTCAGCTTTATGCTACAGATTTTCAGATAGCCTTTTGGTTACAAGCACACCAAAAGGGTGCCTGCCAGAATCTACCTGCAGGCAAAAGGATTTGGGGAAAACATCAGCTACGGGAACTTACATTTTGAAAATATTTTTTAAAAATTAATACATCTATATATAAGAAAAATTATTCCAGAAGGCAAAAATATGCCTTAAAGATTTAAGGTTCAAAACCTGCTCTTAAAACTGTTCAGAGTTTAAGCCTCTGACCTAAAACAGGGATCTAATTTTCTACCTGCTTCTTATTGAAGCTTCCAACCAGAAGCATCACAGATTTTAAATACTGTCAGAGATTAAATACACTAATGTACTCAAAATGCCCTTTTCTTTCTATTCAAAGCCAAAATCACTACCAAAACATCACAGTGTTCTTCAGTTACTATTTCTACATTTGGTTTTCTTTACTTTTTTCTGTCTCCCTTTTTCTCCCATCCCCCTCAAGACTGCCGCCATACTGTACTTTCCTTTTAGCACTACAGGTCTTCCTTAGAAGCTTATTTGCCTTGCTTCTCCTGAATTCTTTTCTCTTCCTAACAAATAAACTTTCTAGATAACTAGAATACATATGATCTGGAAAGCAAACTGTGTTACCAGCCTGATATAGTCACAGTGTGCCTTAGCAAGAAATTGCTTCCTGCTTTTCTAACAACAGCATTTTTCAACTTGAGATTCCCAAATGCTGTCATCTTTCCTAAATGCTTCAGTAAAAGGATACTTACTCTCCACACAGCTACATTCACTATCAGGGAGGCAAGTTCCAGCCAGGTGAGCTTTTCCCCATTTCTCCTTTTTTTTATTTTTTCCCCCTGAGAAATCTCAAAAGACATTGAATACAAGTTTTCCTCAAGAAATCAGCACGACTGAAATTTTAAAAGAATTATTCTCAGCTTAAGAAAGAGAAACAAAACAAAATTCTTGTATTTTCAAATTTTATATATATATATATGGCTTGAAGACAGCAATATTAGGGGTGGGAAATTACTTTCCTGCTTAAATCAGCAAAGAATATAAATCATAACACTGAGAATATCATTCTGCCTCCTATTACAATCACTATAAATTGTTAGTGCCAGCAGTCAGATTAGTCTGACAAACCTGTTCCAGCTCAGTGGCACAACTCAGAGTGGGTAACAGCACGGGGTAATTTTTACAAGTACGGAGCACTTCGCTTTTTCCACAGAAAAAAATAAACCCTTCCAAATTCAAAGCGGCTGAACTGAACCAGCTACATGCTACCAGGTAAGCTACAATATGTAGCTACTAGTGAAGTATTTTAACATTCACTTCATGGCCAGGGTCTCTGTTCTGGTCTGCCTTTTTTATAAAATGCTCAATTACATTAAACACATAGATTTTGTATTGTATGTTTGTTAAGCCTCTTCCTTTCCTTTCCTCCCTTCCCACCCCACAATACTCATGCACCCAAATCTCATAACCCAGTGCCCTGTGTCATACTGCCTAATCCAGCAGTGGCCCCACCACATGCACGGGCAGTATAATCTGTTCAGTAGTCCAACTGGACAGCAGATGGCTTTGCATCAAATGCTGATTAAAAAAACCACCTCCATCAAACACTTACAAAAATACATAGTTTCATCAATACATTTACCGTTTTTACTGAGCAAATGTACAATACATGTAAAATACAAGCAAGGTATATACATTTTCCAAAGCTACTGTACAAGACTGCATTAGGAATTTTAGAGTTCCAGCTTCCTTTCAAAAGGGGTAAACACAGCTGTACACAGATAAAACAAACCCCACCAATCCCACATCCAGCTGACCTTGATACTTGAGGTGAAAATGAGCTACCAAATTAAAAAAAGAAAAGAAAAGGAAAAGGAAAAGCCACCCCAAATGACCGGATGGGAATTTGCTCAAGTGTTGTGTTTATTTGGTTTATTTGATGGAAGTAAGAAAAGACAAGTTTTACAACTCAGAAGAAAATGATATTACTGAAGATTCTCTGCACCTTTCTGACATAGAGAAAAGTCAGGAGCACGAGACACGTCAAAACTTGTGCTGCAATTACCATACTCATGTATTTGTCATATTTCCCATGAGTAAAACCAAATGAACCTCGCCTCTTAGAAGCATTTATATCAGCAGCTTTCTCTGGGTGGAGCAAACAACTCGGAAGCATAAACAGACATTAACTCATACTACCTCATATACCAACAAAAAAAAAAAAAAAAAAAAAAAAAAAAAAAAAAAAAAAAAACCAACTTGAAAATATGGCTTGTTAGAGCAGTTTTAATACAAATATCTCATTTAAAAAATCACTTTGTACTATTAAAGATGTGTTTCCATATTTGCTGCTCCATTACTAAAAACAGTAAGATAGCTTACTAGCAGTGATGGATACTAAATACGTTAGTAACCTGCATTAAATACTTATCGCAGGTGATCTAGTATTAGATTCGACAAGTTCACTCTACGAGCTGCCTAGTAAATAAAGTTTATTCGCCTTTCCCCTTCAAATTTTTTACGGAAAAAAAGCGCTGAGTTTCAGCATCTCTGGATGGTTCTGCATCCAGATCAGTACGACTAAAGACTGAGACTTAGAGTCACGTGATGTAAATCCTGAAAAAAATAATAACAGTAAATTGTGCTTAAAGTAGCTTCACAAAAGCAGACTTAAAAGAAGGCCAAGAAGCACTGGCAACCTATGGGATGGAAAAACAATCCACACCGACCAGTGGAGAGACGCTACAACCAATGCAGCCTCTTCCAGCAGACCCGAGACCCGGTCTGCAATCACTGTTGCAGGGTGTTCGAGCCGGGCAAGCTGCGAGAGGCACAGATTGCCATTTTGAAACACCGCCTCACGCCCGCACGGCGGTGCCAGCCCACGGGCAGCCTCCTGCCCCCGCACGCCGCCCACGGCAGCGCTGCGGACCCGCAGTACCGCGGCTCCCTCGGCCCCGCCGGGACC
>WBNO01010591.1:661950-683591 GCA_013400575.1 Peucedramus taeniatus
ATGTAGTTGTTTTCGCAGTAGTCGGCGACTCGAGTGAGGTTCTGGTAGCTCTCGAGCAGAGCCCGCTTGCCAGAAGGGATTTCCTCCTCTAGCAACATCTGCAACTCTGCCATTTTCCACCCCTCCGCATCGCTTCCTCTTGCATTAAAGAGACAGCGGCAGCGCCGGGCTTGCAACCCGCCTGGTATTGTGGGATTCCTCCTCGCCTCGCTTTCGTGAACGCTCGCTTTCCCCACCCATCCTTCCCCCTCCGAGGGGAGGGGAAAAAAAGAAAAAAAAAAACCAAACCAAGAAAAAAGAGGAAAAGCCCGCCCTCGCTGTGCGAAGGCAGCCGGGAGTTGTAGGCAGGGCCGCTCGCATGCGCGGGGCGGCCGCCGCTCACGGGCACCGCCCGCGGGCCGGAGGGATGTGGTGGGGCCCAGAGTGCTCCGGCCTGGCTGGGTCCTGCGGCGGGACGGCGGCAACCTCCTTATGGGAGCCCTGAGACGAGGAGAGGCAGTGATGTCTGTCCCCCGCTCGGCTCAGAAAAGCCCCAGCTCCACAGCGCTGCTCGGAGGCAGCGCCTCTGCAGGAGAGGCCAAAAGGGTCTGGGAGGGAAGCACTGCTCTGGTTATCTGGCCGTCTGGCAGGCTAGAAATTTGGAAGATTGCAGAATCAATTAGGTTGGAAAAGGTCTCTGAAACCATCGAGTCCAACCTATGACTGAACACCACCGGGCAACTAGACCACAGCCATAAATGTCATGTCCAGTGTTTCCTTAAACACCTCCAGGGACAGTGACTCCTCTACCTGCCTGGGCAAAGCATTCCAAAGATGGCAAAAGACTGGTAAGATGTTAGAGGGATCATGATTTGGGGCAACTAGTCCTTTCCAGGAAAGTATCCCATGAGGGAGAGGGAGAAATACTGAATCCAAGCTGTGTAAAGTCAAGGCCTACCCAGTATAACTACTAACAATTAGTGATTGCCTGCATTTAGGTTCATAAGAAGAGCTTAAAACTTGGCTGAGATAAATACAGTATTCATTTACCTCAGTTGTTAATCATTGTTCAGGGCTTCCTCTGGCTTTTAGCAAAGGTATGGAAGACAAAGGTCTGGTGATTACTTAGTACAATCTTGCGTGTGTTTTTTGTAAGCAAAATCTTGATTCTGCAGTTGTGCCAGAAGAGAAGCCAGTAACAGCAGGTGACTGCTCTGCTGAGATGTCCGTGCCTCCTCTTGCAATGAGTAACAGGCCCAGAAAAAGCCATCTCCAAGGCTCTGCTGTTCGTGCTGTGTGTCTACAGTCACAAACACAGTTAGTTCTTGCATTTTAGTAGTTCTCCTGGAGAAATCCACACAGTGGTAAAAAGTCAGCATGTTTCAGAAAAAAGCAGTCTCAAGCTCACATCATAGTAAGAGGATACTGCCTCATCTCTGCAGGATCATGTCACATTTTACATGGTCTCTGCAGTCTGTCTCCTGTTTGCAGTACTGTTTTGGTCAGGTGTACTTGCTGCTGTCTCTAAATCAAGGTGGAGAGGGAAAAAAATAGATCTCCGTTCACCTCTGTGGTCAGGAAAGTCCAGCGTTTCAGCCCAGAACTGTAGAAGCAAGGATAAAGGTAGAGAGCCTGGAAAGGACCAGTGGGCCTGGGAGACTCTTTGCAGCTGGAGTTACGGAAAACACCCCTGTCTGGGAACAGCCAGACAGGTACCAAGGAAAGTATTTGAGAGCTCTTTGAGGAGCAGAAGGAGCTGGTACGTTTGCAGCACTTGCTGTGGGATAGAAATGCATCTACATTGGTATCTCCTGATGGTTAATTTACTTGGCAGCTTAGCAAAATAGTTTTCCAAAGGGGTTTCAGTAACTCTCTTTAGGGCAGCGTATAATGTCCAAACACTTTGTGTTGTATTCCTTTTAATGTAAAATAATTAAGTTTGTTTGTATTGAGATATTGGCAAGCTTTAAATGTGTCCCAGGGTGAGTGTGACCCGAACCCCCCTGATGCCTCAGGTTTTAGCTTTTATGTTTATCAGATTCTGTACTGCTTTAGTGTGTAGTTCTGAGCTTCATATTAAGGGATAGTAAGCTCTGTTCGCAGAATGGGTAGACAAAACAATTCCTTCTCTAGCTGGGGACCAAGGACAGATGATCCAAATTTCAGGCCCAAGAGCATAAACAATGTGGACTGAAGAGAAAAAAACAAGAAGGATGGGACTTCATAAGCTAAAGCTATAATTGTAAAATCAACTCCAATATGCTAACAGACAAGAACTTATAAAAGTAAGAGACCCTGTGACCAGTCATCCATTTTGTGACCATTTTGGGTTCTTCTTGGGTGGGCTGAGAGCCTGGCTGGGCTCTTGTACTGCCCAAGGTGTATCCACTGCGGTCTTCTAATAAATACCTACTTTAATTCTGTCTAGTCTCTATTCTAGGTCAGCCTTCACAAGGCATCACCCCTCTTGGGCACTGGCTTCTCTTTGTTTCCAGTACTGCCTTCTTGTTTCCAGCTACATATTAATACAAAGACAAATTCGATTTCTCTATTCACTTTGGCTGCAAATTGCTTAACACCCATTGGCTTGAGTCTGTAATTGCCTCCAGATCACAGACTAGCTTAATGGAAGCTGTTAACATCCTCAAATGTAGCACAATTTTTGTTGGCTCTTCTTAAAATGTTACAGCTGCCCCTGTAAAAGAAATGACAGATGTGTGGGGCCTTGCCCATCAACTTTTTTCGGTATGAGAAAAATGAGTGGCACGTGTTTTGCTGCTAAATGTATTCTTCTTCACTTTGGTCAGCAAATATCTCCTGCAAGCCCATGGCAGGACAGCCGCTGAACAGGCAGTGGGGGCTCCCGGGGGATGCATCCACCTCGCACAGAGGAGCAGCGGCTCCAGGAGGGCTTGCAGCCTCGAGCCCTGCTGTGACCTGAAAGGCCTTGCACAAACCCCACCAAGTGTACTTCAAAGGTTCTCACAACTCAAGAAGACCTTGGAGGAGCACATCAAAGGTCGCCACCTTGTGACAGCTGAGCTGAGGCTTTTCTGCAGCTGCCGTGGCACAGCCAGTCTGATAGACCTGGGGTAGATAAACCAAACTGGCTCCAGGTGCACTCCTGCAGGACCTGTCAGCTGGGTGCCATGCAACCCTGGCAGTGCTGCTGTGAGGGCCACACAGTGTAAGATGTACTGGGAATTGTGGTGTGGATATGCCCAGCTGATAAGATCAGCAGGCCTTATTAGCTTTTGCCCCATGCTAGTTCTCCTTCTTTCTAAATAACTCTCTGCAGGGTCCCTTGAGTGTCTTTGCTGGGTGTTCCTCCTGTCTGAGGCTCTTGGATGGTGCATTGGCTCAGGTGCAATAGATCAAAGCTGGCTCCACGAGTCTGCATGCTGTGTACACCAAGTGATTCTAAAACACCTGAAAGAGTGCAAATCTAGCAGAACCAGCGCTGAGCCACAATCAATAAACCTTGGGCTTGAGCTGATATTTGCTGAAGATAGTAGTGTGCATCTAAACTGCATTTACTGGGGTTTCTTTTCAGAAACTATTTTGTTCTGTTGTTCTTTTAATTTTGGTTTATTTTGTTGGGTCTGAGCTCTTTTGCTCTGTCACACTTTCTCATTGTACCAGGCAATAAACTGCTGATTAGAAAAAAAAAATTACCTAACTTACACAAGATACTTTGAGTGTGCAAAAGAGCTGGGAATTAATATTTTCCTGGCTTGGGATGCTGGACTGGCAGATGAAAAAATGTAATTATGTCCATCAATCTCCAGCTAAACAATTGCCCAAATGAGATCCTATCCAGAGTAAAATGTGCTTATATATCTCTCAATGTCTCAACTTTACGTCTGAGATTTTCTCCTCCTCAGTGGGGCATGAGATCTCCAGGGGCAATCCTGTCTTTCTGGGACAATAGGCCATTTTTGGCTGGGAAAGAAAAATGTGACTATATTCTAAGTGCTGTTTAGAACAGCAGCAAAGTAGCAGTATCACAGCAACTTCTCCTGCACTGTAATTTGTGTAGCTCTGTAACTGTTCCCTTTCCTTGGCCATAGATTGGCATGTGTCTTTGTTTTTCCCTAGGGAACGAACAGTACTTGCTTCAGTAGTGTTGATTGGAAAATAACCCTTTATTTTTTGTTGGACCATTTCTCAGCTGGATTGATTCCTGATTCGGTTGTTTAGCTGCACAAGCACTTCTGACAGTGCAATGGAAAGGGAGATGAGGGATCTGAGGGGGCAGCTGGAAGCACAGAGGACACAGGGCTGTTCAGATCAGCCACATCAGCTCTGCTGCCAAATGCCAAGCCTCATTTTCTTGTAAGAAAATTTTTGTTAATTGCAATGATAGTTACACAAGTATGGCTGTACTAGGACGAGCCTTTGTGAATACTTAATACACTTATTTTTTTTTTTTTTTTCTTGGTGCCAAAATTTACTTTTTTGGTATTTCCTCCTCCTGTTTAATAGCTGCCCAAGAAGGTGCATAGCTGCATTGGGTTGCTTTCCTTTGCTTTAGCACAGAGCCTTATTTAAGAACCAGAACCCATATTGATATTTCAGTTATCATCACAGGTTGTCTGAGTATTGCAGAGATGAATGAGGCTGTTCCTGCATTTTGGAGACAATTTGTCATGCACTCTGCACTCTTGTGGTCACCTCCATGTGCCCTTTTTCCCAATTAATATTTTTAAGGTTTTCATCACAGCTGTTAACAGCTGGAGATGCTGCTTCCTGGCTTGCCAGGGGAGCAGGGGTGTTTGGGGCAAGACTACATCCCTGAGCTGGTCGGAGACCCCAGCACAGCCCCCTGGCAGTTGCTAGGCAGCCACAAGCTCTGTGCAGCACAGCCAGGCATTGCTAGGCAGCCTGAGCTGCTGGGGAGCACAGAAGTAATAAGATTCAAAATTGCAGCTTCAAGAATGCACAAGATAAGAGTGGCAAAAAATAAATAGTTTTACTGTATTTTGACATGACCTTTCTCCTCTAATATATTTTCACTTGCAGGATTTGCCTTCTGTCTCAACCTCATTTCTCATAAAACTCTCTCCTCTTCATCCCTCCTGCATGCTTATCTTCTCTCCTCAGCAGTATTCTGGTGTCAGCAATCCTCCTTTTCCATCACCTCTGCTACCCTTTTCTCCATCTGTCACCTCAGTTGTTCTCCCATGTTCCACTGGATCCCTTGTTCCTTTGGCCTCTTTAATTTTGTCTTTCTTTCTTGCATATTTCTCAGCTCAGCCTTTGGCCATTAGGTTGTCTCCTGATGTTTCCTTTCCACTTTTACTGCATCAAGGAATTCCTCTCCTATTTTCCCTTCCCAGCTCCCAATCTAGGTCCCTTCTGCTGCTGTCACTTCCAGCTGCCCATCACAAGGTAGGTTTATCTTCTTAATCCCTCAAAATAGTGTCAAGGCATCCACTGCCCTAAGAACATTGGAAAAATGGGGGACCTAGACCCTGGTGGTGCAGCCAGATAGATGCAGAACCTCAGGTAGCCCGTTTCCTTCTAGACCTACCTGGGAAGATGGCTATTGTGTGACAAATGCTAAGATGACTTGCTTCTTACACCACTAACACATGGAGCTAAACTGTTTTGTTATAAGAACATTTTGAGAAAGGGCTGACTTTAGGGCAGCCACTTAAAGCAGGAGGTGGGCTTCTGCAGTAATCCTTTTTATTAGCGGTTTTTTTCATTCTTTTATTTTATGGCTTTGGAAAGGTAATTTAAATATGAAAAGAGCCATCTTATTGCTAGGGGTAGGCATGGGGTGAAAGTCAGCTTTTTCAATAGACCCATGCAGGTTTGGCATACTCATTAGAGGATAGGTTGGGATTTCCTGAGTTAATAGCTGTTTGTTGGAGGATGGCAATCCTTTAAAATGGAAGAATTTCTTTGATGTGCATATATGAAATAAAAATTTTCCTGGGAAAGGTTTTTCACCCTACATGAAGCTTCTGGTCAAAAGCAGACAGAGAGACACCTTGGCCAGGAAAAAGTAATATTTGCATAATTAGCAGTGAATGGGAATATTCAAAGACAAGTCTCCTGTGACTCTAAATTGAAAGCAGGCACTGAAAGGGTAGATGGCCCATATCAGCAGTATCCTACTTGCTCAGCTCTTTGGAGTGAGCATCCCTAACAGGAAGAAAAACACTGCTTAAGGTCTTGGAAAATGTTTTGAAGTCTCAAAACACCTTTAGCACCGTTTCTGTTCTGTTTTGCACTGCTTGATAAAGGCTATGAGAATAGCACAATCAAGAATGTTCCTGGGAGAATGCATATAGAGCCACCCCAGGCTTAATTAGACTCACTGGCTCAGACATGGTTTGCAGAGCTTCCTTGAGAAGCAGAGCCTAGTATGGCTTTGCAAATTCATGCAACACTGCAAACAATGCCTTGAGACCACTGCCTAGTGCTGAACAGAGAGTTAATAAGCTCTTCTGGACTACATTTACTGCCCACAGAACTGAAGTGTCTCTGGTGTTCCTTGTAGCAGCTCCACTACCTGTGTTTTTCTTTTCTCCATCAGTTCCCAGTCTCCTATGATCCCAGATAATGGAGAGTTGATTGTATTATGCTATCACCTAGTTTATCCACATCTCAAAATTTATTACTTCACGCTCCTGCCTATAGCTAACTTACCCTATATATACCCAGACTAATTTATTTCTTATCCTCAGTATTTAGTTTCTGTGTTTGGTAAAGAGGATGAATAAAAACCAGAAAACAGTAAACATCCATGTTTCGGAGGCAACATTTGAGCTATCTCTGTCGATTTTTTCTTCACAAATAAATTTATTCTTAAAAAAAAGAAATTAAAGGCTTATCAGAATGTGCTTAGCATAATGCAAAGCTTTAAAAGAATATATTATTGTGAAGATAATCTAATTGCACAATTGCAATTTTTCATTGTATTTGAGGAAATCTGAGCATGGATAGGAATTACTTTTATGTTCTTTCTATTTAAAAGATTGGTGTGTTTCTAAGCGCCACCGTTTTTTTTTGATGCAGATTAAAAGCATTCGTATTCTGTACTGATTAATTGGTGTGCCTCTTTTGCATTTAAATATATACTTCATTGAATTGCAGTTTTCCATCACAAAGCAGAAAAGAAAAAATAATTAAATGATAACATCATGCTACTACAGAAGGAGCGCTATTTCCCCAATAAAAATAAATATTTGACAGCAATTTTGCAGTGATAGTATTACCAAGCACAGTATTTGGATGGCAAAATAAGGGACAACATAATAGGTTTTTTTCAGCAAGTGAAAACACATTACAGTTCTTGGGTTTGTTCCAGCTCCCAGTGAAACAGTAAAGCTTCAACTGGAAGCAATGCTGAGTCTGTAGGGTTGAGCGGTGTTTGAAAAAGACCATCTTCAATAGCACTGAAGGCAAAAAGGATCCGACTGGATGCACAGCAACTTTCAGATGCAGTTGTACACTAGAAAATCACTTCCACACTAAGATAACATTGACATCCTCCTTGGTATTGTCCCAGTCAGAGCTCAGACACAGACTGTGCAGAAATGAGGGTAAAAAGTCATTACACATAGACTGAGGCTATTCTCTGTTGGGAACATTTAAAAATAAATCAGGCCACCTAGTGCATTCCAAAAAAATTTAAAGGATAAGCTTTGTATCCAAAGCTTCAAAACAAATGGGAGTGGAGGGGGGGGTCCTGTTACTTTTCATTACATAACAGGAATAATCTCTTGTGCCTCTGAGACTGATTACATCTCAAACTTAGTTTAGATATTAATCAATCTCAGCAACCACTTCTTGTTTCCTGTAGCATAATGCGGTAAAAATTGTCCTTTAATTACCAGTAATGAAAGTTACCTGCAGTGAAAGTGAATATATGCCACTGGAAAATGACTTGGTTCAGAGGACAGTGAATGCAAATACGAACAATCTTAATGATGCATAGGCACAATTAGAAGTGAATATGTAAATTACTGATGACAGCTTCCTGCTGAGCTCAACTATTTGCTGTCACCATTAGCTATGAATGTTTTAATTTATTTGGTCATAACCATAATAATTCCACAGTATCTTTCTGGCCAGTGTGTTCCTAAATTATTGGGGATTTTTTAAACAGTGTCATTTAATAAATACATACTTATTCAGTATTAAAAATATTTATAACATTCTTTAAAATAATTCTGAATGTGAGGTGGATAATTACGCATGCCCTCACTTCCATGTAAATATCTGACTCTTCATTCTGTATCTGACATGTTTGTACTCCTCAAAATTTCTTCAATATGTAAGGTAGAGCCTATCTAGGTTTTTACATCAATTGAAAGATGTCTCACAACTAGATAGCTTTTCTTATATGCTAAGAAAAAAAAAGACTCATGCTGTTCTGACTGAAAAAGAGATCAAGATGTTTTACATGGAAGATGTATTACAGAGCCCTCACAATACTGAGTGTGAAGTTTGCAGTTGTTTCCCCTTGTAATGCTTTGCTTTTAGTTGCTTATACCTTTCTCAGTCTTAATTTAGCCCGAGTAGCATTTATTTCTATTTCAGAGTTTATTTTTCCCCTACAAGGAATTTGTGAGATGGGAAAAAGAAGAAATGCTTTCTGTAGCATCATTTCAAATATTTCAGCCAAGAGGTTATACCCCTAGAAGCTCTCTGTTTTGAATGAGTAAGGTAGTTAGCAGAAGGTCGTTTCAGGTCCATACCTCCTGCTCTTCCTGAAAAACCTGACAAAATTTGGTGAATATCTAATGTTTTAGAATGAATATATTTGCATACTCTCAACAGAATTTATAAGAGTTAGAATTTATCCACTGAGGAACTGGGCTGTGCTGTTAATGTTCCAATGTACACTGCAAGCGTCAAGGGATTTTCTCTGCACTTCCCCCCCCCCATAATGTAACTATCACTCTGATGGATAATGACATAGAGGGATTGTATTCCCTGGCATATGGAATGTAACAGTATGATGAATTCTGGGAGAGGAAATAGTGGAGGCACTTGCAAGGGCCAGAAGGGGCATGTACAGGTGTGAAAGGGGAGAAGAGGAAGAAATGGTAAAGAGGAACCATGATGAGATTGAAGATTGTTTAGATGTGTGGTGTCTGATCATAGCAGAAAATAGGTGGGCTGAGGAAAGCACTATAAAACTACAAACACTTCCCACACAGGATATAGACTTGAACTCAGCACCTTATTTTCTCTTGTTTTCTCACAATAGGAAAAAAATTCACAGGAATCTATGGACTACCGTCTACAATCATTGCCAAATACTCCTGCTATGTAAAGGTCATTTGCTGTAGATCTGAAAAATCAAATCTTGATGTTGGTACTTACATTGGCCACCCAACAAACTCTTTAACAAGTTTAAACAATATCAGCCAGTTAATCACCTAGGGAGTGCAGTCATCTCTTACGATCTTATGGACATCATACTTGGCTGGGTATTATCACATAAACTACTAAAGGGGGCAGGTCCTTTTTATCCTAAAAACCTTGTTGAAACAGGCTGTCTTTTGAAAACTCCTTTGGTTTCCAGTGAAAGAAAAAAAATGTTTTGTAAAAAAAAGTTGGGCTGAATATCTTTTCTCAAGTGGCTAATACATATAATTTAAAATTATTTTTATTGTGTGGCCGAAAGATTCTTTATCTCATTTCAGAGAATAGAATTCAGTATTCAAATGCTTTCTTGTTCCACATTAGGAAAAGAGCAGCAAATCTGACATACAGTGCTTCATTCAAAGATATGATGTCTTCATAACTGAAAAAGCCTCATTTCAGTAACCTCTTTAAGTATTATTTACAATAGCCTCCCGCTATAATAGCCTATTAGAACAATAACATTGCTATGAAGTGATTTCCTATTACAGTTCTGTGGTGGATGTAAACTACATGAACCTGTAAGCCAAGCCTGGAGCTGATGCTGTGCCGTTGCCGGGGGTCAGCTGGAGGCTGGGAGGTGTTGGCTCAAGAAGCAGCGAGCCAGCCCCAACCCTGCCACCCTCCAGCAGGGTCAGCACAGGCCATCACACACCAGGCTTAGGCTGGAGGCTGGCAGATGCCAAGCATTCCCTTGGTGCATGGCAGACAGCTGCATTTTCTGGATTGGAGGATCACTTGTTTTTCCACTTAAGCAATGTTAGTAAGAGTTAGCAAAGGACTGTATGAATATTGTGTATTATCAGCGCATAACTAAGATACTAATAGGAGATTATCCAGTACATATGTTGAATATGGCAAAATTCTCCTCTGTACTTTATACCAGCTTTTTATACCCTCTAATTTTAAATATACCTACTGAAAACGGCCTGGAGCTTCCAATCCATCAGCTGTCAGACTGTTCCTCAGTCCGCTATAGTCCCAGACAACTTGTGCAATGCTAAGGGTGACACTGTGTCTTGGTTTGAAAGACAGGTACCTGCCAGCAAAAAAAAACTGGAATCTCCCTTTGAATAGAGAATGTAAACCCCCGCCCTCAGATTATTATAATTTTGCAATTGGAGGCTCTCAGGCAAAGATTTGGGAGTGGGAATAACAGTTCTTTACTAGGAATATTAGACAAAGCAAAGACAAATACAAATGTAATAGCACTAAGAGACAAGCAAAAACAAAGAAACAACAAAACCTCAGAAAATGCTCTGACAGAGGCAGGGATGTGACCTGACACCCTGGGTATCAGGGTGGTGAAAGCAGTCCAGATGAAATCCTCCTTGAGCAGTAAATGCAGTTCTATGAAGTGAAAATAGTCCTGTAGGAAAGTCCGATGGTGATGAAAATGTGTTCAGTCTTCCTCTGGAGAGAAATCCAGTAGAGGGAGAGAAAACAAGCAGGGTCCCCTGGTACTCCAGTCCTTTCGGAGCGGTGTCCTCGGACCAAACTGCTGCTCACTGCTGTTCCACCCGGAGAAACCTGCTGCCTCCTTTGTTTAAGTCAGTATCCATAAAGTACCCAGCCATCAGTTACCTAGCAAACCACCAGGAAAAAATTCCACAAACACAAAAGAAACAGATCCAACCCCCAACACACTGCCATATAACTTTTCACAGATTTGCATAGAAATGTACTTTTCAAAGGTTTAGTGAAGCCACAGGGGAACATATTTATTTATAAGTGCCTAGGAATAAGGGTCACAGCAACAATCTAACAATTTATGTATAATCCTTTGCTAGTGCTTATTCACCAAATAGACTGTATAAATTATGCTATCTAATGCATAACCATTTTTGTATAAAAGATTTTAAACAAATAAAAGGAGATATCCAGAGAAGGTCAACAAAGCTGGTGAAAGAGCTGGAGAACAAGTCTTACAGGGAGCAGCTGAGGGAGCTGGGGTTGTTTAGCCTGGAGAAAAGGAGGCTCAGGGGAGACCTTGCAACTCTCTACAATTACCTGAAAGGAGGTTGTAGCCAAGTGGGGGTTGGTCTCTTTCCCAGGTAACAAGTGACAGGATGAGAAAAAATGGCCTCAGGTTGCACCAGGAGATGTTTAGATTGGATATTAGGAAAAAATGTCTTGACTGAAAGGGTGGTTAAGCATTGAAAAATGCCTAACTTTTTTAGGCTGCTCAGGGAACTGGTGGAATCACTGTCTTTAGAAGTGTTGAAAAACATGTGGATGGGGCACTTCAGTGGGGAACATGGTAGTGCTGGGTTAATGGCTGGACTTGATGATATTAGAAGTCATTTGCAACCTTGACAATTCTAGGATTCTAAGTAATTTTTATTCATATGCATAGTAATACCAAAACTATTATATCAGTTTCAAATTCATGCCTTAATTTATGTTGGATATCTCACAATAGCAGGCTGGATTTTGTGTGTTCCTCTCCCTCCTCCCCTTGCCAAGCAGATTTCTCCTATCATTTTTTTTTCTGAATTTGAGTAAGAAACTTCAAAGTAATGATAGGATATGTTTTGCCCTCAGCTGGCATGTATTGTTATATATTAAAGCAATATACCACTATTTGATGTATCTCATATTTCTTATCTTTCTCTGTTGGTTAGTAGGAAGAGATTTAGTCACAAGAGGGTTTATTTTCATATGGATCAGTAATCTGAAAGCTAAAATCAGGACACAGAAGAAATAAGTCTCTGATTTTAGCTGGAGGGTTGGTATGAATTTCTTCCTTCTCACTATTCCTGACATTTTGATTTTCTGGTTTGATATTTGATTATATTACTCAATAATTAATCCAGAATAATTTAACACAATTTGGTTTTGCTCAACCATTTCTCAATATCATGCTTGTAGAAAGGAAAGGACAGAAATTTGAATACTATAAAACATACTGCCACATCTGTTATGCAGGGAGGGCCGTGTTACATGATGAAAGAATTAATCCTGTCCATCTACTTAATACAGATGTTTAAGACACACCTGACTTTTGTGCAGTGGTGAATGGATAAATGTGTCTACCTCATAAATATCCTGCTCCAGCAGGATAGAAATACCTGTTATTGTATTGCCAAAGGGCTTCAGCTCAGCTGTAGTTCTGGAGCCTGGTTCTTTAGGGCAGTGTAACTAAACCCAGGCACAATCCCAACCGTGCCATGACCATGGAGGTTTGCTCTGACATCTGCATCCATGCAAGAGGCTTGTGCTGGAATGGTTTTGTAGCCAAGATTTGGCCACTGCCCCACCAGGACAAATCTGCAACAAGTCCTTGGTCAGCACCTTTAAACTGTTTGACTGAACCTCCTTTAGTCTGTCTGGAAGAAGGAGAGGAGCATTAAGGAGAGCAGTTTCAGAGGCAGATAGGGGGGTAGCAATCAGCAGCTGTACATGTACAGGAGATCATCACCTCAGCCTCTTGGAAGTTGCTAGCAAGGAATGTGTGAATGCACCCTGAATTTGTGGAAAGAGGTTTTAAAAATTATTTACTTTATTAAAATGTAATTTGCCTCTGTCAGTTAAAATGGGGTAAAGCTTGACAATTAGTAATTAATTCTATTTGTTTTTCATTCCCAGCCTTGGATTGAAGGGGGAGTTCAGTTACGCTGCAGGGTGAGTTGACACCCTTGTTCTGGCACCATCCTGCTCTTTTGAATAGTGCCTGATCTGTGAGCTAATCTGATAAATGAGGACATTTTGTGCACACATGGTGTGCATTTTAAAGAGCTTCAGTGTATTAACAAACTGCTCTGAATATGATGGACCCCACCAGAAAGCACATAATTTGAGGGATATAAGAAAGAGATGCAGACCTGAGGAAGTAAAGAAGGTTCATCTGGAATGACTGAACCGCCACCACAGAGCTGCTTTCTAGGACAGGCATGAGCTTTCACTTGCTTTTACTACAACTATTTAAAATGTGTTTTCTCAAGTCATTCCCAATCACTTTTCGATACCTCTTTTCAATAATGTAAAATATTCAGAACCATTGATTTGGGGGCTTAACCTGTTTGTTTGTACCTTCAAATTTCCCATTTCACCACATGTAAGATAGCTTAATATTTTCAATATCTTGGTCAAAAATGTAATAATTTTATAATTTTTGTGCATATTTATTCTGTTATCATTGATTCCCTATACCAGTTATGCCACACATTCTTTAATAAAATATATTACAATGATGCTTTGGTCATGCAGATGACAGCATCCAGCAACCATGAAGCTCTTTCACAATGCTTTAGAAAATATCCATCTGTGAGTGCAAATCTGAGTCAAGAAATAAGGGGAATGGCAGGTGGCAGGAGAATAAACCACGAGGCCAGAATTCCTGACAGCCAAGGGCTTATAAATGTACATAGGACTGAATTTTATTATTGCAAAATCAGTGGGATGCTCAGGATGTTGGCCTTGAATGTGTGCATAAGTTGACACAGCTGCTATTTTATCTTCAAAAGACATGTTTGGGCTGTGGTTGCAGTGGTTTCGTCTTTGATTCGTAAATGTCTTTTGTTCCTTCCTCTGTCCAGCTCACAATTTTGGATTTATTTATGCAGAATAAAGGGGGAGCTGTGGTGGGAGTAGGGTCAGAAGGTTTGTGCACCCATGTGAGCTACAGCACAACTCACCTGATCCATGGGAGGACCCTGCCTGCAGTACTGCATCCTCTGGGGTCCTGACTGCAGGAAAGACAGGGACCTATTAGAGCAGGTCTGGAGGCGGCCACGAAGATGATCAGAGAGAGGGAATAACTGTCCTGTGAGGAAAGGCTGAGAGAGCTGGGGTTGTTCAGCCTGGAGAAGAGAAGGCTCCGGGGAGACCTTGTGGCCTTTCAGTACTTAAAAGGGACAAACATTTTATCAGGGCCTGTTGCAATAGCACAAAGGGTAGTTTTAAAACAAAAAGGCAGTAGATTTGGACTAGATACAAGGAAGACATTTTTTACAATGAGAGTGGTGAAATATGGGAACAGGTTGCCCTGAAACCTGGTAGCTGCTCCAGCCCTGAAAACATTGAGGATCAGGTTGGATGGGGCTCTGATCAGCAACCTGATCTAGTTGCAGATGTGCCAGCTCATTGCAGTGGGTTTGGACAAGGTGGCATTTAAAGGTCTCTTAAAACCCAAACTATTCTATGATTCTATGATTTTACCAAATAGCTCATAATGTACTCATCAATTTCATATAGAACATCACTACTTTATACTCTATCATATATGTACAAATAGACATATATATATTTCATCACTGCACTGTTCCCTCTGTTATAAACCATAAATATATTCTCCAAATATTTAACTATTTTAAATCTTTTTGAAAAAGAAAGTGAGTAAAAAGTGTCTGCAGTACATTTATCATTACAGACTCTGGAACAGAGAACATGACTAATCAAAGGCTTAAATCACGGTGTTTAAAACCCATATTTTTATTTACATTAAAAGGAAAAACAAGGGAGATCTAGTTATCTGCATCTTCTAAAATTAGATCTTCTTAAATAAGCACACACAGTTTAATCACATCCAAGAATTTTAAATGAGCCAGCAAAGAGTATTATGGACTGTTAATATTCATTCTCAGACAGTTTTCAAACACTGGAGAAGTTCCAGAGCACTGAAAGAAAGCAAAGGTTCTGCCAATATTGAAAAGAGATATATAGGTATTATAGTCCTGTCAACTTAATATTGATCCCAAGTATAAGGAAGAATAACTAACAGGAGATTCCACTGAGAAAAAATTAAGAACAATTTAATTGATGCAAATCAATAGGAATGTATGGAGAAGTATACATATTTCCAGGATAACTCAATATCCTTTGGTATTAGAATACAAATTGAATAGATAAATGTGTTGTAGAAATTTATTTATATTCTGTAAAATATCTAACTCAATAACACTTTGAGAAACTACAATTAAAATTAAAAATAAATACTTATTTTATAGAAAATTATTATGGTGCATATTAAATTTTAAAAATGCTGATAGATTTCAAAAGTGGTCATAAAGGGTATATTGATCTTGACTCCTTGTTGGAGTTAACTTATTTTGGTTAACTTATTTTGATTAGCCTCCAAGAAAACAATAAAACCATTGCTGATAAAATTCCCACGGAGACAGATAATTAAAAGAACAGACTGGCATGATAAAACAATCTGATAAGCTAGTTTCACAAACAGCAAAAAAAAAGTGATAGCAACCCAATCTTGTTCCCACCACTCTGAACAAAAGCTTTAAGAGTTCACACTTGTAACAGGGGACCTCGACTACAAGGGTAAGAAGATCCTGTGCTTTGAGGCCTTCACCCACCTCTATATCCAAAAGGGCCAATAAATTCTGGACATTACAGTGAGAATATTGAGTTTGGAGAAGGCAATATTTCAGTCTTCTGTTGCCTCTGACATTATTACAAGTACCTAATAGTAATATCAATGATTCACAAAAGATGTTAAAATATTGGAAAGACATAGCAGTGAAAGAATGAATTCACTGGAGTGAAAACATTGTTGAATTCAATTCTAAATAAAAGAAATCCAGGAGCTGCTTGATTTCTATTTATACAGGTTTGTAGGATTGTTGGAGAACCCTTCAGGAGGATAATAGGGAGCTTAGTAATCTAGTAAACATGGCTCCATAAGGATTAAAACCTGATATTTTTAATACTTGGCATGGCATTTTAATATCATGCAGGGCATATTTTACTGTTCTGTTTCTTTTGCATGGCAAAATGTAGTATTAATATTTGATTTCAGGATGTGTTAAAGTAATCTCTATGACACTGAAGACTTGGGCTCTTAACGGGTACATCTTGGTTGGAGCGTTATAATGCCTGCCCAAACTGCCCTCTGCCCTCAGTTAAATTACTCAATGTGACAGATTCCAATGTAATTTTTGTCACAGTGCCGTGGCCACCCAGCTCCCCTCTTACTTTACAGCTGAATTTTTGTTTTTATCTGCAGCAGACCTTTAAACAGCGCTCTTTAGGTGTATTCAAAGACTTCTGTGGATTCAAAGTTAATTTTCATTTTGTATAGCTAAATTATCTCTATTTCTTGGGTTATTTTTAAAAAACAACAGTAATTTACTTAGAAATCTATTCAACAAGTTCTTTGAATTTTTTCTAGATTTTCAGACACAAAACCTGACAGCTATCTTTCCTCATTAACCTATCATTTACAGAAACTTTGATATTAAGTTTCTCATGCTGAACATATGTTATAGTGATCAAAATACTTTAGTGCAAAGAAAAGTAAAAAAACACTTAAAACACTTGATTTCCTCACTTTTCCCCATCTAAATGAAATGGACAGGCCTTATCCTCCCAAAACTGTGCAGCAAAGACAATGCCTTTATTTCAGTTGAGCAGAAATGTTCTAACAGTATAAACTGAAATAGCTCCTGAATGTCAAACTTCATTCTCAATAAAGCTTCCCAGATAAATTTTGTTAGAAATGTCTTGCTGCAAACGTGATCTGAATATGAGAGTGAAAAATCCATGGTTCATAACTGGAAAAGTGTCTAGCTGGCACTGATTTCTACAGAAGTCTGATCTTTACTATGACTGGTACAGCAAAAGAGCTGGATGCTTATGGGGATTGAAATGAAGTGGGGGTCCTGTGCTGAGACACCCAATTAAACTCAGTCTTAAATCCTTCTGATAGCTTGTTGGAGGACTCACTCCAGTAATTCACCTATCTGTTGAATTAGGTTGTTGAAAGCCATTGACCAAAGCCACAGTGGTATATATTTTCTGCTTGGATAAATATCCACAATGATAAACAGGCCTGAAGATACTTGAGATGTTTGCCAGTTATATTCCAGGCTCTGCACACTGGTAAATGTGTTTCATGAAAAATGTCATTAAAATGATCATATTTTCACAAAGTCATTTTTCAGACTTGCTAGAAAGAATAATAAAATTATTTTGCTAGAATTTTAAAAGAACATGTATAAAAGTAAGGGTGTTTAATTTTTTTCCCTTTCCAGATACTGAAAAGAAAATATCACAAGAGCTCTCTGGCTATAAATATGCCATTGCATAAGCACATTAATATGATACAGTCACAGTACTTTGTTTGCTATTCCCAAAAGGCAAATTACACAGGGATAGGCTGCTAAAACTTTAGCAGCAGTAGCAGAGAAGACAAGAAGCACAAATGTCAAAACTGGAAAAATATACCAGACACAGTTCGATTTTTCAGAGTCAAATTCTTACTCATTTGCATTATGAAAATGTGTAATACCATAAATATTCCCAAATCAATCAAGTAATTCCAAATTTATATCACTGTAAATGACAGCACAATTCAACCTCCAGAAATTGTGCATTTTACTGGAGGGAAAGGATTAAGTATTTATTATGAGCCATCTTCTGATGTTTATAATAAGACACAGTTTGTCATTTCTGCAAGATGAAACTATATACTTTTCAAAGCTCAGTTTATGGCTCTGTAAGGGAATGAGATTTTTAGAATGTTCTTTCTAGAATATGCAAAATCTGAACAATTTTCTTATAACTGTCTGCTGGCTCTACAAGAATAATACCTTGAGGCAGTAAGGAAAACTGAACTTTATTAAAAATTTCATCAAAGAGATGAATAGTAGACTTGGAAAAAAAAAAAGAGGGGCTTAAGACACAATATGGCACTGCATTATGCTTTAGAACCTACAAAGATATAAACCTGTAAAGGATTTTGACTTCATAAGTGCTGTACACTTCAATGCAAAGTCAAATCCTGCTGAATGTCTTTGGAAGTATGGTCATATTTTGTTCTTCAAAGAGCATTTTATGAAACAGATCTAAGCTTATACTCTTGTTACTCCATCTACTTTTTTTAAATATGTGTGAAGTGGGGGAACATGGCAGAAAACAAAAATGCAGGTTGAAATATTGATCACCGAAAGACCTGAGATACCTGAATTGAATAACTCAAAAGAGATTTGAAATGGGATCTGTTACCTTCAATGCCTTTGACAAGGAGGAGGCTAATTCTTAGGCAAAGAAGCTGTTGTTAATAATAGTTAAAAATAATTCCATTACTTAATCCCCAACTGTGAAATGAATGGGTATTTCTAGTCAGGTTATGAAGGGGTGTAACTGAACCTCACAAGGAAACTTCTATCCCCAAAAGCATTCTTGTTTGTGTCAAAGTAGTGCATTGCCCAAAGGGCTTTTGCTGAGGCAGAGGGATTGGCCTACATAAGTGAACAAATTTCAGCCGCTGTTTTTGCCATATTCATGGTAAGCAGATAATTCTCTTTCTCCAGAGCTGTTGATTTTGACACAAATATCCTTCATTATTTCATTAAAAAATCCTCCAAGTAAATGTTATTTGAAACATTAGCCTTTCTACTGTAAACAGTGTAGAAAGTTGCTCCTCACAAAAAGCTCTTCCTTCTTAGACAACATCTTTCCATTCTTCATCAGCATGTAGATTTGACTGAGAAATTGTAATGCTAATTTCGTTCTTCATAATTATGACTATTAGGTTTTAAATAATTCATTTTTCCTCCCTGCTGGATTACATACTTCAAAAAGTAAGCCTTGCTAAAATTACATGCTCTTGCATCTGGTAGCTTACAGAACTTGCTCATAATGCATATGAGACTATGGTCCACTTTCTTGAGAACCATTTTTAAAGTATTCTGTAAAATACACTGCTGTGATTCAGACCCTTGAGGGAGCAATAGGCATAATTGGTTCCAGTTTCAGCTTTTCACTTGCATAATTTAACTGACTCCTTTGTCCCTCAAGTAAAATAAAGGTGCTCTTAAAGCTGGGCTGGGGTGTAGCTCAGCACTGGAAGCAACTACTACAAAACTAATGCAGTAGGATAGAAATGAAAATGATACAAAGGGACAGTGGCAGCTCACAAATGGCACAAAATGAGGATTGTAAGGTAGGTCCACACATCAGACTTTGATATACTATCCTGTGGCATAGCAGCTCTGAAGTCAATAACCATCCCTAATGCACCTGTGAAGGATATGTCCCAGGTTACACTCAAAATCATGCTTGTCTGCCTTTTTTTTCAGAGATCCTCTAAATGTATTCCTTCAGCAGCTGCAACAGCATGCTTCCATACAAGATTTTATGTGTCTCAACGCTGCCAGGAATGCCTCATATTAGTGATTCACAGGCTCTCTGTTAGTTTGTGAAAGACCAAGTGAAGAGGAGCATGAGGACTGCAAATCACTCAGACACATCAAGTGTCACACGTTGCAGTCGCTGCCAAATCATGCTGGTAGCAGAGCCAGCCATGGTCTGTCCTCTCTTTCATCCCAGCTGATGGGCATCATTGGTCACTCTTTCTGCCACAGTTCCCAAAGTTTGGCTTCTCATACACTGGATCATAAAAAAAAATAAGAGCAAGTCATACTTACGATATGTTTGGAAACTGCTGTTGTGGAACAATAGAAACACAGCCCAGTTTAACAGTAGTTAAACTACACATACATCATCCTCCTTCCTTCCAAGCATGTAACATAATTGTGTTCCCTAAAGAATGGAGCCTAGGTCCTCCTTGAGATAAAGCTGCAGATCCATTCCTGGCTGTCTGTGAGAGATGAGAAGGTCTCCTTCATTACCTGTACTCAGCATTTAATTGTTAATTCTTTGTGGAAGTCACAGCACTGAGGATGCAAACTATACATAAAGACATCTATTAACAATGCTAATTGGTATTAAATATGATCATTAAAATTAATTAATCATTTGTGATATGTTCTCACAAAATGTTCATCAGTGCTCAAAATTTGCCTCTCATTTACTATTCCATGCTTGTTTCAGAGCATGATGATACTGATTATTTTGGGTTACTTCAATTACCTCATTCTGGACCTGCAGATCTTACACCCTCACACATCTTCAGTTCAAAGAGGGCAGCTTCTGTTTCTGCACACAGCCATTAAATAGGTTGTCATTTGCATCTCTTCTAAAGCCTACTTCCAGTGAAAGTCTGGGAACATTCATTATAAAAATGCAGACTGCATTTCTCTTAAATCAATTAAAAGGCAAACATCATTATAGATTGTCTCTGATAAACAGAATTTACACATCAGCTGGCTTCACAAAAGGCTCCTAATTTTTGTATTACTTTTAAAATTAACTCCTTGCATGCTCAAAGAATACATAGACCCATTTATCTTCAAAAAGCACTTCCCTTTGATCTGAGTTTCTGTCATTCCTACCTTCATGGATAAAAAAGATGATAGATCTTAGTATGAAGTTCACAAGTGCTTTAGAAATCTAGCACTCAAAATGAAAAATGCAGAGGAATCGTTCTGTAACATTCAGGAGTGGAGCAGTGCTCATAACACGGTTCATCATTTGCCCAGTGTGGGGAATCCTATCTGAATACCTCTGGAAGTGTCAGCTTCTCTCCAGCAAAGCTCTCCCCAGGCCAGCTGGCTGCTGACCTTGTAGAATGTACCAGCTCAGCAGAGCTGGGGCTGATCTGCTCTAATTCCCTCTCTCTGGAGCTTTTCTTTCCCACCAGAGGGCATACACTGTGAGCACACAACTGCCTTCAGAGCAACTTAAAATATATATTGTGTACCAGATAAATGAACTGACTGGAATGCCAAGTTTTTGTCCTCAATTCCATTCAGTGGGGCTGTTAATTCATCCTGTTGCTCACTGGGTAAATTATTCCATTTGCTACAAAAGCAGTTGGTTTAGCATACTTTTGTTTGACTTCGCAGAGTGCTGGATGAGCAGCGCTTCTGAATAAGGCCATTCATTTATTTAGCTACCGAGCTAACTGGTAGTACTGTGCTGGTATTCACCCACATCTCTGGATACCATGGAAATAGTTGCTCCCTGGGTTCTAGGCATGCCTAAAATTTTAATGTAAATAGGAGTCATTAAAACGATTTCAAAAAATGCGTCTACAGTGGTATTTTACGTGAATTGTGTGGGACTAAGTGCGGGATGAGGATGAGGAGGGGAGGCAGCAGCACCGCAGGCTGCCAGGTGGTAGATGTCCTGAAGATAACTGAGGTCCGTAAAACGGGTGGAATATGGCACGTTTTGAAGTGCTCATTTTTCTGTATTGCAGCAACACAAGCAGAGGGGAGAGAGGGAGGAAGAGGAAGGAGAGAGAGAAACTACGTTTCCCGGCGTGCCCCCGCGGCCTCGGGGCGGTGCGGGAGGAGGGAAGGGCAGGGAGCCGCTGTGGGAGACGTAACATGGGCGCCTGAGGCCGGGGCGGAGGTCGGGGTGGGCTGAGCGCGGGGCCGGGCGGGGTTGCGGGGCGAGGCCGGTCCGAGGTG
>WBNO01010591.1:683630-731824 GCA_013400575.1 Peucedramus taeniatus
CCCGGCGGGGCGAGGCCGTGGCCGCGGGGGGGTCAGGGCAGCGGGGCCGCCCCGGCAGCGGCTGGAGAACCGCTGGAAAGCGCATGGGAGCATTAGTGCTGCTCCCCGCCTGTCGGGGGAAGCGCCGGCTCGGGGGCCTTCTGAGCCCTGCCAGCAGCTCCTCAGCTGGGCGCCTGGACCAGGGGATCTGACAGCTCCCCGCGATTTCAGCCTCCCTGAAATCCTGAAGTTGCTTTAACAAAGCTGTTACCCTCTGCTGAAAGAGTTAACAAAATGGAAACGAAAAAAAAAACCCGGAACTTGCCTTTTTGATAAGAGTTATGATAATTTAAAAAAAAATTGGTTTTTACATACATTATTAATTTTGATGGAAAGTAAAATTGGATGTTTTTGAGATTCTGAGGTAAACGTCACTGTAAACTTCTAATTATTAGAATCCAACCTCAAGTACTTGATTTAATGGATTGGTTATGAATCTTCCCTGCTAGCTGTTAAGAGTTTACATTTTGTACCTGTATGAAAGTGTGTTCCACAAAGGAAGACGAGAAAACTAAATTGGCAGGTACGGTGAAACTTACTGAAAGTGTTGTCCATTACCTGAGGTAAATAAAAACACTGCAGAAGGCTGTATTTTGGGTTAATTGTGTTTGTTTGGATTGGTTATATTTTTTGAGTTCTGGAGACTCCCAGTAAGTTATCGTTTGTTAACAGTAAAGTGACTTACAAGATACTTTTTTTACTGAGGGCTAAACCTGTCCCTTTAAACTGAGTGAAGGGACAGCGGCTTAATGTTACTTATTACCTTTTTTTATTCTAATTGTGGAGTTTGACCTTAGCAGTAGGAAAGGTTATAGTCCTTTAGACTCCATCTGAAACTTGCTGTTTGTACAGTAAACATTTTCAGTGGTGCTGGTTCTTGGTAGATGAAGTGAAGATGTTCTCTGTTGGCTAATACTGTACTATTGTGAATCAGGCTGTAACAGGCTGCAGGCTGTTTTCTCACATAATCATTAAGCTTGTAAAATACTCACTAATATTTTTTATGATAATGTAATCGTGTTTTAAAATGTTTTCACTAGGTTCATTCCAGCCAACGAATGAAATGATGCTCAAGTTCTATAGCTTTTATAAGCAAGCAACCCAAGGACCCTGTAACATTCCTCGACCTGGATTTTGGGATCCAATTGGTAGATACAAATGGTAACTTTTCATGAGTTGTTGTTTGTGGGATTTTTTGTAAGTTCAGAGTAGAGATGTTTAGAAAAGTAGCACTTGGAGAAAGAAACTCTCTAAAATTTTTCTTTTTAAAATAAAAAGAACATTTATGACCTTTGATGCTTGAATTAGTCTTCTGTTGTATTCCAGCTTTCTAACTCAGATAATTGATTATATCTGAGAGTTGCAGGTGGAAACGTTCCCTTGGATTATGTGAGTGGGCAGGTTTTTCTTGGGCAACCACCATCATGGTAGCTCTGCAGTGTTTATCCCATGTTGTAAAATTAAGTTTTAGGTGCTCTGAAGAATGAGTGATGTGGAGGAGTGTCTGGAGCTCTTCTTGAGTTTTCGTGTGTGATATGAGCCTGAAGTAAATGAGTGCTCACTGGCAACCACTAATACAGCTTTGAGCTCTTGGTGGGGAGGTTGGGTTTATGTCTTTCTGGTTTGTCTGCTCAGTGGCAGGTCTTCCCACTATCTGTGTTTTCCTTGGCCTGGGAAGACTTCTGATTCACCAAATTGCTAAGTTCTCTTTGAAAAGCCAATGTGAATGTTTTGCTTATAATATTTTAATGATGATTTGTCCTGAAGAACAAATATTATTGCTATCTTTGTGGTCATGGTTGTCTTGGGAATCTGTGAAATGATTCCTAGGACTTCTTTTTTTTCCTCCTTCCTTCCTCCTCAGCTTCCCCAAGCCAGAGTGCAGGGGATAGGCTAGGACTGGGAGCTTTCATCCACCTGGTTGATTGTAGCTGGAATGTGAGCCACCAACCTTGGTGGTTTTCTATGAGCGGGACAAATACTCTGGAATGTCAAATAATGTGCAAGACTGAGGAACTGTTTCATTGCAGTCTGTGTTCTGACAGATTCCTTGTGCAATACTGATAAATTTGGTTAGAGTTTTCTGTCTTGCAGAGTTGGAGAGGGGAAGATTTTATTTAGGTCATAAGTAGCTGCTGTGGTAACTATTTGCCTACTAGACTGATATGTCTTTCCCCAGTTGCTAATCTCAAAAAGGACAGATTTGTCTTGTAGCTTGTTCTACCTCAGTGACAGCTGTTTGTAAGTGCTGGCTGAAGTGTCTGGACCTGTTTGTTTTATACAGCAGAGGATCTTAAATTCAGCTTAGTCAAAAGGGTAATGTGTGTGTCTTTTATCTGGGCTCATTTACAACTTAGAGGGTACAAAATCATAGGTAGTCAGTGAAGAACTCTTTAGTCCCCAGTCTGTTCAGTTTGTTGCTTCTTCCACTGTGTGATTATCCTAGCAAATATATATTTGTACTTAAAAAATAATGCAAATCATTCTTGCATTTTACTCGTATCAGAGAAACTTTGGACATTACATAACTGACCTAGTTAAGGCCAAGTTGAAAAAAATCCAGTACGCCCTGAAGATACTGAAGGTGTATGTGACTTTCTTTCCTAGGGATGCTTGGAGTGCCTTGGGAAACATGTCCAAAGAAGAAGCCATGATAGCCTATGTTGATGAAATGAAAAAGGTATGTTTACTAATTAAGGGATTTTCTAGAAAAAATGTTCCAGAAATGGAGGAATGTGAGGGGGGTCTTGCTGATTACTCCTGCCAAAGCTCCAGATGAGTTATCTGCTATGTGAACTGTTACCTTTCAGTCCTATGCTGTTTGGCCTGTGAGGAGAAGAAAATTACAAAGTTCCTTCAAAACACAGAATTTGTGTTGTTTTCAGAGAAACAGGAGAGCTCTAGCTGATATGAAGCTTAAATGACATAGCTAAAAAAGTGAAATATTGAAATAATGGTAAAGGGGGCATTAAGGGAAAAAAAGATGTACCCCACACTGCCTCTGTTCTTAAGGCTGAGAGAGGTAAGTGATTCTTAACCTGGAAAAGAGATTAAAACAACTTTCCAGAAGGACTTTAGTAGAAAAGGTGACTTTTCACTTGAAAAGTCACTCTCATGACTGGAGACATGAATATAATCAAATATGTAAACTTAATAATTTTCTGTTTTTCAGGAAGAACTCAGCAACCTGAATTTTCTGTATTTGTTACGAAAACATTACATGAATGTTATAGTTGCAGTGAAACTATTAGCATTGAGTAATGGGCTCTGTTTTCAAATAGATGTGTAACTTGTAAGCAGTCACAGTTATTAAGCAGGAATTAGAGCATTAACTAAAGTAAACAGAGTTAAAAGTTTCATGTAGTTTCTTAACTAACCCTTTTCACTGCAGTCTTTTCACTGAAACTTTTAGAGATTACTTTTCCAGTTTAAAGTTTATTTGCTGTCAGTCTGAATAAAAGTATAATTGTAATCTTATTATAATGAGGTTTGAGTCAAGGGGAAAAAGTTCTACTCCACATACACTTGCTTTTTTCCAAGGCTACTGTCTTGACATTAAACTCTGAATCTGTTTAATGGGTGATACAACAAAAACTTTAACTAGGCAAGGAGCTGGAGTCTGCTTTATTGTTCTTTTCCCTGTCTGTAGTTCTGGTAATTTAGTTCCTGCTGCTATTACTGTATCTGCTCTAAAATGGAAAATAAGCAGCTCCAGAAAACACAGAAGGCCAAATACTGTTTGTTTGATTAAAAATCCCACTAAATTTTAACAATTCCTTTGAATATGTGCCACAAGGTTTAGTGCTTTATTTTGAATCTTGGATTCAATATGTGTTGATATTTCAGTAGATTACCTTATGGTTTTTTTTTCAGTGCAGTAACTGGTTTGGTCAAGACACTAAAACCAAGTGAAACTGCAATGTTTGTTCTAAGAAAACTCTAGTAGGCCTCCTGTGAGGAAGTCTGCTTCCCTGACCTAATGAACCACAAATATTCTGTTTCTGTGCGGATTATGTGTAGGGATTGGAGAGCAGATGATTTCCTGCCTTGCTCAGCTTTGAAACTGGGGAATCTGTTTGCTCTGCTTTGGTGCTGTTTCAGCTCTTACATTTGGAATACTAGCTTCAGCTTTTCCATCCCAATTGATTCTACTTGCAATGTCAATGGAAGTGCATTTCAAATGGATCCACTGGGTTGTTCTATCAGCACATACTGCACTAATCCTCATGGATTTACTGTGGGCAGTCTGCTGTTGCTGTGTGGGTATCCATGTCTGAGGGGGCAAAAACCCACTTGTATGCTGATATCCCAGGACTGTGTTTAAGGGTGTGTAAGACTGCCATGTTCCCCCAGCCCTGGGGCATTCCCTGGCTCTTGCACATTGTGTTTGGGCTATACACGCATCAGATGACCCTGTCACAAAATTCCAAATTTGTTTTGGGTTTTTTTTCCCTTCTTAATGTGGTAACCTTGAAAATCAGAGTTGAGGAATGTGTCTGGGTGAGTTTTTGATATGCTGATGAGAGATGACCAAATGTATTATTTTTAGTTAAGATAAGCAAAATGCACTTGAGCTCAGATTCAAGGTTAGTTTGTTTCAGGTAGCATTTCTGAAATTTATTTTGCAATGCTGTTTAATTTGTTTACATTTCAGATATATTGTTTTGTTATGTATTACAAATAAGTGATATCTTAGCATGAGATGTTAACACTATGTGGTGTTTCTAATTTTAAACATGAGTATATATGAATTTAGTGATATCCAAGGAAAACAGTAAATCAGGATACATCATAACCTATTTTTCACTTTGATATTTCGAGATTGCTTATTAAGCCTAGTGGCTATAATAAGCAAGCAGTTACTTTTGCTGGTGAAAGTATTTTCTCTTTTTGTGCTCACCTAAAAGCTAGCAGTTAGAAAAAATTCTAAGAATTGCTATAAGTAGCACAGAATATACTAAGATCTGTTTAGAATACATGAAGAGCAGTAATGTGCAGACATCACAGAAATGCATATATGAAACAGTTTACAGAGCTGACTATAGAAATAAATACATAACAAATACAAGCCTTATTTTAGAAAAGGCTTCTTGTTTCTTTCAGTGTTATTGAAGTGAAAAAATCAGCAATCACAAAGCTGTTCAATCTCTGTTTCATATCCAGCTCTGTGTATCTGGGTATTTCTCCCTAACAAAGGCAGAATGAATTACATACACTGAAGAGATCAGAGAAGTGGCAGTGAAACTGCAGGTCGATAGAATTGTTGTTTCTTGGTATCCATGACTGGTTTGCAAGTGTTGACTTGCTAGGTGCTAGCCTGCCTGGAGCTCCTGCTCTGTGCAATAACGCTGCAGCTTTTGCTCCTACTGCTTGCTGGCGTGCTTGGTGCCTTTGGGCAGCATGTTCTGTGGCAGCGTGTTCCTTCATCTGTTGCTTTCTCAGTGCCCTTCAGGAGGAGGAGGTACACTGTAGCTGTTAGTTTGCTTCAGCCTGTGTTTTTACCTATAGATATTGCCACTTTTAAAATATGGTAACTAAAAAAGTAGAGGATGAAAGAGGAACAAAGCTATTGGCAAAAAACTTGTTTGAAAGGACTTAAACTAGAATGGGACAATAATACCATGTGCTTTAAAAATAGTATCCAACTATTGAATCTCTTCTGTTTAATTTATTTTAGATTTAAGATTTTGCATTCTTATCATATGATCAAAGGTATTGTTTTTGTAATTTAAAATGAAGAAATGCTCCAAGTGACTTCAAGAGCAGAACTTGGTTCTAGTTTGCTCTTCTTCTAAGTGGGTCTTTGTGCTGTCTCACTTTTGCTATATTGTGTCCATTTCTTTGTTTGGGCTTAGAAGGACCTAGTAGAGCACTTCTGATCTGCTCCTTATGTTCCGTTGCAGGTGGCAGGGTTTGACAGTACAAAGAATCCTCTAAGACAAAAAAGCATTTCTGTTTTATTTTCTCTGAGGAAAGACTTGTCTATAAAATAATTATATTGGCTAACAGCAGCCTGTTAACTATGAGATGGTTTAATTCAAAACTGCAGAAATAATGGATTCCAAGGTCTACTAATAAATGCTGTGTCAAAGCTGTGTTTTAGTGTTGGCAAATGTATTAGCTCTCTCATCTCATCTTCACCTGAAAAAATTAATACAATTATAAGATTCTTATTCAATAACTTAGTTTTATGTTGTTTCCCTGTAATTAAAAAAAGTTTTAAAAGAAATCAGAATAAGAAGTTTAGTGACTTAGTGAAATGTTACTGAGTTTTACAATAATCAGCAGTTTCTAAAATCAGTTGAAATGAATGAATGAATCATTGAATTGCTGTTTCTTAAGATGTTTCATGTCTTGGACTTGTGCAGATTCTTGAGAGTATGCCAATGACGGACAAAGTTGAAGAGTTACTACAAGTAATAGGCCCATTCTATGAAATAGTAGAAGATAAAAAGAACAGAGGATCTGACCTAACATCAGGTTCGGACAAATAACTTTCTTTGTACTACTAATAATCATCTCAGTGTTTTTGGGGGCTTGTTCTCTGTAAATGATTTAAAAGCTAAATGTTGCATCTCTTTGTTCATTCTCTTTACCATATGGCAGTTCGAATGGAGAAAGTCTCTAAGTATTTGGAAGGTAGGAATAATAAATTATGTGTAAATCCATCATTTCCATTGTTTTGGTGCTGTAGGAACTTCCTCCTAACACTTGTGACTTCTCGGCTTGCCACCTCATTAGGCTGGGTTTTGTTTTATTTTACTTTTGAGGTGCTTAGATACAGGAAGCTGCATGTTTAGTCCTTGTTGATGGGCTTTTTGAGGTGCTGAAGGAAGCCTGAAGAAAGGAGAGTCTTTTAAATATAACAACTCTCCCAACCAAATCTAGTTTGTGCCTTTCCATTTTAGAAAATGAACAACTAATATGTACTGATACCTTCTGAAGTAGATGTGGATTGTCAAACTGAATACAGTTTTGGTAATCCAGCTCTGTCATCTAATCTAATTTTTTTTAAATTAGCACTCAAACCTCATGCTTTTTAAATTATGGCTTCTCAAGTTTTCTGAGGCTCAGGTTCATGAAGGGAATATTTAAACATTTTAAATTACTGACAGGTGGCAAACCTAGTGGTGTCACAGCGGCATAAAAATCAGTGTGTTGATTTTTATTTAGCAATACCATTGTGAGAATGTTTTGATCATACCAGTTACTATGTTACAGGTAATGTGTTCATAAGGCTGTTGTATAAGTCTTACAGTTGTTTAAATCTGGCTTAAAATGTCATTTAAAAACTGAAATGCAACAGGGCAAAACTTGAAACTGTTTTTAAAAATTAAATTCATTGCACAAATAAATTGGTTAATGTCTTTAAGAAGTGTGAGTCAGCTGGTTAAGTTGTCTTTTGTCTGTGGCTTTTTTCCCCCTACCTCAAAGGAATGTGGTTTTATTATCAAGCCTCAGAGAAACAGAAATAATTTTTCATTGTTGTGGGGGAAAAGTAGTGGTAGAAGTTTTTACATGGCCATTTTGAAAGTGGGTGTGACTTTTTTCTCAACTGAAGTTGTGTATACTTCATGTGTGGGATGCAATGGGTTTGCCTGACAGCTGGATTGATGGGTGGGTAAGAGTATCAGTAGATTCAGGTCAGTGATCTGTGTAATAAGGATTTACTTGGACTTGGTGTCTGTGGCACAGCGCCAGAAGCCACTTCTTTAAAAAATTACACAGAGAATCATGGAAGTTGAACTGTACCTGTTTCCATAACAAATCTAGCATACCTGTTTTTTAAAGAGGCAGTTTAAGTACAAGGCAGTATAAGTTAAACAGAATAGCAGATTTCAGCTCTACTTTGTTCTGTCATTGTTGCAATAATTTTGGTGATATGTCATCACTTATACCACTTACAGGTGCAACATCTGATTATGCCACAATAAATTAGGACAGATTTTCACAAAGTCCCTTGTATGTTACAACTTCACCATTGCATTTAAGATTTTGAAGCCCTTTCTTTGTTGCTCTTACCACTTCCCTGATTAAAAGTTAAGCTGGAAATAATTATTGTTGTTTACAGTACAGATATCAAAATATTCCACAGAAGTACAGAAGCATGATTAACTTCAGCCTTTCAGATACAAACTAAAGAATAGAACCAATGGGCCCAAGTCTGTCTGAGATTATGTACATACACACTGGTGACAATACCGTTAATTATTGACGCATGGTAATGTTTTGATTGTGTGAGTTTATCCAGTCTTGTTTCTTTCCTCACCCCCAAACCCCTACAGTCTGTAAATTCTGCTGTGGAAGGTATGTTTTTCAGGGGCAGGCAGTTGGGTTATGTTCTGAAATCCAGGACCCTTCTCCTGACTACCTTGCTTCACATTGTACCCCCATCTTCTGGTCCATTCTGAGTTTGCCTTCCATTCTTCCATCAAACTTAAATCTGTATGCAGATCATTATCTAATTGTTTAGGAATTGTATGCAACTGCCTCAAAATCAACAATTTCTTGAATTAGTGGAAGAGAATTGTCTGTAAGCTCAGTGTACTGAGCAATTGTCTGTAAGCTCAGTTATGGTTTGTGTATTGTCTCTAGCAGACTGGCCTCAACAGAAAAGTATAGCCTTTTATAATTGCATTTCTAGTCTTTGTGGTTTCTTTGAAAATGTTAAATACAAACCATTGAAATACTGTCTTTCTGAATCAATAGAGCCCGTGGGTCCTTAATAAAGAACACAGAAGTCTGACATGCCAGCATTGAAATAAATGACTTGTAACATCTACTAGAAAATGAGTACTACATCCATGGGTTACAAATATCCAGACTTGAATGCGTTGGTAAAGAAATAAAAATAGAGAATTCACTCCAATAGGCTGAGCAAATCTAAGAGTTATTTTGAAAGCATGTAAACTGGGTAGTGTTTGCAAAGGTCACCCTACAGCTGTGTGAGAAGCTTGACTTCTCTGAAAAGCTGTGTCAGTAGTCTCTTTCTGACAGGTACAAAGTGCTTCTTTACAGACAAAGACATTGACAAATTATTTTTGGGTACATGATACACTTGACATCAAAGAAGAAAGTGGGCTCTTAGCTGACATAGCACTGCAGAATGGAAGAGGTAACTCTTACAGCATTATAGAAAGACTTTGTTGCTGCTGGATGAGTAGAGGGACACATAAGGTGGATAGGTGCTTTAGAAGAGTAGCATTTTAACATTTTTGTACTTGCTACTAAATGGACAAGAAATCTGATGTCTAAGTCAATGTTAAAAAGGCAAAGAATCTTCAAAACACCATTGCTCAGTAAATGTGAATTTTTAGAATGGGCATTCAAGTTTTCTTGTTTTATAATAGCTGAAGAAGCCAAAGGTGGGCTAGGATTGGCACCTAGTGATCTGATATGAGGTGGAAAATATTGAGAGTTCCAGAACCAATTCATCCTTCAGAATGTTTCCCTGAGAATGTTTGTGGATATTTTCTTTTTTACAGAATGAGAGTAAATCCAAAAGAGGGGCAAGGAAATGCCTATCTGACAGGTTCCCACACTAAGTTAAGGTATCTGAACAACTAAGCAAAGTATCTGGAAATTGTTTACAAGTTTAGTAGAATTTTTCTGTATAATCTTTCTGCTTTATGAGAAGGCATTTGATCTGTTCCAAAATCCTACCAAATAAAGATGACCCTTTGCCTGCATGCTGAGTAGGAGTGGTGTTAGTAAAGCCTTGTGAAAACCAAATGTCGCCTCCAGTAACAAGTTAAGTACTGCAGAGGCTGTAGGAAGTTTCAGCATTATAATACTCTTACACCTTGACTTCCTAAAGCTCCCGAAAGCTTTTCTCCCAGTTGTGTTGCAGTTGCACCAGATGAAGGTCTGTTGAAGCAAGGTGCTGTGTAGTGCTGCATATGCTGGTTTGGGGATGGCAGCACAGGCTGTTAAGGAGGAACCCTGCAGGGCACTGCTTATGTGAATGGCAGAAGCTGGCCCAGCTCACAGGCAGACACAGCTGTTTTACAATTTGCTTGGTGTCTTCTTGCATTCGATATGAGGGCTAGGTTTAAAAGACAATACTCACAGAGGTCTGTGTGCTTTTAGAACAAACAAATACATGTTAACATTTGTATTTCAAAGTCAGTAGTTAGTACAGGATCAGCTTTGAAAAAAGTGAGCCTGTTCCTAATTATTATTTTCCAGGTAGAAATACTTTTCTTACTCTTAAGCTACTCATATGCAATCTAAAGAAACACAGCTGGAAAATACATTGTATTTTATCTTTTCAAATAGTTTTGTATTCTCAAAGACCTTCTCAGGTTGTTCTCAATATCTTTGCTTTCTAACAGGGCATTTGGTGGCTCTTGCTGCTCATGTGTGAGTCTTTGCTCTGAAATACCCTCTGTTTGCTTCATACACTCACTTTTTCATGGCTCTTTGACTTCAGAGATACTTGCTTAACAGATTTCCTTCCCTTTCCTTCCTCCTCTCTTCACTAGGATTTTTACAGAAGTAAATATCAGTGAATCTTCTTAGTCATTCATAAGAAGGGGGAAAAGGGCTAAAATCCATGTTGCTCTGAACTGCAAGGCTTTATGAAGTTCTCTTAGTGGCTGCACCACAATGAGGAGTTGCATTGAGGCGGGAGGAGCTGCTTGGGTGTGTGGGTGGGCGAAGTTTTTAAAATCCCATCCTTTAAACTTTTCTTCCCTTCTAGTTTCCAATTTATAAATTAACAGATATAATCAAGGTTACGAATGATGTTCAGAAAGGCTAGTGTGAAATTTACTATACAAACATTTTTGATAAATTCTCAGTAGTTTAGCCTTCAGAAGTGTCTAGAACATTCTCTCCAGCATTTGCTGCAGGATGGGATTATTATAGAAGATTAAGGGCTGGGCCAGCAAGTGCCAGTCAGTGGAGAGTCTCAGGGAGATGTGAAATCACTGATTCAACAAGCCATGGCTTGTCCTGTTGCAATCTATACCTGCTTCACACTTTACACAGCAAATCTCAGCCTCCTTTGTGAACTCAGCTTCGAGCTGATGGCTTTATGTCAGTGCTGTCTAACAGTGCTGGAAATCAGGGCAGAGCATCAGTGTAGCTCTAAGCCTGAGTATTTCAACAGCTCCCCTCTCATACAGAGTGATCAGAAAATATATTGCCAAGGGTGAGCAGCAAAGTATCCACATGGGAAAATGTAAGATTAAAAATTGTTTCTTTGTAAGTGGAGGGAGCTATGAGACATTTTCTTCCATGGAAAGAAGAGTCTCTCTGTATTGTGATTTATGCTGGGTTGAGTCAACAGTTTTGGTGCATAATTGGTTGTTGAACTTGGATTTTTTTCCTTCCAGCCAGACAAGATTTCCCTACAAAAGGGAAAGTAAATGTCAAAAGCTCTTCAGGTTTCATAATTTAGAAGATGTTCCCACTTGCCAGAAAATTCTGGTGTCTTATATTTTGGCTGTCTTATTGTAGTTAAGATCTTGTGATGAAAGAACTGGAATCTGTATTTCTCAGAGCTCTATTCTACAAAGACAAGCTACAAAGAAGCAGTGGATAGAGGTGTGGGAGGCTGGGGAAGGACAGATGTAAGGAGTTGTATCTTGATTGCTGTCAGAAAAGTACCCAGTGGACACAGACTTGTGTTTCATGTTCAACTTTGTGTAGCAAAAATAATTAATCATAGCCTTTAAGATGCATAGAAAAGCCACTTGTTTGACCTCTGAGGCAGTGTTTGATATGGGCTTTGTAAAAGGCAGTTCAGATGTAGGCTTGGAGCAGATGGCAGGAGAATATGACCTTTATGTTATTTCATTTTTAGTTTTTTCTGGTACAGGGAAAAACAATTTTTGATTGCTACAATGCAAGGCTACAATATATGACTCAGCTGTGTGGCCTTGTGTTGTTTTCAAGCATAATTCAGTTTTCTTTATAGGGTTCTGAGTTCACTGTGCTCACATTTTGTATTTTCTGGGACAAAACTCAAGAGTGTAATCATGCTCCTTCCTAGCTGCCATGCAAAGTGAAAGTTCCAAATGATGACTTTATCTCTTCTGCACAGAGAAGAGCTTAGCAAGTTTTGCTCCTCCCAGAGGGAAGTAGTACCAGGCTTGGGGACATCCTGGATCCTGGAATGTTACTATGCTTTCAAGTTACAACGTCTAAGAAGCAGCTGTTCTTCATGTTCATTCTCACATGTTGGCTGAGGTGCTGACAGAAAGCTGGCAAAGCCTGGATCTTGCTGCACACGCCCGTGTAACCGAGCTGTGTGTGCTTGGTGGCCCTGGACATGCGGGGGCCTTTGTGGAGCTACCTGCCAGTGCTGGGAATGCCTGGGGAGCAGCTGCTCTTCTGCTTGGGCTTCTCTCTGCCGGGAAATCCCAGACACGTCTCTACTGCAGAAGGCTGAGGAGCATCAGGGAGGAGGGAAATGTATTCAAGTCAACCCCAGAACCTGGTATCCTTATTTATATGGCACATATTCTGAAAATCCTTGGGAAAGGGTACTGGCAATATGGATGGAAATGAGAAACTCCTTATATACTGAAAAGTGTAAAGATCTGGGATAACTAGTCAGTAATCCTAAATACTGTATTTGCAAGTTAATATGAATGTCTGAGAAGTTGCTGTTTTCTGTGTTTGTTCTTATCCACAGACTATTGTTTTAATGTTTATTAATGGTAAATAAAGATGTGAGTATTGTTGATTAATTTTTTTATTAAATACAGAGGCATCTCTTGGAGTGTAACAGCTTGAAAAGCACATAAGCAGAGAGAGGAATGCTGACAGAACAAGGCTGTAGTCTTTTGGAGTCTATTATAAGACAAATAAAAATGAGGAGAGGCTCTTTCTGTTATAGTAAAGCTTAGGAAGACTAAACCAGACTAAAAATAAAGAAAAACTATATAGAGGAAGATGTGGCTGCTCCAATATGTATCCTTAGGGTGTACATTTTTCAGAGAACTTGCACCTAAGGTACTTAAATAAAATAAAACCATTGTAGTTAAGTAGTGACTTTTAGATTTTTCAGTCTGTATTTCTGACAGACTCTCCTAAAATCTCTTTATTTGTGATGGCTGCTTGCTTGAGTAGTGCAGAACAGATGTTGCAGAGCAGGCTGGGGCCTCAGAAATTTTCTTTGTAGTGTCCTATATTAAAAAGAATGTAAGGAAATGAGGGAATAGAAATTTTTGTTCTAGCTTAAGAGCTTATTGCTCCCAGATGCCTGCATGTACCCTTGTGTCTCATGCAGTCACCACTCCTTGCAGTATTTGGTACATCAGTTTCAAAATGAGGTGGGGATTTGTGTAACCAAGTGTATTGGAAATGGCAGAACATGGTTGCACAAACTTGGAATTGAAGTAGGGAACCTACTTGGATCAGTAACAAGCATGAAATATCAAGGGGTGATGGCTAGAAAATAATTACAGTTACCTGATGATGAAAATGACTTTGTACAGCAGGTAGACTCCTTGAGAGTTAACATAAACACAGGTGTGCAAGGAGATCCCTACACAAGGTGATACAAATGTAGGTCATGGAAATAATCTTCTTCTAGTGGTTAAGATTTTGCTGCTATTGAGCAGATAATAAAGTTATGGTATTTCATGAAAACATGTAATTTTTATTAAACAGTGAGGGTGTCCACAGCTAGATGTTTTATTGTGTCTTTCATGTGCTGTGGCAGACTGGCTCCTGATTGCTGGTATTCTCAAAGCATGTGAGAGGCTGTGGAACTTGTGTGAGGATGATTCTGTGGTGTACTGGGCTAACCATTAGTACAGCTCCAGCAGTGCATGTTAGTTATGTATAAGAATTACATGCCTGTTCATAAAACAAAAATACAAGGCATTTGAGAAAATCTGCTAGGCAAGGTTCTCTTTGTAAAATGACTTTCAAGCTGGGGCAGATATACAGAGGCATTTAAGCTCTGAACTCCCATCTAGGTAACAAAAATGGCCTCAAAATATGTGGAGAGTTAAAAATCACATACTTACTTTTGAGAAACTTAGCCCCATTATACAGGTCATTGTGGAGAATTGTAGTGATGCCTTTAAAGAAATATATTTAGAATGGCTTGTAGGAAATCCCTTAATAGAGCTGATATTAGAAAATAAACCTCTGGTGAAAGCTTGTAGAGGAGCTACATGTCTGTTCTTCACATCCTTTCCATCTTACCTTTATTTATTTATTTATTTATTTATTTCTTTATTTGTTTATTTTTTTTTTTTTTGGGTCAAATCTTTTTCTGTTTCAAGTTGTTACTCTTTTACAGCTCCTACTCTTTAGCATTAAAAACCCCAAACCCACACCCCAGGCTTTTATGGAATAGAATTCCTTCTATTGCTAAAAAGCGGTACAGCTTTGATTTTAAAAATTGTCACAAATCTCACAGTTTGATGTTGTATGTAGTAAGATGAAAATAATAAACCAAGAGGAATTCTACAGTATCTAAAATAGGGCAACAGAAAAAGCTTCTAACATTTCGCATGCAGTTGAATTGAGTAAATGAAATAAAGGGTTGAGATGTGGCTGGGTGGGATTAGCACAAACCAAGTAAGGTTTTAAAAGCTTGCTTAACTTGTGTCATTTACACTGAGAATATTCCTCAGGGAACAGCCATTAACCTACTGGCAGGGGATGTAGAAGTTGCTGCTAGTTGGCTCTGCTTAGTTTTTAAACCTGTCACCCCCAGGATTAAATTGATTATTGACCATCACGTCTGGTTCCTTAGCAGATACTCAGAGCAACGAGAATGGCAGCCAGCCATGGGTTTACCATGTAGTAAAAGCAATTGGGGATGGACCTAGTGAGAATAGCAGTGTAAGGGTTCTGAGGAAAAGCACACAATTAGGCCTGGCATTTCAGGTGGCCAAACTCTGTACAGGGTTGTGTTCTTAGAGTCTGCATCAAAGCAATGTCTCTTTATGGTCTTTGGGAGCACTGTTGCTAAGAATGACCTAGTGGAAGAAATATGATCCTGATGGATTTCAGTTATTCAGGTGTCCTATGATGTGATACCATAAATCTGTAACTGTTGATGCATTCTCTCAGTTCCTCCTCTTAATTTAAATGTATGTGATATATCATTTAGAATAATCTCCTTACTGCAAGTAAGTGAAGAAGGAACATGCTTGAATGTTCAAAAATATTCCTTTCAAAAAGAAAATCAGTAAATCTTAGGAAAAGCCTTTTGGTGTACCTGGGGCTTTTTGCAGTATCTTTGGTAGGGTGAGGAGCTTTACAGTTTCAATTCCCTTTCACAGCTCAATGTTCCTCCTGGTCTTGTCTTTCCTGTTTACTCCCACGGCTGGGTAGGACACATGGATGATTGTGTCCCCACCCCTATGTTGTTAAAGGGAAGGGTGACATGTGCCTTACGGTGCCAAGGGGGCTGTGTCTGTGCCTAGTGCTCATGCTGTGAGGACATATCTGCTGCCTTATCCTTCTTATGCTGCTGCTTCTCAGAAAAACATCTTGAGAACTGGGATTGACAATTAATGAAACACACTTGTGAGAAAAAAAATGGGACGGTGTTGGGATTTCTCTTTTGTGAAGCAAATTTCCGGGCAAATAAGTAGTGACTTTCTATGAGGAGAAAATGAGCAGGTGCTCATATTTTTGTAGTGTACAAGATAGACAATTGCTTTTCCAATTCTCATTTTACAGTAAAGTAGGGGTTTTTAAATCTTCTAATAAAAGATGGATTAAATCAATCCAAAGCAGTGATGCAGGGTGCCCACAGAAACATTACCTTGCAGTAAAACTAAGGTGAACTTAATATTTAACATAGTCATTGTTACTATACAATAAGTTATTTTACCTTTTTTTATTTTTTTAAATGCTCTGGATAAGCTTGGAAACTAGAGAAATGTGGGAAGGCTCTTCATTGGAAGGTTAAAGTAGAAAAAAGCCTTAGCTTTAAATTACCATGCAGCAGAGAAAGTAGTGAAGCTGGCTGGGCAACTCCAGTGTAATTGGATATTATTTTGCAGTTTACTGTTAATCCTAAATGTGAGAATAAATCTTTCAAGGTTCTGACAAGGGAACATAGAAATTATGCATATGAAATGCTGTGGTGACAATTAAAACAGTCAGATTTCAGCCTTGGAGCCAACATGTAATCTGTGCAAGTGTCTCATAGCAACTGTCCCCTCTTTGTACCTTTGCACTCTGTCCTAACATAGGAGGCTTAAATGATCATCAGGATGTATTTGACCATAACTTTTTTTACAGGAGATTGTAGAATTGTCCTTTTTATACTTCATCTTTTTAATGAATCTTTATCTTTCAATTTTTTATACTGTTACAGTAAATTGTGATCCTTGGAGTGATCAAAGATGTGGGAAACAAGGATTTGGTAGTTATTTTGTCTATTTCAATATTTGTTTCCTTAAATATTTATGAAAAAAATACTCAGTATATATATTAATTTCATCAACTTTTTCACTGGAATCAGAGAATTTATTTCCGTGTGTCATTTGTTAGGTGAAGATCTATATAAACATGAGTCATCTTTCCATATTTTACATCTGCCTAAATTACAGCAGGAGATGTGTGGAATATTGTATTTACCTTATTCAGAATTCTGTTCTTCACGTAATTGAATATAATGTTTCAAGATTTGCCTCTGAACTGTGAGCAGGTTTGAAGCATTTCAGCCCAAAGGGAAATTCTGTTAAAACAGTGACTTCTAGGTTTAAAGAACATGGCCACATCAGTCCCAGCTGCAGCTGTAACCTAAATACAGTAATAGGCTTGGTCCTAACTCCTTCTGAAGGTGGCTGCAGTCTCTTCCCTGGGGGCTGCCTCAGAGTCATTGAGAATATCTGCACCAGCAGTCAGGCACTCAGTGATGGGCCACAAACAAGAAACATTAAACCAATTAATAAAGAGCTTACAGAAATAAGCTGCCATTATTAGGTGTATCTTCTAATATGGCCCTACTTTTGTAGAACTGTGACTGATAGTTTTGGGGGTGGTAGTGGTGGTGTGTGTTTGTTTCCTTTAAAATACATCTTTTTTTCTTTGCTTTTTTTCTTAGACCTTAGTAATGTTATGAATTCCACTCCAAATATAAAAGCAGTAAATGGAAAAGCTGAGAGCAGCGATAGTGGAGCAGAATCAGAAGAAGAAGGGCTTCGTGAAGAGGAAGAAAAAGAACTGCAGATAAATGGAAAGGGTAAGTTTTCTGGACCAGTGTCTCTCCCAGATTTGTTCTTAGTCACCTAAGTGGCAGAAAATACCAAAGTATCATGAATGCTTTTTCAAAGGAATTAGATGGAAATACATGAGAAAGCATATGTGAAAGATGTCTGTGTTTCAGCCTAGGCTGTAAGAATTAAAACTAGTACAAATTTGCAAGCTATGCCATATGTTTTTTGACTTGCCTAGCAAGTTCTGTCAAAAGGTTATCTAAATATCTATACCCTGCATTGTTTTGGGTTTTGTTGCCAGTGCTTTTTTTAAGAGCTATGAATGGCTACATGGCTTGTAAGAGTAGAATTGAAAATGAGTATGTTTTCTTTAGAGACAATAAAGTAGAACTTTCAGTGAGATTAATTTAGAGGGTCCATAAAGAACTGGATGCTGAAATAACAGCATCTAGTGAAAACCAAATGCAATGACATATTTAGAATTCTATACAGATGTCCTCCAAGGACATTTGGATTATTATTTAGTTTAGAAGAAACACTTATTTCGGATTTACTTACTTATGTTTTAAGTATCTGCTCTTTATGCTTTTTACAAGAACAGAACAATCCACACAAATATAGGGGCATTTACATGTTTTGTTCTGCAGATACATTATACATACAGTCCATTAGTAAGCTAGCTGCTTGAAGAAATATGGTTGGCACTATTAGATATGGAGATTCCTCTTTGCAAAGTTTTCTTTTCTTTTACAGATTATAAGAATGTGAAATCCGAATCAGCAGCTGCTAAGGATTTGGAAGGTATTGTTAGTAATGGCTGTTACAAGGACAGCTTTATTCCAGATATGCAGAATGGCATCCAGACCAAATCAGCCTTGAATGGCTTGAACCTAGAGGAAGAAAGAAATAAAACGGAGGCAAGCTTAGAAATAGCTCAGAATGCTGCTCACCAAGGTATTGTCCTTCCAAGACCATGTTTTCTTTTGCACATGTTTTTAATGAAAAATATTCTTTTCTTGAAAGCTTAATCCTGGGATTCAGAGACTAGCAATGCTGTCTTTCAGTTGCAGAAATCTGAAGACAGAATACTAAAACAAATTAATTAACTCCAGTTAAAAATAAGGTTTCTTTTAGTATCTACTACAGAAAGAGAGATGAATTCAGAGACAGAGAGGCCTAAACCCACAGAAATAGAAGTGTTTTCTTGTAATATCATTATGCTACCTTTGCAAATACTATTTGCCTTTGAAAGTGAATTGGTAGTAAAAGAAAAATCACTTAAATCTGGTTTATCATTCTGAAAAGCTGAACATTTTATAAATGCCAGTTTGCTGAAACTGGGATCTGAATATATACTTCTAATACCAACGTAACTTTAGGCAAAACTGCTTTATACTGAGCTTAGGAAGGAGACAGTAATGAAAAAGGCAAAATTAAAATTTATAATGCAGAAATGTCAATACGAAGTATACTTTTCCCACTAGTAAAGGTTTTCTATAACTCCTAAATTAATCTAACATCTTATTCAGAATCCAAGTTTAGAATGACAATTGTAGGTCGAAGGGTCATGAACTGATGTTCACACATTTTAACTCATTGCTCTAGTCTTTGCCAGGGTTGGCTCACTTGGCTCACATTTACAAAGCACGTGTGCTATCCCTCTTTCCCTGCAGGTGCAAGTGAAGAGAATACTGAAGAGATCTCAGCAGCTCAACACTTAACCAGTGATTCAGACAGTGAAGTTTATTGTGACTCTATGGAGCAACTTGGACTAGAAGAGGTAGGGGTTTAGTATTCCTGGGTGTATTTTGAAGCTGGTATGCTGCTTATTTTTTAATAGGTTCCTCTCAATTAAGTGAACATGGACATGCAGAGGTGAATGACATGGCTCATGCATGCTGTCCTTCTGTTTGAACTATAGGGGTTTGTTCCTTTCATTGCCAGCATTTCACAACTTGGTTACTGCTAATATAAAAGCCTTGAAGTCCTCAGAGAATTTATGTGAGGAGAAGGCTTCAAAAACAACAGTACAAAGAAACAATTGTCAAAAAAGGAAAAACAGTATAAAGAAACTAAGGTCTGTGTCCACAAATTAATGTAGGGTCTCATTACATGTAGGGACCAGAATTCAGCTATTTTTAAGAAATGGGAAGTATCATTGTAACAACTCACTTTCTGCTTGCCTTTTTTCTGGCCTGATGACTTCTGCATTTGTTTCTTAGAATAAAGAATAAGTGTTAGCAGGTGGCCTGTAGGCCAGTGCCTGCAAGTGGCCTAGGTCTAAAGAAGTGGGGGATTACAAGGATTTCTGTGTTCTCTTGTATTCTCTTCAGTCATAATGTACACCTCTGACTTCGCTATAAAAGGTGAGCACCACCTGTGCTGCCATAGTTTTGACTGGATTTGTGTTCCTGCTGATTACTACTCATAACTGTAGTCTTTGTTGGCTTTCTAGCCCAGCTCTCCTTCAGAGGCCCAGATTAAGTGTGGGCTTTGTAGGTTGTATTCAGAAACCTCATTTCCTGATTCTGGAGAGAAATGTGTGATTGGTGCCTGGGATCAGAAAGGCCAGAAGCACTTGAATATTGCATCATTCATCTTGTCTGGCTCTTTCCTGAGTATGTAGGGAATTCATTTTAACAAATCAAAATTCTGTCCAGTAATGAAGTGTTGGGAAATGAAATTTGATAGAAGTGCTGCAAGCTGTCTTATCCAGCTAATTTCCCAACCTTAGGTATTGTTCAAGCTTGTTTGAGATTCTTTAATTGAGGTGGGTGGATAATTTGTCAGAGTTTCCCAACCTGCATGAGGAAAGTTCTAGTTTTGCACAAAATAACAAATGTTTAGGTATATATTTAAAGAAATGCACAGGTAGAGCTACAGGTGAATCAGTTCAAACTAGAAGAGGTTCACTTAGAGAAATAAATACAGCTGGTTTTGGAAAAGATGTAGCCAGCACTCTGTCCTTCAGTTCTGATGATCCAGAGCTGCTATTTTACAAATTTGGGCAGCAGTGTCCATTTCACTGCCTCTCCTTTTGGTTATTTTGGTTTCTCCATGAAGTTCTTTTTCAGCTGAGGTCCCCAGTCTGCTTGTGCATGGGCCTGTCCTTGCCCTGTGCCAAGGGCTGCTTGAACCACCCACCAAGACAGTCCCAGTGCAGAACCTGAACAGCACCTGTGTCATCCTTTTCTACTGTCTTCCTGCAGTACCACCAGTTTTGAGTGAGAAGTCGATAGAATACTCTGCTTTTCCTTTGTTTGGTGTGAGGTGTGGGTTCAGCCAAGCTGTTTGGAGCAGGTTGATGGTAATCTGTGTGCTCTCTGCTGTGAGTGCAAACACTGCCTACCCAGGGCTGCTGACAGCATGGGCCTTCTGCCTGTGGCTCCCAAATTCAAGGGAAGAGGCCGTTTCACTGTCTAGGAAGCAAAGCCAGTTTTACAGGGGAAAATGGAATGGTTTTAGACCTTAGTGTTCTATTTTAGTAATTATTGAGTATTAGTGTATGTTGGAGATGTCTAAAGAAATTCCTGTGGTATCGCTGTTGTGAGATTTGCCTGAAATGCCTTCTCAATCTGGAAATAACATTTAGACAGTAGTAAGTATATTCTACAGGAAAACAACTGCTCCCCTTAAAAGAAGTCTTAATTCTAGGCAAAGTATTTTCTTAATGTGAAAGTAAAGATGATATTTTTTTCCTTTTTAATGTTTAACTGTCATATTTTACAGAATTTAATTACTTGCTAATGTTAATTTGTAGCCCTTGGACATCATCACATCAGCTAAAGGATCTTTAAAGCATTCATCCCATTTCTTGGATGTAGATCACAGTCCTCTGTTAGAAAATATGGATTTTCCAAGGCGCACTTGCATGACTTATGGGAATCTCCAACCTGGAAATACTGGAGAGGGAGTAGCTGAAGAACAAGGTGAAGTCAAATGTGGAGGAGAAGATGGCAAAGCCAGTAACGGGGGTCCTCACAAGGAGAAAAAAGGTGGAGAAAAAGCAGATTTCTACAGTGTCAGAAGAGGGAGAGGTACTGTGACCCTGCATTTGTGTTCCCCACTCTCCTCACTGCCATAAATTACTGGTGTCTGAGAAGTACCTGTCAGCACTGTCCAGTGGGACAGTCATGTGTATAGTGTTTCTGCTCTTCACAATAGAAATATATAACAGAATGCCTATTACAGTGGGTAACTTATACTCCAGCTGCTGCTTATGGCACTTGGGATTTTGGAAGCATAATCCTCAAAACCAGTCTGTGCTTGAGAGGAGTTTCTTTAGAAGTTACATACTTACTGTTAAATACATATGCATTTATATCTATGTGGTGGTTTATTTGAAACCATGGAATGCCACGGAAAGATAGCAGTGACATATTGTTTGTATATAATTGGAATGTTAGGCACACCTTTGGGTGATTCTGTTACTATCCATTATGATTTTTAAAACTTAATGGTTTTTAATCACGTATAGCCCAGATATTCAGTTTATGTTGGACTTCTGCGCTTTTCAGTTCCATAGTACTTCTAATAGTGTCACCTACGAGCAGCACCATATTCCAGTGGTATCATCTGTAAAGTCAAGGATAAAATCAGTTTTTCTCATAAAACCAAAAAAAAGGCAGAAAGTATTTTATTTATATATAGCATGACTTTTTGTATAGCACCTATATTAAAACATTTATGCTAAAACTATTATAAAGAACATACTATATATAGTTAACTATCTCCTCTCTCTTGTTGTTTTATTAAAGTTTGTGACTTACAGGCAGAAACATGACAGGCGAGTTAGTGGTAGTTGTATCTAGTTTAAGGGAGTATTGTCGATTGCAGATAATTATCTTTGCTCATCACTGTATTCCAGTGATCTTTGTCTTCCAGCTGGAGACTTTGCCAAACTTTAAACACATACTAAGACAGAGCTTACTTTTTACTAGGGTAGCATTTACTGCTGAACTTGACTGGTTGTGTGTTAATAGCTTTTTGTAAATGTTCTTGCAGTTCTAGGAATTTGAATGATACTGTCACACTAAGGCTGTAGGGAAACATCTCAGATGACATTTCAGTGACCTGGCAGTGCTGCTGAACTGTCTGAATAAAGCCTGTGACAAGGAGTACCACACTCCTGGGTGAAAACTGAGGGAGAAAACAGAACTGTTAAACATTTTCAGTAGAGCTGTAGCCCATTCTGTGTTTTATGTTTCTGTTTTTCCTCCCTCCCAACAGGGCATAGACTCCAGCCTTTAGGAGATGGTTCCCAGGGTGGCCAGATGGGCAGTGGAGGAGATGGTGAGCGCTGGGGCTCCGACAGAGGCCCCCAGGGAAGCCTCAATGAGCAGATTGCAGTGGTGCTGATGCGGCTGCAGGAGGACATGCAGAATGTCCTGCAGAGGCTGCATATGCTGGAGGCTGTTGCAGCATCACAGGTACTATTCTTTGGAGTTATATGATCACCTTTTATTAAATGTCCTGGGATATTTTTGTGCTTTTTCAGATTAAAATTTTTGGCAATATTTTCTTAAACTGTAAAGACATTTCAGTCCCATTCTGTAGATGAGTCCTACTTAAAATTTCCTATTGGTACCTACTCTTAGGAGCACAATTTGGAACTCTGGTACATGTAAGCAAAAGCATGCATTTTTTACCTAGAAGTTAACCATATGTTATTTCACTGATTTCTGATCAGATTGATCTTAGCCATAGTTATTGATACACATTACATGGGCTCTATATGGAAACTCCACAGTTAATGTTATTAGTGCATGGTCCCAGAGAATTCAAAGCATTTTCAAAGAAAGTGAGAAATTATTTTAATCTTTCAGATGGTAAATGTTTACAGGCAGAACTTCAGATTCCATTTTTCAGATAGCAAGATACTTGATTATTCATAGCTTTCTTTCCTTGTGAAGTAATCCAGCTTTATTGGAATTGTCCATCATGTCCTCATCCACCCAATAGAACTCATAAGCAAATGTAGATGTTATTGATACAGTGTTTCTTTTTCTTTCTGTTTCAATAGAACGTGTTGCGAATATAGTTGAACCAGCAACCTGAACATGTTTGGTTTTGTTTGTCTTGCTGATATATTTTGATCTGCATGAGAATGAGCAAGCTGTACAAGCAATATCCTATGGGATGCACATACTCCAAATCTAAGGCACCCACAGAAAAGGATTTATTAAAACCATAATTTTGCTGCATCACAGATATTCAAGGATCTAATGTTTGATTAAATACAGATTGATTTTCTATCTTTGCCTGAGCAATATAAGTAGTAAAAGATTCTTCCCCAGCTGTTCATGCAGTGCTTGCTGTCCTTACCTAAGGAGAAACAGAAGCTTCTGTTTCATGTTTACATAAACTAAGAAAGACCTAGAAAACCAGCTGCTTTGCTTTTGTGGAAGCACCACAATAGTGTATGGGAATAGTCTTGAAAGATTCTGGTACTTGCGTTTTCAGGAGTTTTCTTGCCTGGAAGACATGGAACAGAGTATTCTCTTTCCTTTACAGTGTTAGACATGCCTGTAGCTGTAGTCCAGGGAAACTAAAACAGTGGTTTTGCCCTTAGTGTAGACTGGTGTTGAGACATGCAAGCAGGCAAATTAGGCTGCTGTGATTTCTGCTCTGGATTGGAGATGGGACTAGACCAGAGCTGAGAAAGTTGCAATGACAAGTTGAGCAGGGGAGCCTTCAAAAACTGTAAAGAGGTCCAGCAAGTGACACTGATTAATTTTCTAAGACACAGAGAAGTGATAAAATTACTATAAAGAGTAGTGGAAACATGAGAGGTAAGTTAGCTATGTGGGGTCACATGGGGGTGGTTCTGTGCATTAAACTGTGATATATATAGATTGCAAAGCCATCACAAGATGAAAAACCTCATATTCTTGTTTTGTGAAGAAGAAAAAATTTAATTGCAGTTTCCTTATTTTATACTTAAAAGCCTTTGTTTATATTTAAAGGCAAAATCTGCAACACTACAGTCAAATTACCAGCCCGCCTCCTCTGTCAAGGTAAAATACTGTTTTTATGATGTGCAAAAAGTGTGAACTGTGAAAAAAGATTAATTTGAATATTTCATCTCTAGCTCTTGGTATGTGCTTTTTGTATTGTCTCTTCCTTGACTAGGAGATAAAAAATAATCTGTCTGAGGAAATTACTTCATAGATGAATCTTTTCTTCTGGTCTTACTATTATTTTCTTTGGTACTGTAGCATTTGAAGTGATGAGAACTATACAGGTGGTATTCAATATGTGCACACAGATTGCTCACTGGAATTTTTTTCTGTTTTCCTTAGAAACCATCATGGTGGCCCTTTGAAATTTCTCCTGGTATTCTAGCTTTTGCTATTGTATGGCCATTTATTGCCCAGTGGTTGGTACATGTGTATCACCAAAGAAAGCGAAGGTAAAGATGTGCATTCAATTGAACACATACACATCACCTGTTTAAACCAATAGGTAATATTATCATGTTATTTAGACAGGACAGAAAATTCTTTGCCTTGAAAGTTTGTCAGTATGAGAAAGTATTGGTTAATTTGACTTTATATGTAGTATGCTTTATATGTGGCAATTTATGTTAAATCTATGAAATGTGATGCAGGATAAATCATTTTGAGCATATACAAGTGAGTGAAGCTGGATAGCTTGGAAGCATCTCCATATGCTTCCACTCCTCATATTTTCTTGAGCCATTTTCACTGCTTCTAGACTTCCTAGTCCCATTGTGCCATGAGAATTTTTTTCCTATCACATCCTTTGTAGAGTGCCATCTGTCACTATATTTAACATCTACAAGCACCTTACTATGATATTTTTGTAACATCTACCTTGACTTCCTTCAGCTGAAGGGCAGTTGTACTCTGATCTTGCCTTTTCTCAGCTTTCTAAGCATCAGAAGATCAAGTGAGTGTTCTCTAGTTACTATCTGCTTACTTCAGCCTCACACCTGATTCTGTTAGCTTAGTATGCTCTTGGCTTTTACATATTTTTCCTCTGTCAGACTGCAGAGAGTTTGCATCTGTGTGGATCTTAGGAGAATTAGATGAATTTGCTCTAGTTTTTTAATGTTTGCTAGTTTTCATGGTATAGTTTTCTCTCCTGATGTAAATCACAGAAACTCAGAGTGGCTGAGGCTGAAGGAAGGCTCTGCAGGTCATCTGGTCCAACATCCTTGCTCAGCCAGGGACACTTAGAAGCCGGTTGCCCAGGGCTGTGTACAGGAGGCTTTTGGTTATCTCCAAGGAGGGAAACTCCACCACCTCCCTGGGCAACCTGTGCAAGTGTTTCCTCAGAAATGCTCCAGTCCTTTAATCATCTTGGCAGCCCTTTGTTGGATTCTCTCCAGTTTGTCCATGTCTCTCATGTAGCCAGAAGTGGACAGAGCACTCCTGGTACGGCCTCTCCAGTCCTGAATAGAGAGGAAGGATCACCTTGCTCACCCTGTTGGAAGAGATAGTGCAGGAAGGGAAGATGTTGGAAGATGCTGTAACACTACTGGACTTTGTTGCAAGGGCACGTTGGTGGCTCATGTTTAACATGGTGTCCACCAGGATGCCCAGATCCTTTTCTGCCAAGCTGTCTCCCAGCTGGCACATACTGATGCCTGCAGTCGTTTCTCCAAACGGTGCTGGACTAAGCATTTCCCCCTTATTTTATAAGGTTCCTGTTAGCCCATTTTTCCAGCCAGCTGTTGTCCCTCTGGATGGCAGCACCACCCTCTGGCATATCAGCCACTCCCCCTTTTGTGTAATTTGCAGCTTTGCTGAGGGTGCACTTTGCTCCATCATCCAGGCCATTGCTAAAGGTGTTAAACAGGATTGGCCCCAGTATGGACCCCTGGCATTCACCACTAATTACTGGTTTCCAAGTACACTCCTGTCACTGATCATCGCTCTTTGGGCCCAGCCCATGGCTTTGTAAACAATACAGCGCCCACAAAGGCTGCAGATCTGCCAGGGAGCTCTCCTGGCTCAGAGCTGTCAGCAGCAGCATCGGTGTTGCTGCACTGTCTGATGAAACCAGAGATTGCAGTACTGAGGCTTTCAGGCAGTTATGCACATTTTGCTCATTCTTTGCTCTTGCAAATGGAAATTTCCCCTTATCAGCAAGGACAAAGTTGGGGTGTTATAAATCAAAACTATTTATTTTAAGTATTTACTTAAATAAGTATTTACTCAAAACTATTTACTTTAAGCTTCTATGAACTTCAGTGTTCTGCTAATTGCTCTTACAGGGCTGTGTTCTCTCCCTCTCTCTGAACAGTGTGCGGTTGTTGAAAATCTTTTTTGATCATCTGTTCTGGCCTCTCTGGCACCCTCAATCCAGCCACAGATTCAGATGGAAATCAGTTTTTAGAAAAGCACCCTTTCCAGCAATTTTTCTAGTATATTGTCCTAGTAATACAGTGCTTTGATGAATAAACACATGGTACATTACTTTTAGTTTGGATTTGACTAGCTTCACTTTGCATTCATTGGATTTTCCTGTATATTTAGCCTGTGATGTGTTTTCCATGGTTACTTTTTTTGCTAACACCAGGTCACCTCATAATCTCTTGCTTAAACAAAACAAATGGTGCAACTGGCATCTCATTTTTAAATTGTTTTCTAGTCTTAGAATGATTCCTGTGGTTCATTGCCAAATGCTTCAGTTTTTCAACATTCCTTTTGAGTTTTGGACACCAGGATTTGTACCAGTGGTAATACCAGTGTCAGTGTGAAACAGAGAGATAGCATAGCCCCTCGTTTTGTTTACTCCTTCATGTGTTGTTTTGAGATGAACTTCAATAACAGAAACAGCTAAAGAATTTTCTGTGTTCTTGAGCTTTTCTCTCTTGTTTCTGAAGTCTACTCATAGGCAGAATTTAAGGACTATGTGCTTCTGCAGCATGCTTCTATCTGGAGTTCTATCTCCTTTAACAATGTGTAGGAAGCTGATCAAGTACACTCAGTGAGAAAACGGAATTGCAAAATGAGTCCTTTTCTCCTGTCCCATGGCCAATTTCAGCTTGTGCTCTTAGGCAAGGTGTGTGAGCTCTTAGGCAATAGCTGTTCACAGTGCCTGCATTGACCCTGTCTGAGTACTTTTAGTTTTAAATTACATTAATTGTCCCTGCAGCAGAAACCACAAGCCTCTGCTACCATGCAAAGTTCTCTCATGCTGCAGATGTGGAGCCATGACTTCTAAACTCTTTTGCACAGTGTAGCAAATTCCATGTAACTGGTGGAGGGACAGCCTTCTGTAACCAAGAGCTTTGTTTAGCTCTTGTCCCTAGGCAGGGGGAGCTCAGCTCCATCCCAGCACCTCTTAACTAGTCCCCTGTTCCTTTATGGGGAACAAATGCTGAAAATCTGGGTACTTTTACTGGAGCCTTCCCCAAGAAGGCTTGAAAACCTGAATCCTAAGGGCCCTAACAAGATAAAAATACATTTTCATAATATGTCTAGATTCAGCTCATGATTTTAGAACCCTCTAATTGTAAGTTTTATGAAGTCATGGGGAAGACAGCTCTTAAGTGTTGCTTTGCTGAGCCAACACACCACTGACCCAGGGTCAGGGATTTTTCTGTGGAATTCCATCTGCAGTTCCAAATTCTTAGTGAATTTTCTACTCCTTAGTGGAAGAGGGCAAATGTTCAGGTGTCTTGAAGCCCTGTTGTGTTTTATTGGAATGGAAACCTTTCACATGTAACCTTAATTGATTTGTTTGTTTAGACAAATGAAAAATCATTTCATATATGAAGGTACATTATACTAATTTATTTGTTTCCTCTTCTAGAAAACTGAACTGAGAATTCATGACTATGTTTAAGGACTTCTAGGAGAAGATGGCCCTGGAAAGCAAAGGAAGTCTGAATTCTCATAGAATCTCAGAATTTGGGATGATCTTCCTTATGTTACAGTAATATTTTGTACTACCTTTGAGCTAAATGTTTAAGGACTAATATTATTGAAACTTGAATGATTTATAGCTCCTAGGTAACAAATAAATTGAATAATCCCATCCTCAACACCATATGAACAATAATTATTTTGGAATGTGCTTGTGGATGGGCCTTCAGTAATTACTGCCCTTGTTGATGTCAGTTGATGAAGAGAATAACATCTCTGTAAAAGAATAAATGAAAAATATGTAAAATTGTCACTTTAACATTGAAATAATTTTACAATCTCAAGATCCCTGCCTGTTTTTCTACAGCATTACCTATTACCAGGTGAAAGCTCTAAAAAAGTATAAATTCAATACATTGTAAGCTGTTGGAAAAATACAATATAGCTCTGAGGAATTCAACTTGTTATTTTTGCTGCTAAACTAATCTGGGGCAATTTCCATAAAAATTGGTCAGAAATTAAGTTGAATCCTTCACTTATCCTGTAAAATTGTAAAGAGATTTAGGAATTTGTATATATCCTGAAAGTTAGAGCCATTAATAACAGGGAGACTGTCAAATACAAGTTTGGAAACAGCATGTGGTACAAGGGATCCATGTAGAGAGGCTGCACCTTATCTTTTTAACTTTCATAACTGTATTCTTGTTGACAACAGCTTATTTTAACTGAAATGCATAGTTTAGGCACAAGGTGCTTTAAAATGAGATGAAAACTAGCTCAGTAAGTCTAGCTTTAAGCTTTTAAAAAGCTCAGTGCACTGTAAGTTTTCTGTTGGCAGTTAATGTTAAATTAAAGTAAGATTTAACGTATTGTGGATTTTCCCCAAGTCACATCATGAAACATATCAATTCTGGTATGTCTCTCTTATCCTTCTACTTCCTCTCAGAAAAAAACCTTTTCAGCTAATTTTGGAGCTGGTATTTCTCTTTTCCCCCCAGAATATTTATTAACCCATATACAGAGAGAGGTACAACCTTGTGAAGTTTGCTTGACAAAAGCATGCTTTACACTTAATTTTAAAATAAATTAATATATAAGCTGTCTAAATCTCTGGAAAATGCAAATGCACTAAAATTAGATTTGACAGAAAACTTACAGTTTGCTATGAAGAATTATATCACAACATAATCCATGGTTAAGCTCTGAATCTTCAAAAATTTCATTATTGATGTGCTTTCATTTTCCACTAGGAGTACATATTACAAATAATTTTTAAGGAAAGTTTTTTTGGTCCTTACTGAAAATATTTTATAGTTTGGAAAACATTTTTCATATAAGCTATACTGTATAAAAATGTAATCACAGAATTTAATGTTGGTTTTACCAGAGAAATTTTAATCTTGTTTTTTAGTTAGGTGAAGATTTTTTTAGTTATTTTCCCCTCTTCTGATTTTCTTATTGTAAAGCTGAATTAAAAAATAAAATAGCTGTAACCCCTTTGAAGACTGCTATAACAAGCAGATGGTTTCATGTGCCAGAGATGAGTTTTGGCATGAGATGTACTGAAAACTCAGGTTTGAACAAAGCTTATCCTGGAAGTTCTGCTGGGACCTGAAGCCATTGTGCCTGAGCTTAAAATCCCTAAAGTGACTGATTTCTTACCATAAGGGATAGAAATCATACAGGAAGGACACTTGATCTTGAAGGTCACATGAAAACCCCAGCCTCCTGAAGCAGCATGTCTTCAGCCAGGACAAAGCTCCCTGGAGTGCCTCCCACAGCTCAGAACCGCGGCACCTGTAGGGGTCGAGCTCTTAGAGATGGGACAGACATTCCCAAAGGTACTTAATTGTTAACCTCTCCCTGAAATAAATGTAGGCTTGTACTATCCTTGTTATTTATTCATATTTCAATAAATCAATCCCTTAATACTTTGTATTTTATCTTGAACTTAATATTTACTGAATGCTGTACACCAGATGCTGTGTACACAAGAGCCTGCTGGTTGTATCATGAAGAATCAGTTGTAACCTGAAAGTTGTAATACAAAACAATATCCCTCGAGTAACAAGTCAGTTGTAACTCAGAACTGGGCCTATCTCAAACTCACCATAATTTGAACAGGTTCCTAGCTGGCAGGTATTTCAGCTTAAAGGTAAGGAAAACTGGTTGTTTTGTTTTCTATCATTTGCCCAGCTGCAAAGAGACACAGCTTTGATGTGGGGGCAGTAGCATAAGCAGATGGCTGGAGCTGAGACCTGGGATACACAGCTTCAGCCAGTGCTCTCTGCAGGAGGGCTGGGAGCCAAATCAGTTCTGCATAGACCAAATAGTTCTGGTCATAGGCCAGACTCAGCCCCAAACTGCACTTGTGAAGCAAACATCAGTCTGGTTTCCTGCAGCAGATCAGGCTTCACCTGAAAGGCAGAAGCTTGCTCTGTATCAAACCAGATTAAACACTCCCTCCCCTCAGAGCTGCTCAGCTGAGAGCACAGAAGCAGAGTCAGCTCTAAGTGTGTGCATGGTGCAGCTGATCCGTCCTCAGGGCTCTGCTTCTTCTGTTCTGGTGCTGTGGCAGCACAGCAGGTGCAGAGGAGATGGAGCCACCCTCCTTTCTTGACTCATTTGAGTTATGCAGAGGAGGAGACTCACACCCTGCAGGAGTTCCAGGCCCGCGCAGGACTTTGCTCTCCTGCCATTTCAGCACACAAACACAGCTGGTACTAAAGCTTACAGGGAGAGGCTAGCAAGTTATGACCTAACTGAGGGGCATACAGACCTGTACTGAAAGTAATAGGTATTTCCTTACTTAAAATCACTGCCTTTGCTGAGGTAGTGGGAAGCACTTAGGGTTTCTTTGTGTAAAAATCCATCTGCCACACTCCCAGCAGGGGCAAAAGTAACACAATAAAAGAAAAACAATATGCAGAAGCAGCAGCACAACTGCACTCTTTTATTTTATATATTTACACAAAAGTAAAGTGAATTTTTGAAGCATGAATTTTGAAGTAAGTGCAAAGTGAACTTTTGGAGAATAAAGTAGAGAGGAAAATAATGCATTTTATTGCCAGAGTAACCATGTGGTAAACCCAATCATGCTGAAACTGGAATCTCTGAGCTCAACAACACATGAGCACCATGGCCCCCAGACACTGCCCCATATGTAGGTGAGCCCAACAGCACATAAGGGCTAGGAATAATTGTCCAAAACTGCTGCTTCTGTGTAACCAAGTACACACTGATCTCCCCAGTAGTTTTCAGATGGACTGTGCTAATGGCTGATAAACTGTCTCCCAGGATAACCTGGAAGCTACAGAGTTTATGTGTAGGTTATGCACATAAAGTTTAGGCCTTCAGGGAGCACCATGTAACAGCTGGAGTACTTGCCAAGTGGTATTCCACAGCTTCTAAGGATCAGAAACTCTTGCCAGCCTACACAATTATTTGTAGATCTTTACTAATGAGAAGAAACACTAAATCTGTGCCACCTACTACATTATACCTTTTAAACTTTTACCTGTAGTATTTCAAGTCAAGCAACAAGTGGGGCAAAACTAGTGGGATTGAGTTGACAAGGAATTCCATGTTGAACAATAAAGCTGGGATTCACCTTTTTACAAAATATAAAAGCCCCACCAACCAAAACGCTCCACAACAAACAAAACCACATCACAAATTTCAACAATCAACATCTGACATTCAACTTCAAAAATATGTTTGCTATAACCAGGATAAATGCAAGATAATGAACAGAACAGGATATTGCAGTATTTTCAGGGCTAGTTGTGTGAAATTTAAATTTTGGACAGCAGTGTAGTGATAACTTTATATTAAATATTCAGATTTGTCAATTGGCCAACTTACTGTTCTACAGATTCTATGTTTTTGTATTGCATTAATCAACTGGCAGAAACTCCACAATTTTCTTTTAGGATAAGATTTTTATAAAAGCTTATTTGACCCTTGTAGATGAAGAGGAACTATTTCAAAGGGTTAGAAAAGATTATACCAGTGCAACAGGTTTCTTCCACCTTCATGGGAATGTGTTACACTGCCAGATAGGAACAGGTGTAAGCATTTGTTAAGCACTGAAGACAAAGAGCTGTTGTGGTGTTCAGTTTGTTATTTCTTTGACATGTAATCATAGTTAATTCTTTTAAGACTTGCTTTCTTAAACTAGATTACTAGAAATGGAAGAATAAATTACATAAAATACCAGTGATTAAGGTACCCTCCTACCCCAGTTTATATATTCCAACTGTACACAGGAAAACCACTAAAGAACTTCCCATCACTTTCAGAGAATGATGTCTATGAATGCTGCTTCAGTAGTTGCATTCATTTGCACCTTTTCCATCGTGTAACAATTGCAGTGTGACTGAATAATTTATAAGTTTTCTGAAACTGCAGTCCTTAGCAAAGGGAGTGAGACTCACTGTATGGTTTGCAACTTGCCAAGATTCTGTTTCACAAATTTGAGTTATCACAACAAGAGCTGGAATTGGTCATTCTCAGCTATTAAGAATCAGCTCTCTTTAGCTCTTTCTAGGAAACTTCCTTGTCCTTCACCATTCCCATTCCTTTCCCAGCAACCTGAGGGGACAGCAGGAAGCCTGGCAGACACTATTTGCTCAAAATTCCATCAATAAATCTTGTCTTCCAGGAAGCAGGGTAATGAAGGGACAACTCATTACCGCTACAAAAAGAGTCAGTTCAAAAGGCACTTGGCAAAAATCACTGGCAAAATGCTTGGCTTCTGGCACAATGCTTGGCTTCTGGGACATGGCCCTTGGCTGGTAACACCATCTAGCACAAATGATCTTTATCTAACATGTATTAACCTGAAAAATTAAAATCTTCTTTAAGTTAGAGATACATATGCAAAAAAGAATACTGAAGACTATTTAAACAGAATTATCTACAAATAAACCTCTAAAACCTAGCAGACACAGGTTTTGTATTGCATTTAAAGATAATTTTAAATATACTTCCCCCTAATTCAGGTTTATACAGAATATACACTTCTGTCTTATATTCTGGTCAAAATCCAAGCTCTGGCTATGAGTTTACAGAACAGTCTGTTAGCCTACAATATATAGTCTTTAATATTTGGCAGCTTCAGTATGAATACTACTTGTTAGAAAACAATCACCTGTCACTGGTCATCTGACACAAGGGAGCACACACACACTGGGCATTTTCTATATAAATCCAGTAACTGCTAAAATGTATGTTAAGCAGAGAATTAACAGGCTTGCCCCAAGTGTCCTCTCCCTGCCCCATTTCTCTAGGACAGGATAATAACCAGAGGAACTCCTGCCAGTCTCATGTGCCACTTGTAGCCAAATTAACTTGGAACACCATTGTGTCTTTCCATCCCTTCTTGGAAATAGGGCAAACAGAAGACATTTCAATGCTTCATTAAGATTTCAATTTTCCACCTTGAATAGAAATGACCAAGTTTTCCACAGTGGATATATATTCACACTGCTCAGACAGGACTGCTCCCAAAGCAGCTTGCCACCACACTGAACCACCAATAGGTAAGTTATTAATTAGATACAATTACAATTCCTTTGTATACTTTCCCTATTATTTTAGCTGGGAAATAATGCTACACTTCCTAACTGGAATAATTCATTACTATTAAAAGGCCCCATTACTGCCAAGAGTTATTAGGTCCAAGAAACACAATGCTCTGGCCTCTTAGTAAGGTGCAGTGAGATATAAAGCACAAAGGCATTTGATACCAGTTTCATACAGTAGTTTCACTTCAGAATAAACAAGGCTATAATAAAAACAGACTAGTAACTTGAAACACACTAAATTCAGCAAGGAAACTTAGTCAAGACCAAACTAGGGTTACAAGACAACCTGTAAGTGTGCAAAACCATGGAGAACGTTCACTTCTCTTGATGCTATAAGCTAAATCCAGACACAGTCAGGTGCTGAGCATTGTTCCTAGCGTCAAAATAAGAGGTGTCAGTCTCGTCATCTGGCTGAGGTATGAAGGGCATAGTTTGGTTCTGGAGATTATCCCAGTCCACCCCGTGAAAGAGGGGGTGATGCTTGAGTTCTGAAACAGAAGTTCACATAAGCATTATAAACTTTCTTATGTCCAAGCCCCATAGTCATTTTGTCCCCTCATCTATAACTGTCAGTAGATTTGCTTTATATTCCTTTTTGAGAAGTTCATAAAAGTGCAAATTGCAATTCGGTTTTGATTACCCCCAGCTTTAGTAGGATCAAACTGTTGGCAGGACAAGTAGCTGCCACCCCCATCCAGGGAACCTGTTCCACACAGCTCCACTGCTCTTACCCAGAAAGACTGAATTTAGAGAAGCACAGCACTACAACAACATAACGGGGATTTCCCCGTACAAAAGGCTTCATGCTGTAGTGATAAAAGGGAAAGCACAAATTTGGGAGAGGGGAGAGAGGATGACAGTGATGGAAACTTAGGTACAACAAGAAAAACTTAGTGGTTGTCCTGAAAACTACTCATCCAACTTCACTTCAGTGGACTATAAATTGGACAAAGAGGCCAGATACAGTTGTAAATCTTGACAAAGAATAAATTTCAAAGAAGCTCAGATAGGAAGAAACTATTATGTCGTCTATTTTAAAATTCTGCCCTTGACAGACAATTTAGATTTCACTCTAAAAATCCAGAAATAAAGACAGCAACTTGTGATTAACTAAAACACCTTCAGATTGCTTTTTGGGAACTATCAAAGCCACAGGATTTTCTGTTGACATAATAATCTTCATTCAAAATCTTGTGCCTTCTCTATTTTAATTTGGCTTGATTTCAGCTTCTAGCATTTAGTCTCTTTATGTGTAAGCTTTTCCACAGTAATTTCCTTCTCTAGTGATTTCCTAAACAGTTCTCATAAGATTTCTTTATTTCCAAAATATCTCACTCTAAATTTCTTTTCATTATCAACCTTTTTTTAAAGCATAGTCACTGTTAACAATAGCAAATGTTTAAGCCCTTCTACAAGAGAAAAAAAAAAAAGTAGACTTTGTACACTATATATTGTCCAACTTTGTATTCTCCTATGCATTCAGCAAAGACAGGCTGATTCCTAGGAAAAAAACTGCTCTCTATGAATTAACTGTTTGTTGTAGAAGGCTTCCCTCCCAAACTATCATCTTTTAATCAAGGTTCCCAATGTCATTTAGACTAAAAACTAAAACGCATTAGGTGAGAGAGAACTTTGGTACATCAGATGTCAAACACTAAAAATGCATAACAGAACAGCAGTAAAACAAAACAGAAGTTCAAGTTAAAAAAATTATAAACCAACAAACCAATCCAGCCCCAGAATTATCTTGTTCAGAAAGGAAAAAACTCTACAAGAAATAAAGAAAATACCACAACTTGTTAGGTGCTGTGGTACTATACATGGAACCTAGTGAGGCATTGAAGTTTATTAGTCTAAGTTTCAGGAGGAAGAGATCACCACTTAAAAATTTACAATTAGTTGGAAAGAGCAATTTTAATACTAACCCTTCAGTCCAGCTCTCTTAGTAGTGTCAATTGTTAGAAGAAGATCTATTGCATTCTGGGCATTATCAGACAGCTTTTCTTCCCCCTCAGGCCAGGGAATATCTACAAAGATACAACTGGGTTGGTAACTCAAACTATAAAACAAATATTGGAAATACATACTTACCCTGATTACTGAAACAGATTACCTCTTTTCAAAATATTTTGGAAGACCTGTGTTGGTGTTTCATCATTAAAAGGTGGAATTCCAGTTAGAAACTCAAACAGACAAACTCCAAGGGCCCACCAGTCTACAGCAGAACCTGGTAAAACAAATCCACATAATTACACTTACAAAAATTATACTTGCAAAGACTTAAAGATTAGCAAAAGCTGAAGAGTGTTTAAATTCTGCAAGTTTCTTGAAAATTATGAAGAGACAAGTTGTACTTAATATTCATGCAAATTAAAAATATATTAAAAGGTATTTGAAAGCCACTCTGTTCCTTAATTCATTATAGGTAACACTGGGGTTTACTGATAAAACCAAGGGGGCTCTTAATAACAATCTAATTATCAACTCCTATCACAGAGAATACAGGAGCTAACTTCTCCAAGAGATTGTTTTGTGATAAGAAAGACATGCCTCACGACCAGAGCCTGGATGAGTGCTCCTTGTTGCCATCTGTGCCCTTCTCTCAGTTCCTTAAAAAGTCTCCAAAACTTCAGACTATTGAACTTAATTTTTGTTTGTCTAAATTATCATGACCATCATGAAGACAGCTTGCAGAAATGAGGCAGCACACAATGAAGCTGGCATTACCTTCCATTACACTGAACTGACTGGGGCAATGTGTAGTTACTTGCTATCCCTGCTTTGTTATTAAGGAGTTCTGGTTATCCACATTCCAGGGTTTTGTCTTTTTGCCAATCTCTCCTGTTAATCTACATGAAAACCAGCAGGCAAAGCAATCCCAGACACCACTGCATGCATCCTAAGCTGTCTGCATTTTCAAGCCATGCTCACTCCACTGTATAAAGAATAGATGCCACAACTGCTGTTAAAAAAAATAAACAAAAACCAAACAACTTTGAAAGATAATAAATCTAATTGTTCTTGGCTTTTTTGGCATAAAAAAAAAGCCTAAGACATCTCCAAGCAAATGAATGTTTTAAGCCATTTCACAAAGCCTACTGTTAAGTTTAGAAATGCTGAAAACCAGAGTGCTTAACCAGTAATCTAATACATTTTTAGCAGTTCCTAACAGCAGTAAGAGTGCCCACCAAGCTAAGCAGATCAAAGCAGTCAGTTCACATCCACTGTTGTTAAGAGTACCTAGATGTCCAGTAAAATACTCCCAGCTCCAGTCAAAGTCTAATAAGATCACAACCTGAACAATGTAATAACCAGGTTTCAGCAGCAATTTTTCCCACACAAAGTCTAACTAAAATTAGATTAACTCCTACCATACCCCTGCTAAACAGGACCCAAGGACAGCACGAAGCTGTGCTGGGGAGGTTAAGGTGGGATATTAAGGAAAGCTTTTTCACCCAGAGGGTGGCTGGGCACTGGAACAGGCTCCCCAGGGAAGTGATCACAGCACCAAGCCTGGCAAGGGTTCAAGAAGGGTTTGCACAAAGCTCTCAGGGACATGCTGTGACTCTTGGGGCTGTCCTGTGCAGGGACAGGAGCTGGACTCAATGATCCTTGTGGGTCCCTTCCAACTTGGGATATTCCATGATTCTGTGATTTGAAGCTAGAAGCAGTAACACCAGGTCTTGAGCACCTGAACCTTCTTCACCCATAGGCAAAGTAAATCAGACTGACTGCAATAAAGTGAAAGGCAGCAACGAGAAAAAGTGTCTCTGGCTTTACCTCCTGTTAAACAATTTAAAAACACTGACTTTCCTTCTGAAGTACATGTTTACATGTGTGATTTCTAATAGCTTAGTCACATTGATATGATGTTTCCTGACTCTGTGAGCATCACACATTTTTATGTGCAGGCATATTAGATATGTCTTTCTATATAGAAACATTGTTCACCCAAACAATGTTCCCAGAAACTGTGATCTGGTTATACTTTGACTGTCCAGTTATGCTGAACACTTCAGTTCTGCACAGAATATAGAAAACTCACCAGAGATCAGAGTCCCTGCATATGAAAAGACAATGAAGTAAAAATATTACAATTATTGCAAAAAAACCCATAAGAAATACAAACATTGAATATCAAGTATGATTCTCCAAAGGCATAGGAATGAAGATTTTTTCCCCTAAGGTAGTATTCCACAATAAGGAAAGATGGCAATGTTAAATCTAAGTTAGAAACAAAAATAAAATAGGTTTGTAACGTGATTAATTTAGGATTAGAACTACATTTACAAGCAGCTCAACGTGCAAAATATTTAGTGAGGGAAAATTTGGAGTTCCAAAAACCCTGGCTTCACTGAAGGTAATGGGAGATTTGTAATTTCCTGACAAACCCCAGACTCTGCAAGCTCTCCCTGAAGTCCTGAAAACCCAGTAACCACAGAGAAATCACCCTGTGACCAAGTTTCACATTGTCTAAGTAGCACTGATTACATTTCCAAAATAGTATCCAGTTTTAACATCTGCCAGATATCCAGGAATTCTAAATAGAAGTGCAAAACAACTACATATGTTTAGTATTTTCAGGTTTTACCATTAAATTGTTAAATCTCTTCATAGTGTTTTAGTTAATTTATATTAGTAGAATTCTATTGCTTCACAGGATAGTAATCACTACCTCTTAATTAAGGTCTTTCTCTCATGTAATGCTCCCAAGACTTGCAGCTCTACAAAACAGTAGTATACTTTTGGGATGGAAATAAAATGCAATTATACATCAACAACTGTATTAGAGATAGATACATTGCATTTAACTTTTGTTAGTGCTTCTTGCAAGTTAGCAGAAAACTATTTCCGACTTTTTGTTAATCTCAGTGGACCCCAGGATCTGAGACAAAAATTTATGCCTTTCAAAGTTGTGCTATTTTAGTATAGTATTTTGAAAACAAACAAACTCAAAAAACCAACCTCCAAAAATTTGATGGCTATTACTGCACCCTTATACACAAGATCCTATCAGATGTCTGGAGTGTTTCATGAGGTCAATCAACTCAATAACTGATTTTAAGGCAACTTCATAAAATTGTCTGGCTTCACATAACACTTAATTATCAACAAACACAGAAGACATTCTAAAAATAATTGGAGGCTTAAGCCTTTCACTCTAAAATTTCATTAAATTCCCCCTTTCCCATCCCAAAGAATCTTTAAGGGCACTCAGGATAACCAAGTTGTTACTCCTAAGCCACATACAAGTCTCAGGCTGCCAAAGCAGCTTCCAATGCTGATTGGAAGCAAGCAGAGTTTGGTGGACAACCAAAACCTCTGGTTATGAGAAAGCAGTAAAGGAATGGAAGGAGCAGCTGAAGCAAACACAGCCACCCATGATGGCAAAAACTTAGCACTAGCTATTTTTGAAGAATTCCCAATCTCATTGCTTGAAGGGTTTACAGTTCTACAGAGACTTAGAAATGTAAAGATGTCACCTTTCAAGTACTGACAGATGGCTGGTTTGTCTTACCATGAGGCTGTGTCAAAAGCAGCTCAGGTGCCAGGTAGTCTGGGGTCCCCAGGATGCGTTCACCCTCTACGGGGGCAGCTCCTCTTCGAACACTCTTTGGAGTCCTGTACGGTGTGCCAGCATCCCCCCGGTAAGGGGTCTGAAAAGACCCCACAAGGATTTCAGATGTCAAATAAAACCAGCTCAGAAACTCCCATCTCCAGCTTTAGTCACAGATGTAATAATTGATACTTAAGTTCAAGCCAAGAATGAGTCACAAAACACTCCCTGAAAAGCACGTGTGAAATGTGCTTTCATTGCTTTATCTCAACAGTCTTGAAGCATAAAGTTGCCTACTCTTAAAGGAACATTTCCCTAAGTTCTTCCTCCAGTGTCACATCCAGCAGCTGTCACTCTTCACATCAATCTTTGTAACAGGCTTGTAACTGGCATTTGACAGACTACATTATGCCATCACTTTTACCAGGATAAAGAAAAGAAAGTAGCAGGTACAATGGCAATTACCAGCAGCTGAACAGCATTCACACTGTCTTGGGAAGAGTGCAGGATAACAAAAAAAACCCAAGAAAAACAAACAAACAAACAAACAAAAAAAAACCCAAACCCAAAAACCAACCAAACAAACAAACACAAAAAAAACAAAAAAACAAAACAAAAAAAAACCCAAACAAAACCCTCCCCAAAAAAACCAAAAGCCAAAAAAAAAAACCCCAAAGACTTCCCATTACATTAGGAAACCTGTAACTGCCCACAGAAAATACAACACTGCACTTGGAGCAGAATGAGACAAAATAGCACAGGCTTTTTTATAATCAGTTCACTGTAACAGCAAAGATTTCTCATAGATCGACAGTCAATGCATGTTGAGCCAAAGGCAAACCACTGAACATAAAGCTACTGCTAAACTCTTAGAGAAATTATAATTTTGGCCACACAAGTGCAGCAAGTGAAACCCTGTCAGCAGAGGTCATTTTGACAGACTACTTCAAACTATATGAGTTTTCCCTAAATTTACCACTGAAATAATTTCAGGTCTCTAATGTCCAATGCATGTACAAAGTTTTTATCTGTCTCCTTACCTACCTGATAGGCCTGATATGGTCTTCCTTTCTGTAATGGAGTGAGAGCTGTTGGGTAAGAGCCACTGCAAGCAGGTGAAAGGTCCATTATATCTAAGGAAGCCATGCTGCATGGCTCAGATATATTGGATATATTAATTGGACTATTATAACTCCGAAAAACTACAGCATTTTTTTTTAAGAGACTCAGTGCTTCCATCATCTTTTCTGAAGGAGAAGATACTCTGTCAAGGTAGGTTTCTTCCATGTGTTTCTGTTCATTATCCTTTTTCTGATGTAATGGCTTGCAGTCCTGGACTGTATGTGCCTCCTCTCCATACTGTGAGGCATCTTGGGACTCTGGTGATATTATTAGCACACCTTCAGGTTTTGGTTCCTCAAAGGAGAGGTCTTTAACACTTCTGTCCAAATCTAAAAGCTGTTTTTCTAGATGGCTTTCTGTAACAGACACTTCAGGAAGTAAGTCAGAATCTGCACTGAAGACATCTAAAGGTTTTTCATCATCAATGCCTAAAAAACTTGAGTTCATGTACTCCTTTTCATCATCCTTTCCGCAGTCTGCATCCAGATCACACATAAGATTTTTAGCTACAGTTGGAGTAAGCAATCTTTCTACTGTTTCCTGGTTACTAATAAAACTCTTAACTTCTTCCTTGCTTTTGCAGGTGTCACATAGGCATTCATCATTACAAAGCATTAAGGACTGAATTTCTGTTGTCAAACCTGTCCCTTTGTTTGCAGGAAATTCTGAGATCTGACAGCCACGTTTATATTCTGCATTGCTTTTTTTAACATAGTTAAGTTCCTGACAAGGACTAGTGTCAACTGATTCAAAGCTTCTTTTTACACCTGGCTTGTCAAACATTACTTCCTCTTTGACAGGCTCATTCTGCCTTGAAAGTGATTGTTGTAGTCTGGAAGTCTCCACTGTTTCATAAGTCATGTCTCTTTTATTTACAAAGACTTTTTCTTTCCAAATCTTATTTTCAGAAATACACTTTCTTACTACGCCTTTCACATCCAGAGTGCTCACAGGAGTATCTGTTATATCCAAATGTTCACTTCCCAGCTTCTGCCTACTGCCAGACTCATTGCTGGCAATGGGAGAAATGGCAGACTCAAGTTCTTTTTTCTTTAAAACTTCAGTACCTTTGCTATTTGGCAACATAACATTTGAAAGAAGAGCTGACCCACTGCTACTGGTTTTGCATGTTGTAGAACAAGGTTCATCTTCACTTTGCTGCAAAAAAGAATTTTGAGTATCAAGAAAAATATGATTTCAGCATTATAGAAACACTTAATTTGAAATACTTTATTAACAGTTTTACAGTTAGTAGAAGCGGATTTTATTGTTTTCCCAAGTTCTGTCTTTTAAATTCCTTCCTTTTAAAGGAATTCTTTCGCCCACAATGCTGAGCAAATAAAGCTATAGGAACAAGGTCAGCTTCCAAAAAGTCACTGCTCCCAGCAGGGCCCACCTTGTGCAGGATAGAGCTAAACCAGTGATGGTCAGTGAAGCCTTCTTTTTCACTTTTTTGCTGTAGGCTCAATAGCATTTGCTTCTCCCGTTATATTGCAAAGGACTAATATTTGAAGGAAAAGGTTATATCTGTTTGATCCAAAGACCTACTACTCAACACAAATTACAACCCCTGCTCCTTCTACTGTAGCAAAGTTTCTCAACACTTGAAATATCTGAGGCAAGTAAATAAGTAGAAGACACTTGCAACATTGCATATACAAGTACAAGCTTATTTTAATTTAGAGTTGGAAGATGAAACAGTCCTGACCTCTACATCTTTCCCGCACCTGGGGCTGCTCCACTTTTCTGATTCCACACTGGACAGGTGTGTGTGAGACTGACTACTGACACTGGAGGTACCAAACCTGTTTCTTGACTGAAGCAGAGTAGGAGTTAAACTCCTTGCTGGCATCACAGGTGTTAATTGAGAATTATCCAGATCTTAAGAGAAAAAAAAAAATCAAATGTTGATACAAACAGACAACATATACTGACTAACTTCACAGTATATTAAGCTTTCACATCAAAGGAAGCTAAGGAAAGTTATGAACAACAATTTCTCTTGTCATCTTTCCTGCATGGTCAATTCACACATTTTTTGAATTAGGAACTTGCCAAGAATGTAAAAGCAGTACAAACATCAGCAGCATAGTTGCCTTCTTTCTTGTTTCAGGTTAGAAATGAGAAAGCAGCAAGATAAGACAATTTAAATGAAAATATACATTGCTATATTTAACAATTTCCACTGAAAGCGTGTCAAGAACTGAACTATTTCCATAAAATGTTAAAGGGTGATTTTGAATTCAGAAGTCATGATTTGAAAAAACCCAATCAAACAAAACCACTTTAGAAGATGACATAAGTAGTGTAGGTGAAAACATGTCATATGTAAAGCACTGGAGGAATGGTGGAAAGCAAGACAGCAATAGAATCACACCTTTTATGAAGTGGGTACAAACTACTCACATAAAACAAAAAGACCACAAACTTACAGCCAGAGTATTCCTCAGCACAAGGCCTAGTATACTCACGTGTTTTGAATAATTTAGTTGAAAGAGGAGTATTTTCCTTTTGGGCCATAGGTACAGGAGAAACCACTCCATGTGGACTGTCAGATGTTGGACTTGCTTTGTGCCCTGGCACTTTCATTCCTACAGGAGGAGTATACTAACAAGCAGAAATAAGCACAGTTAAAAGTTAATGGGAGTCTGAACAAATTCTCAATCCAGGATTGAGAGTGTAACTTCACCCATTTTTTATGATGTTTGCTTGGAGCTTGGCCATGCCCATTAAAAAGTCAGCAATTCAAGATACAGTCCAAGGTAATCACATCAGAATTTCAAAGTACTCTAAACATATCTTAAGTCATTCTACCAGCTGGCAGAAGAGATGCAAGAGTAGACTTTTCATGCCAACTATTGAATTTAAGATAGTAAATAAACTAAAAGGATGAAGTACTTTAAAGACAGTGAAAATTACTTACAAAGCCCAGAGAACTGATAAGAGACAACAATTGTCCTGGAGTACGTGAGTAGTCCTGTTTTGGCTTTGCCATTGATGGGGTAGTAAGGATATCTATCATATTTATCTCTAAAGAAGAAAAAAAAAATCCAAAATCAAATAGGTCAAAAAATCAATAGGTTTTCATTTTGATATTAAACAAAGGCAAAGTTGCAAACATTTACTTAATTTTCATGAAGACAAAAAAATTTAGTCACATACTCAACAAATATGCAAATGAAGCCACCAAGACCAATTGAAGACTTACCTGTCTTATTTAACACAAGGTGTTTTTCCTTATACATCCATACATTTATACACACAGAAGTTGTAGAAGCCAAATTTCTTTTCCAACATACTATGCAAAAAGCACTACATTTTCTAATTTGATATCAGCTTTGGTTTTTAGGCAGCAGTTCTAGCTTATGGCTTGTGGAATAGGATACTAAATTTGATTTCAAACCTGCCATCACTCCAAAAGACATCTCAAAAAAGCTACACAAGAATTTTTTATAGGTGAAAATTCAGCCTTAGATACCTTCTTTTTTTGCTCACTAGCAGTAAGTAGCTTCAAACCTTTCATATAATGTTCAACTAGACAAAATAACCTGCCCCATTAGAACATCAGTTAAAGCAGTATATCATAAAAAATACAGAATACCTATGATTTTCCTTTATATTCTTAAAATCATAAATCAAACTCCACGGACAACTCCGAATTTCTACATTCCTTTATATAAAAAGGATGAACCCTCCAGCAGCTGTCTCAAAAAACCTGAACTGGTGCTGTGCAGCATAAGGTTGGATGATCTGACTAAGGAGGTACAAACCAGTTCAGAAACTGGCTATTCACCTTAAGCTCTGCAGCCTGTGCCAGACAGTCACGACTATTCAGCTATATTTTCTGCTTGAAAAGAGAACATTCACATGCCAAAACACTGAGCTGATCTTCCCCTTATCTCTCAAACTAATGTCTGTAATGTCCTAGGTAATTTATGGGAAATTAATTTATACAGGACTGAGAGACATGAACTGAAGTGCAGAAGCATGAACTGAAAGTCAGAGAAACAGGAACAAGCCAGAATTATTTATTCACCCATTGAATCTCCTAGCAGACTTCAGAAAACTTTGAAATCCATATTCCTTCAAAGAAAGGGCTCTAGATCATATTTCATACACCCTTGTCCCAAAGAATAAATATTTTACCTTCTGAAGTGCAATGCCAAGAGCAGACCCCCTACTAGGACATAGCTAATCAGTACTTACCTATTAGATTTCAGGTATTACTGCAACATCTGCACTTATTGAATTGAAAGGTGCCCTTTACAGGGATGTGAAGTATTCAAGAATATAGAAATGTGATGCAAAAATACATTTTAATACAACCAAAAGGATAGAAACAACTCTTACCTCTGTTCAGAGTAACTCTGGAAAGCCCAAAGTCTGTCAACTTTATATGTCCCTGATTAGAAATGAGCATATTGTCTGGCTTCAAATCCCTGAAAATATGAATATAGCTGAAGTCAGCAAAAGGAGCACTGAGCAACACAAAGAAAGTTAACTGACCAGGAGCACTCAATGCAAAACATTGGTTAGAGCTGTTTAACAGTAACATCTTCTAGCCAGCAGAAGATTTCAGTTTGAGGAACACATCAGATGAATATATTTAGCATTAAATATGGCACAAACATCTCAGGCTTCGTAAAAATCAGCATGCATGTAAAGAGTTGCATATTTTGTGCTTCAGCAGGCTCGACAAGCATCCTTCACAATTAGCACCACCATAACAGTCACTAATGTGCAGCTCCTACAAGCGACAAGCAAACCTCCCATAGGAGTTTTCATGTGTGCTCTCTGCAGCATTGCTGAATGCAAAAAAAACTCTCACTAAGGGGGAGCAGCAGGGTAGTCAGTGTCCCTTGTCCTGCAGGCCCATGTGTGCAGTACCCAGAGGGTTCCTGAACCATCACAGCTGCCAATACAGCACTGGACTGGGAAAGAGTTGGCAAGGGAAAGCAGTGGGTTTGTGTGCTCAGCACACACAGATTTGATTTTAGCCATTGTTTCATGACATTGCTGCAGTGCACACGTGCAAAAAGAGCTTCCAGAAGCCCTAGCAAATTATGTGCCTGTGGAAGCTGCCACAATGAAACAGCGATGGTTAGGTGTTAGAGTGAAAAAATAAAAAAATCCAAACTAGCAAACACTTATTTGTAAGAAAAAAAAAAAAAATTCACCTGTGGATTATTCCATGCCTATGAAGATAGTCAAGAGCCAATGCTGCTTCAGAAATATACTTAACAGCCATTTCTTCATCAAAATATCCATAAATATGGAGAAGAGATTTGACATCTCCACCAATAAGGTACTCCATCACCTGTCATTCAAGCATTTTAAATTTAAAACACATTTCAAAACATCAAGTAAAATACAAAATAACTTTCACCCCAAGGAAAAATATGATTTCAAGGAGCAGAAGCAGATAGAAGTACCTTTGTTCATACCTCATTTCTCACACAATACTTTTCACTTGGATAAAATAATTAAAAGTTTCATGTAACAGCAGACGTGAAACATTTTCTTTCTGTAGACCATTTGCTTATTTTATTTGCCTAGATTACTTTTAGAAGCTAATTAAAAAGTTGACTACAGCTTTTGAGAGTTAACTACAGAAAATTTTCTATATTGTAAATGTTATTTATTTCTATATTGAATATTATGCATTTTAATCTATATTTGTATTCATATACTAATCTATATTTACCTTAACATTGTGTATTTCCATAGTATAGAAAATGAAGTGCAAAGCATGCCTGTGAAACTCAAGGCCTGAAGCCAAAGACCACCTGTTCTATACAAATCAAAGTATCTCAATACTTCATCTTGCACTCTTTTATACACAATATTAAATTCAGACCTGAGCATTGTGAAATAAATACAAACTATCAAAAATGCAAACAGTGAGAGTTACTGTGCATTTAAGACACATGGAAAAGAGTGAAAACAATAATTCACACACCCAATAGACCATTATGCATACACACTATGATGGCCCATATCATCTTCAAAATAAAATAGATGGGCTATTTTAGAGGCTTCATTTGCTTTATTTCAGCAGGGCTTCTGAAACTCACTCTTTGATGTCAAGAATGCATTTATTGGGGTTTTGGTCAGGAAATCTCACCAGTACTTACATTCCAATACATAATATTCTTCCATATATATATATACACACACACCTATCCAGACATGATTCTAGCATCTCCTTTACAAATCCTTCATCCTGAAGTCTTCTACTCCATGAAGCAGTTCTGAGACTCCAGAAAAAGAAGCATTTGTTTACACTCAAAATGCATTGTAGGAGTGCATAGCAACCTTGTCTCAGAATTTTATCAAGCTGTTCCCTGTGTGTGCTTACAGCAATCCACACAAATTGTGCCAGACCCTTTGCAGACAGCCTGAATCCTTATGTGGAAGCAGTATATAAACCCATACACAAGCTCTGCTGTGCTCCACGGTGCCCTGTGTGAACCTGCACTTAGTTTTGCTATCAGTTATCATCTTGTCATGTAGGCCAACAACTGTAACAAAATTTGAGCACTGGCAATAAGTAAAACAGATTTCCTTTTCAGTGAGCCATGGAGTATCTTCCCACCACCTGGCTTCTGACTGAAAAGAATTTCTTGATTTCCCTAAGACCTCTACATATTTCTAAGACAGAGCAGTTATTAGAATTTCTAAGTTCCTCCCGTAACAGAGAGGAACGCAAGTGGAAAGAGCCCAAAGACACCAGAGGAAGAGAAGTATTTCACTTGTTCAACCATTCTGAGGAAGATGTAAAAGTGGCTAAGGAGTACCATTATAAAAATGTTCTGAGATGTCACTACAGTTCACACTCAGTTTTCAGACCACCATAAAATGCCACAGCCATTTTTTTACTCACTAAATAGACGTTGTTTGCTGACTGAAGTGAGTAGTATAAGTGCACAATGAAAGGACTTTTACTGAGAGCCAATGCATCCCTCTCTGCCTGCACCTGGTGAACCATATTTTTGTTGATCATGTCTGCTTTTTTCATCACCTGAAAAACAAGACAGAGCACACAAAGGATTTAATCTCAAAATGCTCATAATAAAACTGCATAGAGACGTATAGCTCCACAGAGCAACACCTATTTTGTATGACTGTTTTTATGTTTCCTATTCTTTGTGTACTATATGGCTTGTTATAATCCTTTTAATCAAAGTCAAGTTTGCACAAATAATTGCTAAAGTTCTTACTAACAACAAGCCGAGATTTTAGTCCTTTGTGCAACATCATAGATAATGCAACAGGCTTTTGTTGTTTGTTTGTGGTTTTTTTTGTTTTTGTTTTTGTTTTTTTTTTTAATACTTAGCCAGAACGTTTTTTATCATTTATTCTCGCCTTGTCTCTCAGAGGCGGTGCTTTAGCCCCCCGGCAGGCGCAGCAGCTGAGGGAGCTCAGTTACGGCAACTATTTACAAGCGAGAAGCCCACAGCGCTCTGGCGCTTGGCAAGGTTTTCGTCGTTATTTCCCCTTATTTAAAGTACTTATAAAAGCAGCTGTCGTTATCAGAGCTCCCCTGTCCAAACCCTCCAGGACTTCAGCGAGGTGAGAGCGGGGCACGGCAGGGAGCGTCCCAGGGCCCGGGGCTCACACCTCACCCCGGGACCCCTCTCCCGCACAGGGCTGCTCGGCACCGGAGCCGGCAGCGCCGCGACCCCAGCGACGCCTCACCTTCACGGCATAGAGCCGGCCCGCCTTGCGGCCCAGGTACACCTTCCCGAAGGCGCCGCGGCTGATGGGCTTCACGATGGTGAACTCCTCGATGGAGGGGGGCCGGGGGACCTCGACGCGCATGGAGCCGGCGGCCGTGGCGGCGCCGGGGCTGGCAGCATCGCCCCGCTCCCCCCCAGGCCGCTCGGGAGCCATAGCGCGCCCGGCC
>WBNO01010591.1:731881-761349 GCA_013400575.1 Peucedramus taeniatus
CCGTCACCAACGGCAACGGGAGCTCTCGCGAGACCCCGCGAGGCGGCCGCGGGAGGTGCCGGCCATGGCGCGGCTGCCCGGGGGGTTCCGCCCGCTGCCGTCCTGTGCTGCCCTCAGAACGCGCCCCTGACAATCCGCCGCCCGTCTGGGCTGGCTGATCGCTGCTAGGGTGGGCATCTTGGTTTTGCTACTTGGCTCTAGGTTGCAACTTGCTGGGAGCAGGTACTGTGCCCCCATTCCCATGGGAGGCTTGAAGGTGTCCTTTGCAGGGACGGGAGTTGGACTCGATGATCCTGATGGGTCCCTTCGAAGTCAAGGATATTCTGTTTTTCTATAATTTTCTCTCACTTGCATACTCGATAGCTGCAAGACCTGTATGCAGAGTGGCACAGCCAGGAGGGCTTGTCTGCCAGAGAACATGCCCTGTCCGGTTCTCACTGCTGCCCTTCATCCCTCAGTATCTCTGCGTTCTCTGGGCTAGCGATGGCAAACCGCTCCCTGGGCGGGTCTGTACTGATCAGTACAGATCAGTAGTTAGATTAACGTAATCGGTTGCATCCCACCAATTCTTGATTACTCCATCTGCTATTTATCTTAGGCAGGGTTGTTCCACAATTTGTTTCCTTATTTTGGGTATCTCTATGGCTACATTCTGCCTCCCTCTTGTGAGAGCCGGGGCAGGGATGGCATTGCCGGTGTACTCTGACCTAGCTGCCATCCTCCTGTTCCCAGAGCACAGGCCTTCTGCTCTGTTTACACTGCACAGCCCTCAGTGTTTATCAGTTTTACTGCTCCCAGCTGTGTTCTAGGTCACTTTTTTAACCCTTGCCTTACTGCTTTTATGTTGGTTTCACATGTACATTGCTGTTCATGTTTCATTCACAGTAATCATAATTGTTCTGTTGCAGTCTGTGCATAAGCAAAGATGCACACACTATCACTGCAGAGGTCAGCGCACAACAGTAGGTCTGCTTTCACACAGCAGATTACTTATTAGGCCCTTGTTTTGCTCCAAGATACATCACTTACAATCCGACCCTGCTCAGAGAGGCCTTGCTTGTGACTTGTGAAGGCAAGCTGCTATCCCACAGGTCCCAGCAATACGTGCAATTTAATGAGCGAATGCAGAAAACATGTTTTAAATTAGCTTTTTGTAATGATATTAAATACAATTTATCCTTGTCCGTGTCTGTCATTTAACTCTGCAACGTTAGTTTAGGTGTGCCTCACTGGCTGCAATGCCAGTGGAAAAATCCAGCTGAGAGAAGCGGGGGGCTGCTTCTTGTGGTGGCACCCTGGGCAGACATCAGGCTGTGCCAGCAAGGATAATGCATCAGGAGCCTGTACTCCACTACAGCCTGAGCTCACTGGAGAGAGGGTAACACCTCCTCTCTGCCCTCGAGGCAGCATCAGCTGTTGTATAGCTAAGTGGAAAACTGCTTAATGGAGTGGATATAGGTAAATGTTTATCATCTTTTAGAATTTTTTTGCTGTTGTCAGGTGAGGTTTCTGCCAAATCAGCAAGCTGAGCTAAATGACTTTGATCACGAGAGTGCTAGTGGAAAACAAGAGATGTACACAAAGGCAGGGGGAGGCAGCAGTGGGGCTGTGCTCATCCAGAGCAGTGCAAGTTGGTGTGGGGTAGCACTTTCAGTGAAGAGCAGTGGTCAGGTGAAAGAAAGAAAACACTAATAAACCCCCGCAAAAATCAGCTTTATGGAAGTCTAGATAAATGACATCTGTAGCCCTTCCCTTATCACTGATATAGTTACTCCATCAGAGAAGGCCACGAGGTTGGTCCGAGAGGATTTTCCCTTGGTGAAGATGCACTGTCTCAAATCACCTCCCTATCCTACACTGCTTTAGAAACATCATACACTTGGCTAATCTTTTGTTTTAAGGAAAAGGAAAGACAATCCCAAGACAAACGGGCTGTTTGGAGAAGAGCCACCAGGATTGAAATCAGGACTGAGCAGTAACTGAGGAAAGTCATTCTGGCAGTGGGAGACCCCGACCGCCTACTCAAAGCTGACCCCAGACTCAAATGGAAGAAAGAACTGCACCTACAGACTGATTAGCATGAGAAGGGAGATCTATAGCTAGCAAATATGGGGTTGAAGTCTAATTAACAGTAGACTTATGTAATTTGTAACCTTTTGGTGTTGATGTCGTTGTTAAAATGTATAGTATTAAGTTTTATGATTGGTAAACCAGCCTTTCATGGGTCAGCACCTAGGTCCCTACTTTGTGCAAACTAGAATAAAAATTAGAAATACCTCGCCGGGGTGTGTGAATTGGCGCTGCACGCCGGTTAACGAGCCCGCGTTCCGGACAACACCCGGGGGCAATGACACCGAGCAGGGGCAGGGCCCTTTGGCAGCTGCACCACCGCCGGCTGAGAGCGGGTCCCCCGCGGGGCCCTGCCCGAGCAGCCCCAGCTGCGCCCGCTCCCCTCTTCCGCCTCCGCTCCGANTTCCTTCTCCACCGTGCAGCCCCAGGTGAGGGGCTGGCGGAGCGCTCTGGCCCGGTGTCGTGCGCGGTTCGCCGCGCCCCGGGCCCGCTCTCCGGCGGGGGGCTCGCTCCATGTCCGGGCGGAGGCGCTCGGAAGGCCCGGGGGTTGCGGGTAGAGCCGGGAGGAGCCGAGTTCCTGCCTGCCACGTTCCTGCTTTGGGCGTCAGCGGGACCGCAGAGGGAAGAGGAGCGGGTGGGGGTGCGGCGGTGTGGGCTTCGCATCGAGGAAAAAGATAAATAAATGCAGGAGCGAGGAAAGTACAGTAAAAGCCTGTAAAGAGTAAAAGCATTCTTAAACGACGAAATAAGCTTAAATGGCGTTTTTTAGTGTCTGTTTTTGTAGCAGAAGCAAGGGGTGGTGACGTGTGTTACTACAGTTAAACAATGCTGTTAATTTTAACGGGTTGTTGTGAAAGCCAAGAGGAAATGACTTAGAAGAGTTAGTGGGGGAAAACCGTCAGTAATTTATTACACGGAACAGTCCGAATGCAATCGGGAAGGCCCCTTTAATTAGACAATGAGTCTGATGGGTCTGGTGAGTTTCATGGCCTTTGATCTGAACCAGTGGTTTCGGTTTTATTTTTAAGTTTTGTATTAGTGTGTGATAGTCTATTTCCACAGTAGGATTAGATTGTTCTTTCCACACGTGAAGAATGTGTTTAAAGCTTTCATTAGAGTAGTGAAATGGAGGAATTTTTATGTTTCTAGGAATGTGTCATTCCACCACAGTGGGAAATGCAGACGGAAAGTTTGGTTAGTGGTTGGGATGTTGGCTTTGACCTCTATAGAGGCTTTATGGTTTTACCACAAACTCTGAGTCTAATTACAGTTTTGGACAATTAATTATGAGGCAGTTTTCATGTCTCACAGCATTGTCTCTTGATCTTCTGTCTAGTCAATACAAATATGGTAGTCTTTGCAGGAGGATGTTCTTAGACATACCCAATTGTGCTTCAATCAGGAATTACAATCGGGGATCATTCCAGTAGCCAGGGTTTTGTCCCAGCTCCTTCCTAGTGACATGTACGGAACTGCTGGGGTTGTTTGTCCCATATGTTCACAAGAGACGCAGTCTTGTTAAGAGGAGGAGCCCTGGTCCGTGGTGCACTTGGGCTTCTGTACTGATTCATGAGGTGGAGTTGGCTGAATACTGCTGAACTGCAGATTTGACTGTGTGCTTTGCATCATCTCATTTTGATCCGTAAGCTGAAAGTGTGATCCCAAGAAAGCAAACATAAAGGCAACATTTGGGAATAGCTTATAATAATGCAAGTAAAAGTATAGATAATTTAGGTTATAAAAGTATTGCTTTAGAGATGAAAATACGTTTCTAATCTGTCATACATGCTTAAACTTTTTTTTCTCTTTAAAAAGAGGTATCAGTTAACACTGTGGTGTTGAAGATCATGTGGTTTATAATTAAGTCCTCAGTTAAAAGGCAGTGTACAAGATATACTAATATAAGTTAGAATTTGGAACAGAAGTATATTTAAATAGTTCAAACAAGCTAAAGTCCTTATCTAATTTTTTTCCAGGCTACCGTTCCTCTGAGTCACCTTATCAATGCCTTTCATTCACCAAAAAGCTCCACAACTTCTGCCAGCAAAGCATCCATACAGCCTGTCCAGAGGGACAGCTCCCCAGAGCATGATCCTCAGAAGAGTGAGGTACAAAAAACCTTTGGAAGAAGTGATGGTTTAACTGATACTAAATCTGAATAATACCAGTTTAAGTGAATGTAATATTTGACTGGTCTATAAAATAATGTAATATGACTAAACAAAACAGGGTGTTAACATGTAGAATGTATCCTCTTGGCAGAACTGCAGTCAGTCAGTGTTTTGCCAGTAAGGATTCTACAAAAATACAGTGTTTTGTTAAAAAAAAAGAGCTGGTACTTGTCTCAGTAATACTTTGCAAATGAGAAAGGGATTTGTTTTCATTTCCAGCGTAATGGTTCTTTCTGTAAAGTAACAATAAGTTTTCTGTTAATAAACCCTATATCACCTTTTTATTCTGAGTTCTAGCAATGTTGTGTCATTATTGTTTGTGGGAAAATGGAAACTGTAACTTAAGATGTGTTGAAGGTTTTTGAGAGATAAGTGGCATTGTTTCATGTTCGGTTTTATTTTTCTGTTAAAATATCTTTCATTATCATTGGGTATTTCTTGCCTTTGACATTGAAAATTAAAACAGTGCCAACTAGTATTAGATATTGCTAGTTCTCTTTCAACTCAGTTTTGTGGCTAAGCACTTTTTTGGGAGGAAAACCATGGAATTTCTCAGTACTACAGAACCATGGAAATCAGCATGGGTTGTACTGATCACCACTGTCTTGTGATTCCATTGTTGGGTTTTTGTGGGGTTTTTTGGTTTGGTTGATTTGTTTTGTTTTTTTTTTTTTCAGTCTGTATTTACTTCTGGGGCTACTGGGAAATTTTTACCCTAGGATAATCTTACATAAATTTTTAACCTTTTTTTCTATTTTTCAGTCTGTATTTAAAAATTTAAGAGATCTGGGATTGTCTGATTTGAAAGCTAACCAGTTCAGAGAGCTGGTGAACAGGCTACTTCCTGGCTACTGTACAGAAAACAAAGTCTCCTCGCAGTGGCACATGTCGTATGTCTCTGCTCAGTCCTTCTTTGAAAATAAGCATGGTATGTTTGAGTGAAGTGTTTATGAGAGTTGGTGAGAGTTCAGTTATAAAGGTGAATACAGTTATTCTTTAGTTTAATCTCTTGTGCAGTAGATAATTTGTAGTTAAGCATGTTTAATAAAGAGTATTAACATATTTTTTGTTGCATATAGCTTGTCTCTGTAAGCTTGAGAAATTTAGAAAATTTAACAAATTGTTTCTTTGGATTTCAAGTTGGTTGCTGTTAAACTCTTCTGAACTCGGCTCTAGTACAAGTGCATTTCTTTTAATGACGAGCTGTGAATATTTCCACCAATTTGTTTCATCAAGACATTGGATTTTGCTAATCTACTTGTGTCACAGACATCTCCAGTTTACATTTTTATCAGCTTTTTGCTTGAAGGAATGTGACACAAAGATACTAATTAGAAAGGAATTCAAGGTAGCAAACTATTAACACTCCATGTAGAGTATTTCATTGCTGAAGTAAACAAGAGTAGTTCCTTGCAGGTGAAGATATTTTGATGGAATTAGTCTAAAATGGAGGAAGACCATTGCAGATGCTTAAGAATCTATTAGAAAAAGAAGTGTATAGCTGGCATTTGAGGTACTGTCTATATAGTACTGCATTAGAAAGAAGGAGTGTAAAAAATAATATTATAGGGCTGCTATTAGAGAAAAGATTTTAAATTGCATTGTGTTCTGAGATACAAAAAAAAACCTCAGTGGCAATTGCCTGAAAGCAAATAAATACTTGGAAATGCTTCAAAGCTTTGATAGATGTTCTGGTAATTTGTTAAATTAAAGATGCCTGGAGTATTACAGTAAAATAGAATTAATATTTTAAAAACCAAGAAAACCAAACTGTGCAAGAACAGTTGTTGAGTTGCCATTTAAGTTAGGGTGTATTTACACTTTGCTGTATTTTTTTGCAGGTTTTGTGGATGTTTTCAGTGCTTTACGCTCATCTTGTTTGTATGGACAACATCCTAATCCCCTCCAAAATTTCTGCTCAGATGTTCGGTGTTGGCCAGGTATAAAGCATTAAACTACACTGGTTTTAATTTCTACAGAAATTGTCTATTCTGGAAAAGTGTTTTTGGATTTGTTGTAGAGGCATCACTCGGGAAATATCAGTAAGCTTCAGGAGAAACTTATGTTGATATTAATATAAATCATGAAGTTATTTTTTGCACTTGAGTAGTGTGTTTCCAGAATTTAGTAATCACCATGTTGTTCCAAGATGTCAGTATTTGTGGATCATAATCTCAAAAGACCATAGATGAACTGACTATTTTTGAATCAATAAATCTGTTGAATTCAATACTCATCCAGTTGAATTTCCTGAGGGGTTTGGTGACTGGTGGCATTAGTGAAAACATAATCAACAGTTCAGGTAGGAAGTTCAATTCAGGAAGTTGAGGTATTGTCCTAAATTCAGTTCTTCTTCTGTACCTCTAGGTATATCTATGTTTGTATCCTGTGGCAAAGAGAAATGCTGACAACGTGGAGATAGCCCAGTGATGGGTCACAAGGAAGGGTGCAGATTTTTAAGCATTTTATATAGGGGGAAAGATGAAGGATCTAAGGTTTTAGTTAGCAGAATAGAAGGCAAGGAGTGATTCAATTGCTATTGGAGCCATATCAGTTGCCTTTCTCACATACACTCAAAGGAGAGGCAACAATCCCAAGTAAAAGCAAATAAAATAAAACCTGTTTGAAAATGTTCACAATGAGAATGGCCAAGTTATGAAATAGATTGTCTGAAGAAGTTTGGTTATCTTAATCCTTGGAGATTTTCAGAACTGAGCTGGACAAGGTCCAGCACTACCTGATCGAATGTTAGACCTTTTTTGAGCAGGGCTCAGGGGTCAGCTGCAGAAGTTCTTTTTATCTGGTGCTGTTCTAGAATAACAAAAAGCTTAGGGAAGCCAATCTAATTGACTGGTGTTGGTGTTTGTTTTAAAACATAGTAGTAAAAGAAGAAAAATGTTTTTTGCTTGTGGTAAAGTGTCCATCACAAGGTTTCTGATGTGGTAGGAGAGAACTTAGAGTGCCATAAGCTCATTGTGATTAAATGGTCTCATTTATTTTGTCACTTACGAAGTTAACAGTACACTGAACCCATTCCAGATCTCCTCAGGGCATCTTACCAGCAGAACTCACAGACCATTATTCCTATCCTTCTGGATTTGCTTCTGAATGTTTCATCCTTGTCAGCCTGCCTGGATTTAATTGTCTGAATGTCTCCTCTTCCCTGAGTTGGCCAATTAACTATAATTTACCACATGAACCCAGATTATTTTAACATGAAAATTTATGTGAAACAGTTAGAAGTTTGCTTGCAAGGTCAGATGACAGATAGACAGTTTTGTGAGCACAAACCCTATTTACCGTACAGTGGCTATGTTGGGAAGATTATATTCTATATTCTTTGATAGAATAGTTTCTGAAATTTCTTAAGACTATTTTTTCATAGTGGTAGTAGTGATTAGGTTTTAACTTCTATTTATTCTTAAAACATAAAGTTTACATACAGACACGGAACTTTAAGACTCTGAGATCAAGAGCGAGACGTCTGCAGTCGACATCTGATCAATTCACAGAAACAAAAAGTTCACTTTCTTCAATTTTGAAGGTAAATACAAGTAACATGAAGTTGTTTTGGGCTTACTCAAATATCTTTCTCTTGAATAAACCTTCAAAATTTACCAGGGGTATTTTCTTTCACTAGCATGAAAAAATGTCTTAATTCTAAAACTTGAGCTAATGGCACTGTATTGTTTTTTCTTATTAATGCATATATTTGCTTCATATATCACCAACAATGAGGTTACTTAAATTTTTAGGAGAGCAGTTTTAGCATATAACTATGGTTTTAACTCTCAAAATTAAATTATTTATTTTATGTTTCTAAAATAGAATAAACTAAAAATAGCTTCAAGTCAAAGGATTTATTTTTTAAGCAGAAATACAGCCAGTTTAACATACAAGAATGTGTGTTTTCAAGTCAGCAGATAATTATCTAAAGCACTAATGAAACCAAGTTAACCTGGGTACTCTTTGCTTCTAATTGCTGGTTGTACAGAAGTCAGGCTGACTAAGGCTTTTCATTTTACTGTGTGTGTATATTATCTTTGAACTCTTCCCTTCTTCTAGGCATATGTGGTGTATTTCATTTGTGGACTAGGTGTACTGTGGATGAAGATAAACCAGAGCTAGCTCCTTGCAGTGCTGCTCTGAAATTTGACATGGCATATGAGGTGTATTTGCTTAAGCTCCATCAAAACGATATTTGCAAAGATATTTTGCAATTGGGAAGCAAGAAGCCTAAGCTAATAAGTCCCACTGAATACAGTGAACAAAGCTGGCTGTGTACAGATCTGTCTTAGGCTGTGTTTTCAGTTTGGAACTGGGATCCAGGAGGGCTCCAAAACTGATTTGCTCAGCAGAAATGGGAATGCCTGTGCTCAAACCACAGGGATTCAACACTCAAGCTACTGGCCTGTACCCTCTAACTAATCCACTAGCACGTGAATTATATGCTGTTGTAGTTTTTTCCTATCACCCATGTTAGCCAGGTGGTAAGTTAACTGTTTATGAAAACTTGGTGTATACTAACACTGCTTTGGAAAACATTGCAGGGTTTTATCCTGAGAAAGCGACGAATTGATGTTGAAAACTTAGACACACTAATGAAAACAAAAAACATCCCAGAGGCACACCAGGATGCTTTTAAAACTGGTTTTGCAGAAGGCTTTTTGAAAGCACAGGTATTCCTGCAAAAAACACTTGGTAAGTTGTTTTAATTCACATATCTTGTCTTTGCAATCAGAAAGTAGTTTATTTTAGTCCATATTAAATATGTTTCTATTTTCTTTTACAGATTCCTTAAGAAGATCACGTTTGCTTTCTTTCTTTCTCTTTGTTCTTTGTTTTTATCTTGCTATATATTCGTCATTTTTACCTGGGAAAGGTTCCTTTTCTGATGCTGGTTAGTTAACTTTTTTTTTAGTTAACTGTTTCAATTGTGTTGTTTCTTCCAGCAGGTTTAGTATAAATTAAATATGTTTTTACATGGTGATTAGTTTTTATTAGTACACTGAAAAGTTATCCTAAGAGTTTTTCACTGCTTCTGGCTACAGCCTTTCAGATGACAGTGACAAAATGTTTATGAAGACAAAAATGTTCTGTGTCAGTATAATTACTTTATTTCTTTTGGTGAAGCAGTTACATGGAACCAGAGAAGTCAGACTGCTTACCAATTATGTATTTGACTTTCAGTTTAGATGATGTGTTATCTAGATCAGCTGTAGGCGAGATGGTTTGAATTTTCAATCTGTAATCACAGCCTAGTTTATAGCAACTGGGAACGTGGGTTGCTAAATTGCCATCTTGAGAAACCTATTGGAAATAGTGGAACAATCAAAAGGCTGATCTAACTGGAGACATTCAACTTGATGCTAAGCTATGACCTGGGTCTCAAGAAAGTTAGGATATGTATAGAAACACCGAGGGAGAAGTTCTGGCTTTGTGTACATGCTTCTGGATGAAAAGCTTTCTGTACTACACATGACTAAAAAGCAGATCAGGGAATTAATTGCAAATATTTTAAAGATTTGTTTTGGAATGTAAGTTTTATTCCTGCTGGACAGTTGTAAATGAACACCTGCCCTGTCAAAAGGTGTAAGGTCAGTGTCTTACTGGCATGTGTTGAGGTGCAGCACTCAGTCTTGCATTGAAATGCCTTTGTGTGTAAATTTGTTGTTCGTCATCTGCTGTTTGCTCTTAGTACGCTTTCGAACATCAAGTATCTTTGATGCAGCAGTTGATCCAATCCAGTTGAAAAATGTCACCTTCGAACATGTTAAAGGGGTAAGATCAAAAGTAAAATGTGTGAAAGTTCTTGTTTTAAATGATCATTATGAGTCTGATGTTTAACTAATCATTATAAATGTCTTAGTCTGTTCAAGAAATTTCATTGTATGGAGTGAAGCTTTATATGCATTTACCACTCCAAGGTGAAAAAAGGTTTTTAAACCACTCTTTTTCTACTTTGTTTTTGTGGCATTTAATACCTTATAAAAGGTGCACTCTACTTGTTGAATAACATTTTTGAAGACTATAATAGCAAATGGCAGGCCATAAATATCAATATTAATCTACTTTTTGCAGAAGTTAATTGGCATATGAAAATGATAATGCCATTTGATGGTTTCTTTCTTAGTACCATCTCTTTCAGGCAGTGTTATTGGGACAGGAGATACAGAGATTCCCAGAAAGAAATGGCCATGTCACTGCTGATGGGATACCTCTGTTTTTTTCTGTTCAATTGTTCTTTGAATATTAGTGGCAAAATGAATACCTCCTTCTTTCCTTACCCTTGGACAAAGAGATAGAATCGATCTCTTTTTAATTAAAAATACTAATATCTTGATTTGGAATTTTTCATTTTGTGTTTATTTCTTTGGTCCCACCTGGTCCTGAACTTCTTGGTAGTTCCTTCAGTGTTATTAAGTTTACTTAGTCCTGCAAACAGTTTTAGGATAGGTTAAATTAAATATTGGTATCCACACAAATTCTATGGTAGACTTCAGTCTTTTTCTGATTGTATTTTTGATCAATAGATAATTATGGACTTAATCTCTAATACAAAACTCATGTACAAAAACATGCAGTATTTTATAAGTGCTTAGTTGTATTTGTGGCATGTTTTTCATGTATAGGTTGAAGAAGCTAAGCAGGAATTGCAAGAAGTTGTGGAATTTCTGAAAAACCCTCACAAATTTACTGTATTAGGAGGTAAACTTCCAAAAGGTAAGAATAATTGCTCAGCAGAAGTGAAAAACCTATGTAGCCATAGCTGTGAGGTGTGTTCTGTACTGAGTGACTGCATTACAGCCTAGTTTCTTACTATTTCTTCATTTATTATGCAAATTAAAATTTTGGGGTTAGACAAAATTTACTGTGCCTTTTTCAGTTATTGAACTAATGCACAGTAGTACTTTGTCCTGTAAAGCAGGGGGGTTTGTTAAGTGAACTCTTTGAAAAGCGATTATTACTTCCTTACGCTTTTAGCAACTTTAGTGCTTCCTAACTGCTTTAGATACTGCAGAAAAAATGTTTTCATGTAAAAGGATGATTAAGATCATAGTGGAAATCCACATGAATCTGAAATGCGTAGACCTGAGAAATCTGTTTCCTGTTAGTGCTCTACACTGTTTAAAGACAGTTACTTGGAAGGATTTAATGAAAAAAAAAAAGATTCCACAGACACAGCCAGGAGAGCGTCAGTTTGAAGCAAACACTGTTAGGGATTCAGCTGCTAAACTCAACAGTAAATGTGCAGAATACTTCAGGCTTCTGTTTTGATGGTCCTGCAAGTCTTTGTTATTGTTTAAATATTAATCAAATTGTATCTAGATTTGTTCCAGGAAGCTCCTTCAGACTGGCAGTAATGAGCAGTACCTGAAATGGGATTTTTAACAGCTTTTGGGAGCCAAGTGTACATTATTTCTTCTAATGTATAGAAGAAACTAATCATATAAGAGGACTGTGTGGATGTGGTGGTTTTGTTGGGATTTTTGTTTGTCTTTTAGGCATTTTGTTAGTTGGCCCACCTGGTACTGGCAAGACGCTCCTTGCCCGGGCTGTGGCTGGCGAGGCTGATGTTCCATTTTATTACGCGTCCGGGTCGGAGTTCGATGAGATGTTTGTTGGTGTGGGAGCCAGCCGCATCCGCAGCCTGTTCAGTAAGTTAAATATCCATGGCTTTGAAATCTTTTCACGGGCAAGATTAAGTATTCAGTGTTGTTTGCGTGGCTTGATTAGTTACAATTCTGGTTACTGGAAAGTAGTAAATAATAAATAAAGCTTTAATTGTGTAGATAAATGTCACAATTCAGTGAGCATCAGTTAACTGTAGACTCTTCCTAACCGTCACATGAAATTATAGCTAAACTTATAACTCATTTTACAATGGTCCCAGAGAGAAGTAGTAATTTAATTAGAAATGTAATGTTCTATATACTAAATTGAATATTTGACATTGTAATTTACTTAGTCATACATAAATTATAGTAAATTTTAATTGTAAATGTAAGATTTAAAAATTGTGTTTACCTTCTCAATTACTGCCCTCATATTTAGATTTTTTTTTTTTTTACTTTTAATTCAAGCTTTATGGCATCATGGCATGGTAATAAGCTGAGATTTCCTTTCTCAGACCCATCAACAGGCTGAGAATGAAGGGCATGATAACAAAACTTTCAAAACTAATGTTTAGATTTATAACTTTCACAGAAGAGACTTCCTATTTAAAGTGTGAAAATATTACTGGGGAGGAGAAAATCCAGCTTCCCTCTGGAAGATTGATAGGTCCAAAAATATACACTGTACAAAGTAGTTTACATTTGTAGAAAAAATGTGACTTAACATGGATGGGGTGCAAAATATAATATACGTAGTACCTTAAAAATGCATTTCCTTCTGTTGACTACAGAAGTGTAGATACCTGACTGGTACATTAATATTAATGTTACAGATATGTCTGGGGGGTGAGATGAATTGCATCCTGGTATGCATGTACCAATTGATGGTCTTCACATTTATTACTGCATTTTTATTTTTAGTAATAATGTTTTAATACCTGTAAACTTGAGTGTGAACCCTTTGCTGTAAAATAACAAGCAAGTTCTATTAAAGTAAGTTAGTGTTGAGACCCATCACCTTTCATATTGTTTTTATTTAATAAGCAAATATTCTCTACCCAAGCCTATAAAATAAACTTTTGTAGGGAGTTCGTACAAAATACGACAATTTCATAGTTTATTTTACTAGTGATTTCTTGTAGCATGATAAGATTTAAGCTGATGAGGAAATATATTTTTGAAATGGCAAGATAAAGAGAATCAAGATTTTATTTCCTTTTTTTTAGGCTAAAAGCAAGTTTTGGTGATGTCTAATAGAATACTTAATAATCCAAGAATAACAAACAGTAGAATCCTGAACTACCTGATAGACTGTCTGTTCCTTTGTGTGGTTCAAGGCTTCTTCTGCTATTTTCATTTTGTCAGGGGAGGCAAAAGCAAATGCACCTTGTGTTATTTTCATTGATGAATTGGACTCTGTTGGTGGGAAGAGAATTGAATCTCCAATGCACCCCTATTCAAGACAGACCATTAATCAACTCCTTGCTGAAATGGATGGGTAAATATATGAATTCTGAGGGCAGAGAAGGTGCTTGACTGACTGGTACTTTGGATATGTGGGCAAACTTTTTCTTCTTGACAGCTTTGAAGTTTTGTGTAGTTTTTCGTAATGCATTTAAGGATATATATTTAATGTGCTTTTATGGCTATTTTCTAGTACTGCCAACAGTAGCATTAATGGACTTACTGCAAAGAATATAGAAGCTTTTGAGTTGTATTTGCTGCAACAATAGCTGCTGTTTATTTTAAATAATTTCTCAGGTTTTTTAGCCTGGTTATATATCTAAAGGAAGAAGCTTAACACTGAAATTAGTCCATGTTTTTAACCAGTTGTTGGGTTAAACATGGTAATTCTTGGATCACATGTTGTAGTGTGAAAGCATGTTTTTGACTGGCCAGTGAGGTCAGTAGCAGTAGTTACTGACAAAATTGTAAATTCTTTGTCCGGAAAAAAAATAATTCACACCTTGTTTTCCACACAGCTTTAAACCAAATGAAGGTGTTGTTATTATTGGTGCAACAAACTTCCCTGAAGCATTAGACAAGTGAGTATAATGTATTGCTTGTTTTACAGACCACATAGTAAAAAAACCCTGCAACAAAACCAAAGTTGCTTGTGATAATCTTCAAGTATTATAGTGCCATAGATGGAGTTTTCCCTCTTAAAAAGGATGTGTACTGACTGGTTTTTGCCATTTTATGGGTTGCAAAAATTAAATATGGAGACATAATTAAAATGTTTCTAAACATTTGAAATTTCTGGAAGTTTTTCTGCTAAATTGATAAGCTGCATTCCTTGTTTACAATGCAAAATTTTCAAATGCAGAAAACCCTTTAAAATGAGTTGTGAATAAATACCTGTTATCTGTCTTTTTGCAAGCAGATAAGAAAAACATTCTTTACATATGTGCAGGAGACATAATCTATGTAGATATCTTTAGAAACAGCTGTGGATTTTTGTTCCTTGATATATGTTAGTAAGTTTACTGCAGCATTTTTGAGTCAATGTACTAAATTGTATGTTGTAAATGATGCACTAAATCATTTCCTTTAGTGCTCTAATACGTCCTGGTCGCTTTGATATGCAAGTTACTGTTCCCAAGCCTGATGTAAGAGGTCGCACGGAAATTCTGAAGTGGTACCTTAATAAAATCAAGTATGACCCATGTAAGTAAATATCTTACTGTAGTATCTTTTTATGTAACAGTTTTTATATTGGATCTGCCCCCTCATATTAGTCCTTTATTCCATCAGCAATTGTGGCTTTACTGCATCAATAAAGAACACAAAAATTGTCTCATATGTCATGTTTCTCTCTAGTCCCTAAGAGTTCCTAGTGTCTTGGGAATTAGGCTTAATTTCTTTTAAAACTGATTGGTTTGTTTTTTTTTTGTTTTGTTTTGTTTAATGCATAATTTTTAATAGAATATGATTCTTGCTTAAAATTTCAGGAGCAATATGAAGTCTAATAAACAAATTGGTTTTGTTTTGTTTTTTTTTCCTTTTCCTACAGCTGTTGATCCGGAAATAATTGCACGAGGCACAGTAGGATTTTCTGGAGCAGAGCTTGAAAATCTTGTAAATCAAGCTGCCTTAAAGGCAGCTGTTGATGGAAAAGATATGGTAACCATGAAAGAACTAGAATTCTCCAAGGACAAAATTCTAATGGGTAGGATTTTATACAAAAGCCATACATGGATATCACAATACACAGAGCTTTTCTTGTGTGATAAGGTCTTTTACAAGGGAATAGAGAAGTTTTTATGGTGTTGTTTTTTGGATTGTTGTACTGTGACCTCTTTTTTTTTTTTTTTTTTTTTTTNTGCTTTGTTTGCTTTGGTTTTTTATATTGAGGTTGGGGGGGAATTTCTTTCTTTGTTTGGATTTTTTTTAACAAATAAAGTTTCCTATTAGTTATTTCTGAATAGAACCTTTTGAAACCAGAGAGTAGTATGTAAAATCTAGTGTGGAATACATTCTTTAAGATTTCATACCATTTTTAAAGTTAAAAATGATGCATGTCATACTTCAGCCTGGAGGGAGACACAGGCTTGATTTCTTATCCTTCCCCTACCTATGACCAGAAACCTGGAGCTTCTGTTTAACTTCTCACGTGGTAGCAGAAATCTTAAATGTCTTAGACATAACCGCTCTAAATCTGGTTTGTTCGTGCTTCAGAGAAGAAATGGAGTTTTCTCAGACATTTAGACTGCATTTTAAATCTACTGCTTTAAAAGCAGCTTGTCTCTAGAATGTGTTTGGGTCCATTTTTTAGATGTTAAAATCAGACTCATGAACATTTTGCACTTAAGCATTAGATCCCTTTGATCACATGCTGTTCCTCGGCTGCTTTGTGCTGTGTTTGAATTTATGTAATGTGTGGATTGTGGTAGCCAGCTGTACAAAAAGGTTAATTTAATGTTCCTCTGTTTAAGGACCTGAGCGTAGAAGTGTAGAAATTGATGAGAAGAACAAAACCATCACAGCTTACCATGAGTCTGGACATGCCATCATTGCCTATTACACCAAGGATGCGATGCCGATCAACAAGGCCACAATCATGACACGAGGAACAACACTGGGACACGTGAGTGTTCTTCATCCAGCTTGTTTAGTATTTTTGAATTTTATTTAGTTTCTTTTTTATATTGGTTTGGTGGTGTAGAGGAATTTGTAACGATGCTATTTGCTGTGATTATGTTAATAATGTAGTCTGTTCAAATACTCAGTTATGAGCAATCTCTTGGGAAAACCCAAGGTCATCTTTTCTGTGTGATAAAAAGCTTCCTTTCTTCATTTTTAATGAATTACTGTGCACTAGTATAACAGTTCACGTGTACAAGGAAAGAGAAATACAAGTAAGTTTGATTCTGCTGCAGTTGAAATAGCACCCAACAGCAAAATTTTGAAGAACATCTAAAGGACTGGTAGGTAGAAGCTCAACTTTTAACAGACATCCCCTATCAGGTTGTTCTTTGTCCAGTTTGGCTTTTTTAAACTTCATTGGTTACCTGTCTTGTTTTTTCATAGATATCCATAAGTTTTTCTATTTTGCCTTTATCTATCAAGCATTTGAACAGAAAAATATTTCTAGTATGTCTCTTCCTGTTGAACTTTTTCAAGTTAATGTGTTCAGTTAATGAAAACCATTGGTCTGAATCCTCTGAGCAAGTTAATTTTTTTCTGTTGCTTCTAGCAGTAGGTGTAAGTTGTTCACATTGGTGGGTCTGAGGAGGCTGTTTCAGTGGTCCGACTGAGCCACCTCCAAGCAATCCTGATGAATGCATGTACTGGAGGCAGGCCAGAGCATGTGAAGTGTTACATAAAATCTTTATTTGCTTCAGATATAAACAAGAATATTTTTGAGGTTATTTCAGTGCTTCTTCAGTTTTTGTTACCTTACCATAGTTCTGTACCTTACAGGTATCTTTGCTCCCAGAAAATGACAGATGGAGTGAAACTAGATCTCAGTTGCTTGCACAGATGGATGTCTGTATGGGAGGAAGAGTAGCAGAAGAGCTCATATTTGGAAGTGATCACATCACAACAGGTCAGCTAATCCGTAGTTAAAAGAGGTTTTGATCAAGTGTGTGGACTGGCATGTTTAACATGGTTTCAGTAATGTAACTTCGATCTGTTTGCTCTCTAGGTGCTTCCAGTGATTTCGACAATGCTACTAAAATTGCAAAACTGATGGTGACTCGATTTGGAATGAGTGAGAAGGTAGTATCATCAATCATTTAATATTTATATGGAGCAAAACCAAGTTCTGTTCTCTAGCTAAAGCCCATTTGTCTGTCAGTGATCTCTGAGATTAGGGTAGGTAGTTATCATAAAAAGAGTAAGGCTTATGACCTGGTCTGCTATAGAGAGCTCAACTAGAAAACCTGTATATTTGACAGTTTAAAAAATTACCTCACAGGATTTTCACTTCAAAATTGCCTTGAAAGTTACTAATACCTTCAGGAAATAATTAAAATAAAGCCAGAAATTTTGGAATTGAGGATAATTCTGAGTCTGGGAGGGCAAAGGAGGTAACAACAGTGAGTTTTCTAGACTTTAAAAGCTTCCTTAGTCATGTTGATTGTCCATCAAGTGTTAGTAGTCTAGGCATTTTGTTTTGGTTTTTAAGTTAGAAAGCACCCAATTAGGATCTTTACTGTGAGCTACTGAAACAGAATTCTGCAGTAAGTACATAGTTGATGAGTAGGCTTCTTGTTTTGCTTCTGCTTAAAGCTCTTCAGCAGGCATTTGACTCATGATTTTGTTTGCATGCAGAAGCAATAGGTGCTGAAACTTGTAGAGTTTTATGTGTATGACTGCAGCAATAGCAAGATAAAGATACTTTTGTTGCTGTTTAGCTTGGTGTTATGACCTACACTGATACAGGGAAAGTCAGCCCTGAAACCCAGTCTGCAATTGAACAGGAAGTGAGGACGCTTCTACGGGTAAGAGCCTCTCCCCCTCCACTCTCATACTTCTGAGATGAATTGAACACCTGCTTGATTAATTCTTTTAAGTAATGTATACTGGTGAAAATACACAAGTGGATGGAAGTATTCTTAAGTCTTTATTGTAGTTGCAGCTTTGAATCTCTGCATATCAAAGCTTGTTGGTGATTGTCGTTCACAAGTAGCATAAATCAAGTTGGTGGTGTTGGCTCTTTAATATACTCTTTAATGCTTCTCTTATAATTGGCCAGGATTTGTATTTTTCCTATTCAATTCACAGGAAAAGTATGGCTAGAAATTGTTTTAGAACAGATGTGGATGTTTTATGTTGCTTTCACATTTCAGAACTCCCAAGATAAGTAATTTTGTATAAAATCACAGGAATGGCCGTATCAGATCAGTGTTGCCTCCAGTATCCTGTTCCTCACAGTGATCAGTGTCAGATGTTTAGGGAAATTTGTAACACTTGATAATCACTGAACTTCCTGATGACTGTTCTGGTAATCTGACCTAGTTTGGTACAGGCAGGAGAATTACTTGTATCATAACATTTAAATGGGTAACACTTTTGCTCTACTTGTTTTTGAACCGACTTGGCCTTATGAGAACTACCGGGGTAGAACTAAAAGTTGAAGCTGGTAATGCTGGCAGTGCGCATCTACTTGCAACAACTGTTGACTTTCAGTAGCTTTCAGCTTTCTAAAACTACATAGTGTTCTGAGTTTTATAAATATTTTAAAATGCTAGTCTTTGAGGAACAATCTGTGAATGCTTTAGCTTTACTCATAGTGCAAAAAAATTGTTATAAAATCAGGAAATTTTCAAATCTAGTAAGTCTTAGAAGTCATATGTAACAATACTAAGGTTTGTCTCAGGATTTTGTTTTTAGCCCTACTTGTGCAAAATGCACAGGTAGCATAAAGTGTTTGGTTGTTTTTCATTAATTATAACAGCTGTATTTTAAAGCTTTGTGAATCAGGAGCTATGCTAGCTTTGAAATGTAAGGCACAACTTAAATTTGTTACAATGTTTGTCTCAAGCTGTATTTACCTGGAAACAATTTTTCAAGTGGAAGCTTGCTGTTGTTTTTGTTGTAAAGTCTTAAAGTCTACTTCTACATGTTCTTCAAATTAGGACTCCTATGAGCGAGCGAAGAACATCCTGAAGACTCATGCAAAAGAACACAAGAATTTAGCAGAAGCTTTATTGAAATATGAGACTTTGGATGCCAAAGAAATCCAAATTGTTCTGGAGGGGAAAAAACTAGAAGTAAGATGATAACTTCTGGGATGTGTGACTGATAATTTGAAGAATGTACATCTAGCAATGCAGTAGTCTTACGCAGCATAGCCTTTCTTTCTCTTCCTGATGTGTGTATGGCATTAGTGTCACTTTAATATTAGTCTGTCTCTTGTGAGCTTCTGTTACTCATCTATTTGTTGTGTCTCATCAGACTACGACACAAAATAAAGCAAATTCCTCATCCTCTGCTCCTTATACTCTTCGCACAAGAAGTTATTCAGAAGGATAAATCTCAGGGTTGAATTCAGCATTTTGATTCAAATGCGTTGAAGCTGAGCAGAAAACCATGCAGATCCAGTGGTGTGTGTTGGCACAGCTTCCTGGGCCATGCTGCTATATGTGTGTTTGAAGTGATACCTCACAATATGTGCTCTGGGATGTTATGGAGAGTGACAGACTGAGATATAAAGCAATAGTATGTCGTGTAGCTATTGCTCATACTCTGAAGTTAGAGACCACTATTAAAGACTTCTTATTTAAAAATGTAACAAAACATCTCAAAGAATGAACAAGCTACATTGTGGGAGCACCATGCTAGACAAAAATGTTAGTGGTCATGTTTCCAGTACTCTTGGGGTTAAAATACACACATGTATGGCTGGGAGAGAAATTGCAAAAACAGCAGGCTAAATCTGTCTAAGCGTCTTTGGACCATGTTTTGGGTTGAACCATAGCAGGGATAAGAAAAATACCTGTGACCTCTGATGTGCTGCTGACAAGTTTCTTAAAATTTTTATTACTGCAGTAGACAGATGACAGTGCTTTTACACTGCTGGAGATTCTACAGAACCTGTTTCTATTAATACTATGTACGGGCGTTTGATAATCCAACAGATAATCTCTTTGAAGAGAACAACATTGCTCACTGAAGAGTACTTCAGAAAATGTTTGAAGCATGTGTTGTTTCAAATAACATTCCCAGTTCTGTTCTATGGTAGAAGTAGGGAAATAAAACCTTTCCTTTCAGCCCTTACAGAAACCTTGGGAAATTCTAAGAAAATACTAAAAAGGTTTTGAAACAAGACTAAGTTTCCAATCAAGTGGAAGTGATGGTTAGCAATTATATGCCAGTATTCCTCTGATCTCATGGAACTGGATTTTAAGAGTAACACACCTTGATCATAATCCTTCTGCACAATCAGTTGTAGCATTGTGGGATTACAAGCTTCTGTTGCAGAGAGGGCATGTATTAGCATATTAATGTTGAGGGTTACCATACTTGGATGTTAAAATAGTTGGGCTGGTGCCAAGAAATGTGAATGGAAACTGGTAGCTACACCTAAAACTAGAAGTAACATAGTATTTTAGAATTTTCTGAGTGTAATGCTTGATTATAACCTACTTTTTTTTAGTAAGAGCACATGCTTTTTTTTCCCTTTCAAAACAAGATCACCTTTCTTTTTGCCTGTTTTTGTCAGCTTACTATAGTGGCATCCCGCTCAGCGTGGGAGAACTTCCAAATGTTATAAAATGGTATAGGAAATGTCTAGGCTGACTAGTTACAGTTCTACATGTATTTCAAAAATATGCCAACAGAAACAGAAATATACTGCATATTTGGCATCTGTTTTTGGAGTAATAAAGGTTAATTTTAATTATGCACATTGGTTTTCTTCTTATTCACTGTAAATTGCTAGAAAATATAATACCAAGTTCCCTAGTATGTAAATTGAGGTGTATAAAACATTTAAATTTGTAAATAAATTTAAGAATTATGGCAAAATTGCACTCTCTCTAAATGAGATTTCTAGGGAATGTTCTCCCTAGAAATTCACACCTTTTTTCAATTGCTGCTTCAGTAGTGGGACATGAAAGGGATCTTTTCCAGCTAAATAATGTAAATTTGCATTTAAGAGAAGCAAAAAAACTTTGTTTGAAGTTACTAAAATCTGTATTGAATGATCTTGTTTGGGGGGGCAAGTTCTTGAAGTCCAACTTACTTTTCTTATTCAAAAGCTTCTTGCTATATGCATAGGATAGTATCAAAAAGGAAAAAAAAAGTGGTGGATCATTGGGTCATGAAAGATTGTAACAAGATCAGGCATAAAGTATAAACAGTGTCTTTGCTTTCTGGCCACCTTAACAGCACAAGTGTTACTGAAGAGTTTGCTGTCATTCCTGGTTGAGTTTGTGCATCTAACATCTGTGCAGTATATTCCAAAAAATTTGTCTGTCCAGGCATTGGCTTTGATTCCTGGTGCTCTTGGGAGTTCCTAGGAGCTGGAATTTCTCCTTTCATATTATTGGGCAGAGATTAGGAGAGCACTGGATTGGGTTTGTGGGGCAGGGTTTTTGTAGTGAGGAGGCTACATGGGTGGCATCTGGGAGAAGATGCCAGAAGCTTCCCTGTGTCCAGTAGAGCACTGCCAGACAGCTCTAGGAGGACCTGCTCCTGTCCAAGGCTGAACCCATCAGCCACAGTGGTAAAGCCTCTGCGACAACACACTTAACGAAGGGGAAGAAGCTCTGCCCAAGAGCAACTGCAGCCAGAGAGAGGAGTGAGTATGTGAGAGAAACAGCTCTGCAGACACCAAGGTCAGTGAAGGAGATGTAGCAGGAAGAGTGAGAGTCCTCCTCACCCTGAGGCGGGAGGAGCGGCAGAGACAACCTGTGATGAACTGACCGCAACCCCGCTTCCTGCCCCACCCCCACCCTGCTCTTACCGCTAGAGGGGGAGGAGGAAGAGAACAGTGGAAGTCAAGTTGAAAACAGGAAAGAAGAGGGGTAGGGGAAGAGGTGGTGTTAAGATTTGGTTTTATTTCTGATTTGATTTTGACTGAATTAATTTTACCGACTCAAAACTGTTTTGCCCATGATGGTAAGTGGTGAGTGATCTCTCCCTGCCTTCATCTCAACCCACGGCCCTTTTGCTGTGTTTTCTCCTCCCTATCCAGCTAAGGTGGGGAGTGATAGAGTGGCTTTGGTGGGTTCCTGGTGTCCAGCCAGGGTCAATGCATCACAGCCATAAAAGCGGCTTCCAGAAATCAGAGAGGTATTCCTTTAAGTAGGAACAGCCTCCTGCTGTTGAAAACAGGGCAGAGCTAAGTGCTTAGATACACTGTTTGTTTTTTAAATACCTCTAAAGTGGTCACAAGCAGGGTGGCACATAAGAAATTAAAAGTTGAACATAATTCTGAATTTGTATTCCTGAGGCTGGCATGACAGAATACCAGCAGGCTTAACACAAAGAAAATGCAAAGTTCCAATGAAAGTTGTGGCCTTCTCCTCCTGGCTGCTTCTTATTCTGTGATGACCTAAGTCAGCTGAAATGTCAGAAGAGTTTTCTAAATCTTAATCCATTAAACTGGCCATGAAGATAGAGCAATCAAGCCATTCCTAACTTTCTGCTCTGTTTATCTGCTTGGAAACTTTGGTTAGAAGCAAGGAGAGCTATTTTTGCTTCTAAAACATGGCCAAACAACACAATGAGAGGTGAGAGTACACACTTTAAATAGGCTGCTCTCTCTATTTCCCTCAGAAGTAGATTTCCCTTTTTCCAAGCCCATCGCTTACACAGAGGCCTTCCTCTGGCATTGGTCAACATGAGAGCATCATCTGCTCCTTCCACAGCATCATCAGTGCATAAATGGATGCAACATTTGCCATTAGAGCACTAGTATGGACCGTGAAACATTTAATGGGAGAAGGGACTAGTGCATGGGGTTGTGCACTCTAGTGCATTTGTTTTCTCCCAAATCTAGCATTGTGTTTAGTGCCCTGTCCTGGAAACATAATGCTGCTAGCTGTAATTCTGAGATTCAGCACAGAGTTTTGACTTTGAGTTAAGGAGCAGATTTCTTCTAAGATAAATATGAATTTCAGTCTTTCACTACTCTTTCAAAAACTGCTCTGGAGGAAACAGAAGGATCCTGCCCTGTCTACTGGGTCTCATGAAATGGGCCAAAAATCACAGGAAACAAGAGGCAGACCCTGTCACACTTGCTCAGTCAGAAGAAACCCTCCAAGGCAGCAGATTTGGGCTGAATGGTTTAATAAGTTCTACACCAATTTTTCCAGAATTACATCAGTTACCATCATTCACTTTATTTCCAATGGGTCATTTGTGATATTGGCAACAAATTATGAATTGACTTTCACCTACTGTCTTGTCCCTACATGTTAGAAGGCCACTTCTCATGTATTCTTAGCTCTTATTCAGTGAAAGCTCCTCTGCTCTATCAACAGATCACAGGATGAACAGAATGGAATTTATGGTTTACAGTTTTAGGACTGATCTGCTTAAACCTGAGTTGCCTTTTCACTTTGTCCTGGTCAGGCTGTGATTCTCTCTAGAGAATCCTTGCCCTGTCATACCATAGCACAGCATCTCCCAGGGTGGTTACTCAGGAGGTCCATGCAAATTTAATAACCTACAGCACATCCCTTTGCAGACTGCAGCCAACAGAAGCTACACACAAACTTCTTAAGGGTACCAGATATTCAACCCTAGCTATAAAACAGGACACCAAGAAAAGGTTTTGAATAGAAAATGGGAGTCAGCTTGGGGTGAGTCTTCCTCATGCTGCATTAGGAACCTAAGCACATTTTGTCTCCTGAAGGCTTACGAGTTATAGCAGTCTGAGACAGTTCTGACCTCTTGTAATTTGTTGTAAAACATCAGATTTGAGCCTCTTGGGCAAAAAACTGTCTTGCATGTCAGTGTTGGGATGAGTTACAGCACCAAAGCAAACAGGTAGAAAATGCAGTCCAGTGGAAGTTACTCTTCCCCACTGTGAACATGTTCTGACGAATATGTAATGTAGCCCATTAAGCTGATGCAGTGGTCAGTGTTTATAATAACTTTAATACATTCAGTAAACACAAAAAAATATTTAACACCATTAACATGTTGACACAAAAATGAGAAATACAAATACAATCTCTAAGTCTTGATTTCTTGTTACTTTTCTTGCCTGATTTTCTGAAGCCTTTGCTTCCCTGTTGTATTTATTTTTTTGTCTTTCATTTTCTTCATGTCTTATATTCCCTGACAGTCATTACAATTGAATCTACATATAATAAATATAACACATTAAACTTAGTCACAAACAACCTTTATAATTTCTCAAGCTCAAGTTTTTTAGATTTGGTATTGGGTGATCTGCCAAAGTTTCCAAAAAATGTTAAAAACACTGGAATAAAAACAAGACCATGAAGAGCCCCAAACAAAATAACAAGGAACATGATCTTGAAGAACGTCCTAAAGATGTAAGTGTTTGCTGCAGCCAAGATAACTACTCCTAATATTGTAGAAACTGCACCTTGTAGAACTGGGTAACCTAGCAGGGACAGAGCTTCAATTGCCCTTTCATTGGCTGATGACTCTCCACTCGTAACGAAGGCATAGGAAATATGAGCAGAAAAATCTACTGAAAACCCAATGCAAATGACCAGGTTGATCATGGATATGGAATCAAGGTTGACATTCCAGAATGTCATGAAACCAGCAACGCCAGCTATAACAGAGGCTATAGCAAAAGTCACCCACAAGCAGCACAACGGGTTGGGAATGAGCAGAAGGGAGACAACGAGCATGGCCCCGGCAGCAACGACAACGTTCTGAACAGTGTTCTGCACTATTACCAGGTACTGGTCGTAGTAGATGAAGGCTGGGTGATACACCTTCAGTGGAATGCTGCACTGCTTGGCTGCCTCTCTTAATTGATTGAGGAGATTCTTCTCATCCACGGCTGATGTCACATTCACTGTCTGGATGAAGAAACGTGAAGCCTCTATTTCATCCTGAGCCTTGTTTACGTCCCATTCAAAACTGGGAAGAATTCTGAACAGTATAGTTAAGCTATTTAAGAAATCAGTCTTATTGTTTATATTTATTGATAGATTTTTTGCAAGTTCTGTGTATACTCTCAGCCATGACTCTGAGTGGTTCTTATCTACATAGGAAATGTTCTCTAAATTCTGTGCACAGCTCTCAATGCCGAGACGCACCGACTCATTCCAGTAATCTACACTCTCAGTAATGACAACCATGACCCTGGGTCCATATGTGGAGAAGTATTTGTCATCATCATCATAGTATGGAATAACGTAGGAATCATCATTTGCCAGATTTCGGAGATCGATGCCTTCCCTGATCTGAGTACACCCATAAATGCTGCCACCCAAATATGCTCCGTACAGCAACACCATGAGCACCTTGATCCATTTATTTGTAACAAAAGGGCCATAATACTTTTTAAAGAATACGCTCATTGGATGCTCACCTTCTGGCTGAGATGGCTGCCTAGAACAGCTGCCAATACAGCAAGCATTGTACAAGCAGGAGTTCTCAGCCTGACCTACATCCACACGCATAAAAGTCAGCCAGTGCCGGTTCCCTTGCTCCCTCTTGTGATTTAATACCAGAACTGCCCCAAAGAAGGTCATGGTATAGACATAGCAGAAGATAAAAGCTGTGCCTGTATAGAGGCAAAAAGACCTCACGGACGGAAAAGCAGTCCAGGTGCCAATGAAGAAGGCCAAAACATCTGTCAGAGTGGTGATGGTCACAGAAAGTGCTGCCTCTGCATAAGTCTCAGCCAGCAGAGATTTAACACTGGATTTCTCCTTTTTCCTTAAACTTTGTTCCCAGGAAGCAATCATGATGAACATGTCATCAACGCCAACCCCTGCAAGAGGAGAGACTGTTAACACTGCACTGCAAATGGCAGCTTCTGCCAACACCCAACAAAACTACAACATTCATCACATTTCATTCTGCATAAAATCTGAAAAAGGAAGTTGAGCTACTAACACTGCTCAAGCACTGATGCAAGTTACAAGAGAATCTGGAAAACAGATCCTTTGTGTGTGGCTGAATGTATTACCTTTCAGCACCTCCTGGTGACCTGATGGGTTGTTGATCCCTCAGCAACTCTGCTGAAGGACTGAGCACATCTACTGCATCTCTGACAAGTGTCTTGAAGCTGATGTCCATGTGTCCCCTGATGCAGATGACACAGACTTCAAAGCATCACATATTCTGATGCTCAACTATTCTTATCACTGGAAGCATCCCCCATTATCTCTGAAATCTCTTCTTCAGCACTGCAGCAACTTAAACCAATAATTTCTTGTTCTGCTTTCAGAAGGCAGGAAGACCAGTTGCTACCACATGGAAGAAGAGTGATTCCAGTTTTCCAGTGGCTTACTTTTTTTATGCTCTTTACCCTCCACTTCTCTCCAGTTTATCTTCTGGCACTTAGTCACAATTTATTATTCATTTTTGTTCACATTTATACCAATATGCTCACAAATATTACCTGACAGGTCCCTAGGAAAACATGCTAGGAAGACTGGATGCAGGGTTTGGGTTTTTGCTAAGATGCCAGACTAAGTGAGCTGAAGTTCAAAAATGAAGAGCCAATGGGCTTCTTTCACCTCTGCTAACTCTCAAGATTATTATCTCACACCTTTCAGTATTTTGCCATGTTGTCAAGGGCTCTTCTATTCCCTGAAAATTAATCACACAAAAGGGAAAGCAAGGTTGTGCGAATAGCAGAGTGAGATTTAGCAAGGACAGAAGAGATGAAATCATTACCTGCTACCTGAACAGGCAATTGCCAGTACACATGCAAAAATGAATTAAGAAGCACATTAAAAGGTACTACTGGATGGCAGTGAGCTTCGGAAAGCAAGCAGGCTTCAAAACAAATCCTCTGATGTACTGAGAATTTGTTTCCTTTTGCGCAAGGAAGACAAAAGTCTGCGTGTTATTTCTGAAGATCTGAAGAGACTGGCTTAAGCCTTTTCCCAGGTATACAAAAGGGGCTTTTTGATAGAGCCACTGCAACTGATGAGCAAACAAAAGTAAATAAAAAATTCATTGGAATTATGCAGGAAACAAAGAAACAATGCCTGCCCAAAGAAGCATTTGCGTTGGACATCTTAGGATGATGCACAGCCTCTGTCAACCTGGGAGCTCTATGTGTTTTCTTCAGCATGAGACCAAGCCCAAGAAAACATCAGATGGATGTATGCTATAGGAGACCAGTAAGGATTTTAAAAGCAGTAATTTGTTTGCAGCAACATTAGGTAATTGAAAACATTATCTAATTGCAGCGACACTATCAGTATTTGCAAAGTTCAGCACTGGCTGTTAAGCAGTCTGTGTAACAATGATTCAATGATACCAACTTCCTTGAGTTTTTGGGGGATGCTGCTTGCACAAATGGTGCATCACTTCAGTTGTGCCGCCAACGGAGCCTGGTTTGTTACATGGATGTTACATTGCAGAGGATTAATCATCCTGGCTGCATTTCCAGGGACAGTAGAACAATGCCAGAGGTGCTAACCTTACCGCTCTCCCATTTACTGTCTTCCTGCTGTAGCAGTGGATGTAGATCAGGCCTTGTCTTCTGGGGAAAGCTGCCTTTGCACCAGAACCCACTGTGGGCACATGGAGCTGAGCTGAGGGGCTTGCCCACCTGTAGGTGCTCTGAGGGGGCTGCACCTCTGGGTATATCCTACACTCACTTCAGGAGAAAATGTTGTATTATCTGACATTTACATCATAAAAGACTGACACCATTAGGTTGTTTTAACTTCACTCTGGTCTTTGTATCTGAATACAACTCACGTTTTCTACTTACCCAGTATCAGGAATGGTGCATTTGCTACAGTGACCACAAATGGCACTCCACAGAAGAGCATCAATCCAAAGCTGCTTAATACAGCTAAGCCAGAAGAAAGCACCCCACAGCTTGCAAGCCAGATATTATTTCTTATACAGCTCAGTCTGAAAATATTTCAAGGAATATCTTAGTTATGTGTCAAATATTTCACCAAGGTGTTTGACATGAAAAGTACACAGATACCAGTGATACTCTCTCTCAGAATAACTCCTAATGAAAGCTGCTAGAAGAGTTCCCAGGTGTCAGCATTACACAAAATTAATTTCTCTAGGAGGTGTTATACACATTATTACCACTGTGCAACTATATTCAGAAGAGTAAGGATGTGTACTGATCTTTGCATCAATAATAAGAGATGGCAAAATAATACATAGGGATACATATGGATACATATGCTCTACTAGTGAGGCTAGATTTTGGGTGACCCAAAAAAATTGTGAATTTCTAGAAGGTCTTTGATTTTCCATGAGTTCTTGCTGTAGCATATCAGTGGAAGCACCTTTCAGGCAGTTCGTGCCGTGTAAAGAAACCTTCTCAGCAGGCAGGTTGGCTACCAGCCTTTTGCCACCCCAGAGGGCTGGCTCAAGCATTCCACAAGAAATGCTCTAATAGGTGTGATGCTTGATGCAAGCCCTAAACCAGCCCGCTCACCCTACCATTTTTTTGGAAGTACAAGACACAAACACTGCTGTACAGCTGTTGAGTGTGCAAGGGTTCAGTTTCCATCAGCACAAAGAAAGTGCAGTTAAGTTCTCTGTGGACAGCAGGTAAGGCTCTGACTCTACTAGCAAGCAAAACAACTAAGGCTATACCCAGACCTGCAGGAATCTATGGAGCTACTGCTCATCCACCTGAACCTTAACTAAGTACTGAACACTTGTTCAAGTTTTCATCTGCCATCTATGCAGCTGAGAGATACACCTAGGTAGACAATAAAAAGCAAAGAAATACATTTTGCCTATAAAATGTCACAGAAATCCTGCAGCTTCAAGAATGCCTTCAGTTAGCAAGAATAGAAAACAACTGAGGGAGATAACAGGAGGGATCACTGCTCATTGAGCCATGGCTTAGAGACATTTTACCTTAGGCAAGAGATGACTGCAAAGCTTATTGTTAAGAAATAAGTCATGGAGAAGAGCGGAATCACACTCTTGGCATTTCCTTCAAACTCCTGTTGTCTGGACAGTGAAGTAAAGTAAGTCACCTGCCGTTAAAACAACAAGAAACGATGAAGCACTTTTCATCTTCTTGGCCTTTCTGCACAAGCACAAGCAAGGCCAAACACCAAGTTGGGAGAGGAGCATTGGCCTGACCCTCGCAGCCTTCCTGCCTTCTCCCTCCACCGTCCCTTTCCCTTTCCTTTTCCCTTTCCCTTTCCTTTTCCCTTTCCCTTTCCGCGACGGGGCTGTCCGGACATTTCGGGCTCGGCGGCTCCGCACGGCCGTACCCGGCCCCTGAGTTACCTGAATGGAGCCGAGGCGTAACTCCGCCACTTGGGACGAGATGTTCTGCAGGAATCTCTGCAGCCACCGCCGGCTGTCCTGCGCCTCGGGGCCGTGCTCCCGCAGGTAATACACCAGCTTCAGGGCCCGGGCCCTGAGCACCCGCCCGCCGTCCGTCTGCACGCCGCCCAGCGCGGCGCCCAGGAAGACGCTGTCGTTGACGGGGAAGCGGAGGCTCCCCGGGGCGGGCGGTCCCGCATCGCCCCGCCGCGACAGCAGCGGG
>WBNO01010592.1:0-20572 GCA_013400575.1 Peucedramus taeniatus
AAGTTTTCTTATGAAGGTAAATTTTTAAAACCTCGATAATCAAAAAATGAAGCCATTTTCTTCTTGTAGGGTTTTAAGGAGCAATTCAGTAAAACGATATTTTCTTTTTCTAAACTTGGATTATATAATTTTTTTTCAATTTTTATTGTAGCTCAACTCTAATCAGATTCACAAACTTTTAAATACTGCTACAAACACTAACAATTCAAATACAGCAAAAGTAATACATTTCTGGCTTTACAAGAGGAGCATTAAAGGTATTTTCATATATATATATATTTGTTAATTTTTTTCTTTTTGGTGTCAGAATTGTGCTTTCAAAGAAAATCCCTCAACTGCCTCCACTCATCATGACTGAAATCAAATTAAAAGATGCACCAAAAAGTACCAAAAAGATGCACCAAAAAGATGCACAAAAAAGTTTAATGCTCCATTTGCTAAAGGACATTCAGTCCATTGGATCAGACCACAGCTACCACAAAATTACTGCTATGGAATGTGTCAGTCTGCAGCACCACCAAAATTGCCTCAAAACACAAATTGTCTGCAGCTGGCAAAATTTTGTCTCTGGTTAGCCATTCTCAGAACATCTCACTCTGAACAGGAGTGCAATGTGATAGAACTTTCCCCTTTTCCTGCTTGTGGAAGAGCAGAATTACTATTTGTTTCTTTGTCAGGATTAATATAATAATTTCAAGTTCTTGTGTGAAGTAATTTCACAGAATCACAGAATCACTGGGTTGGAAGAGACCTTCAAGATCATCGTGTCCAAACCATGCCCTACACATCAACTAGCCATGGCACCAAGCGCCACATCCAGTCTTTTTTTAAACACCTCCAGGGATGGTGACTCCACCACCTCCCCAGGCAGACAAACCCTGTACTTTATCACTCTTTCCATAAAAAAAACTTTTTCCTAATATCTGACCTATATTTCCCTTGGCGCAGCTTAAGGCTGTGTCCTCTCGTTCTGTCAGTTGCTGCCTGGAGAAAGAAACCAACCCCCACCTGACTACAGCCACCTTTCAGGGAGTTGTAGAGGTGATAAGGTCACCTCTGGGTCTTCTTTTCTCCAGGCTAAACAACCCCAGCTCCCTCAGTCATTCCTCACAGGGTTTGTGTTCCAAGCCCCTCACCAGCCTCGTTGCCTCCTCTGGATGTGCTCGAACGTCTCAACGTCCTTCCCCAACTGAGGGGCCCAGAACTGGACACAGCACTCAAGGTGTGGCCTCACCAGTGACAAGTAGGGGAAGAAAGCTTTCCCTGCTCCTGCTGGCCACACTATTCCTGATACAGNCTGGCTCATGTTCAGTCTGTTGTCGACCAGTACCCCCAGGTCCCTTTCTGCCTGGGCACTGTCCAGCCACACTGTCCTCAGCCTATAACACTGCAGGGGGCTCTTTTGGCCAAAATGCAGGACTTGGCCCTTGGACTTATTAAACTTCATCCTACTGGACTCTGCCTATCCATGCAACCATTCCCGGTCTCTCTGCAGAATCTTCTGACATTCCAACAGATCGACACATGATCCCAGCTTAATGTCATCCACAAGAGACAGAAACTGTACAGGAAACCACTTTTCTGCTTTATATGTCTAAAAAATTTAATTATTTTAGATTTTTTTTCCAAATATTCAAGAACATTGCTAAAAAATATGATGATTATGTTATATTTCAATTAATGGGGTCTTAGCACACTGACCCATATATTGGGTTTTCAATTTATTTCTGTTCAATTTAAGAATTTTCTTGGCATTTCTAAGACACAGAGTTAAATGTGATCTCTCCTTCAAACCTTAGAGTGTTGGAGACAGAACTTCCTTTATTCTTCAATACTACTCTTGGAGAGGGTGCATATGACTTGCCTTCAAAAAAAGCAGAATTCTTCTTCTTTTGAAGTTCTAGTACTGCCTATTAGCTAATTTTACCCTTGTTGAACAATAGGTAACTGACTGTAGGTCTTTCCAGTAACAGAAATCATCCTCTCTCTAAGAGGACTCATATTCATGTTCTCCACTTCCCAAGAACACATCCAAATTATCCATGTGTTCTAGTCAGGAAATAATTTCTAAATTATACTGGACCCCTTCTGTCAGCCACCACTGTCAGCCTTTTGTGGCAAATGTTCTGGGTTGGCTTTTTTTTTTGTAATTTTCTGGTGCTATGAATGGGTAAGTTTCAGATATCAGTTTTCAACTTGGTTGATTAATATTGTTTGGGCCTGTTTGTGAAGTATTAATGGTACCTTTAGTGATATTTAAGGAGACAATGTTTGTTCCTAGGTTTACTGGTTTTGGCAGGGATAGAGGAGCAGCTTTTCTTCATTTAGCTAATATGGTGTAATGTTTTAGATTTGTCAAGAGAACACTGTTGATAGCACAGGAATGTCTTCATTAATTATTTAGTGCTTATAGGGCATCAAGGTCTTTCCTGCTTCTCATGCTGCTTCACCACTGCTCATGCTGGGGGTGCACAAGGATTTCAGAAGGATCACAGCTGTGACAGGTAACACAAATTCAAACTGGGGGAAGAAGGAGGAAGGGAGGATGTTTGGAGCGATGGTGTTTTCTTTCCAAAAGGAGTTACACATGATGGAACCTGGCTTTCCTTCTTGCCCATGAGAAGAGATTAATAAATTCCTTGTTTTGTTTTGCTTGCATGCACAGCTTTTGTTAATTTGTTAAACTGGCTTTACCTCCACCCTTGAGTTTTTCCAATTTTACCCCTTGGATTCTCTTCCCTATCCCACTGGCAAGTGAGCAAGTGGCTGTGTGGTCCTGAGTTGCCCACCAGGACTAAACCACATTAGGCAGCTGTGTTCCTTCGTGTTCAGTAAGGAGGTTTACTGTAGAATACCCAGCATGACCTTCAGTTGGATTGAGTTTGATTTTTTTGGTTTTTTTGAGGACAACTATCAAGGGAAGCACAAAATTGCAACTGCAGAAACAGATGGTCACATGATGAAAAGTACTTGCTGAAACATAATATAATACCGATTACATTTTAAGTGTAAATCCTGATCATGTTAAATAGTAGTGCCAGCTGTTTCAGCCTGCAGACTGCACTTATTGGCGTACCCTGGGAATCAGCAGGTGCTGCTTGCTCTGGTAGTATCAAATTATGAACAGAAAGTTTTAAATGGACATTTCAGCTGTCTTTAGCTCTGGGACTAGCAATATGTGAGAAAATTAAATGAAAACCTGAAGAAGGAGATATGTTAATGGAAAGTTTAAGTTTTACTAAATTAAAGCAAGAAACTGGAGTTCAATTCCTTTCTCATTCATCTTTTCCAAACTTTTTCTACTGCACATTTATCTATGCCTATTTTTAGATGTAAATATGAATACTTTCTGCAATAATCAAATGTAAATTGCTACATATAGGTTGCTATTTTTCTATAAACTACACACACACTGCCACTGTCCTACAATGCTGCTATGGTGGGCTGACCCTGTCTGGATGCCAGGTAACCACCAAGCTGCTTTATCACTCCCCTCCACAACTGGATAAGGGAGAGAAAATGCAATTAAAGGTTCATGAGTTGAGATCAGGACAGGGAGAAATCACAAACTGATTACTATCAAGGGCAAACCATACTTTAACTGAATTTACTACCAATTTGAATCAGAGCAGCTTTAAAACACTTTCCCCCCATCCCTCCCTCCTTTTTGGGCTCTAGCTCCTCTCCTCCAGCAATGTAGGGAGATGGGGAATGGGGCTTATGGTCAGTTCATCACAGTTTGTTTCTGCCACTCTCCAGGGAGAAGAGTATTTCCTCTGCTCAAAAACGGGGTCCCTTCCATGGGAGACAGTTCTCCGTGAACTTCTGGAATGTGAGTTCTTTCCACAGGCCACAGTCACAAACTGCTTCAACGTGGGTCACACTTCCACAGGGTGCAGTCCTTCCAAAACAGCCTGCTCCAGCATGGGTCCCTCAGGGGATCCCAAGTCCTACCAAAAAACCTGCTCCAGCATGGGCTTCTGTCTCCATGGGTCTGCAGGTCTCCACCTGAAGCCTGCTCCAGTACAGGCTACCCATGGGGTCACAGCCTTCTTTCAGGCATCCATGTGCTCTGGTGTGGGTCTTCTGTGTGGCTGCAGGTGGATCTCTGCATCCCTGTGGACCTCCATGGGCTGTGGGGGCACTGCTGCTCCACCATGGGCTGCAGGGTAATCTCAGCTACAGCACCTGGGGCACCTGCTTGTCCTCCTTCTCCACTGACCTTGGTGTCTGTAGAGCCGTTCATGTCACATATACTCACCTCACTCTTCTCTGAGAACAATTACTTCTGCACTGTATCTTTTGCTTTTCTCCTTAAAAGCCAGGACAGGCTTAAATGTTGTCGTAGCCAGAAGGGCCTGACTAGGGCTTGGAGTCACATAACTTTCCAGAGGTGGGGAAACAGCTCCCTGCTGGGTCGTGTAGTGTGGCAGACGGAGCAGTCAGGCATTGTCAGGGGTTTTCCATGGGGGATAAGCAATAGTGTGTGGATTCATCCCCCTTTTTCTTGTACACTCTGTCATTAGCATTGTTTCTGTTACTGTTCATTGTCCTGTTTCAATGCTGTCTTCAGTAAATTGTTTTTTATCCCAACCAGTGATTTTTATCTTTTGTGCCTCCAATTCTTCTCTTCAGCCCACTGCAGCAGGAGGGTGAGCAGCAGGCAGAATGATAGAGTGGCATATGGTTTGGAGTGTTTCAGTGGGAACACAAAACTGAGAAATATGTTTCTTAAACCACGACAATATTTTATTGTAGAGGTACCTCTGCCACCTCTGATTGGCTTGGCCTTGGGCAGTGAAGGATTCGTCATGGAACCAGTTGGCATTGCCTCTGTCAGACTAAGGGAAATCTTCTGGCAGCTTCTCACAGAAGCCACTCCTGTAGAACCACTCCCACTACCAAAACCTGGCCACACAAACCAAATATACTCTACCTCTCACTCACACAAAAACCCCAGTCCTTGACTTAGGATAAACATGACTTAACAAAAACCAAAGCATCAGTGTGTTACTAAGATTTTTCTCATTCTGAATCCAAAACACAACACTGTACCAGGTCCCGAGAAGAAATTAACTATCCCAGCTGAAACCAGGCCAATGGTAAAAAGAAGATCTGTATTGTCTTAGTCTGATCTAATTTTTTCACATTTTAATGTATGTTAATATGTCAGTGTAGTAAAAAGCACATAGGAGCTACTCATGAGCCTAACAGAATGTAAATAACTATATTAGGCCAAACAGAAAAAAAAAAATTAGAAAAAAATCCCAAAACATCCCCAAACCCCACTAAATTTTCTCCTTGAGGAAGGTCTTTGTCATTGAAACTAACAATTCAAGTTGATTCTAAACAACTCAACAAAGTGTTGAGGGTTTATTTTGTCTTTTTTAACCCTCTCTTTCATAGCTCACTCTATTTTCTTAGGAACAATGAAGAATTCACTAGAATTCAAGGAGAGGAGTCAAACCCTGAAACTTCTCTCCTAATGAATGTTACAGAACAGTAATGCACTTTTCAGTGAAAGACAAAATTTTATATATGTGCCTCTTTTTGAAGAAATATGGATTTCTTAAATGTCTTATGGAATTAATGCTTTTATCCAGGGAAACAAAAGAAAAATTGTATCTATGAGCCTTACAATTTCACAGTGACCATTTTTGGGATGCACAGGGGAAAAAAATTCCAGAATACAAATGCAATTCTTTCTCAGTCATTGTTTAAGCAGCTTGCCTAGTGTCATAACAATTTTGTCTTATTTTTATGACTTTGCTGCTCTTGTCAATCACATTTAAGCACACTACAATAGTGTCAGCTTTTATTTTTAGAACATTCATGCCCTGAAGTAGAGTATGCTCCAAATATTGCATGCAATTCCCTGGTGACACTGTTCTGAGAATCTAAAAAAACAGATCAACCTTGGATTCATCTGGAGGTGACAAGGAGGTTCTGGTTGTACTATGTGTTTGTACTTAGATCCAAGTGTTTTCTTATTTGTCTGATTGTTCTTTCAGATACTTATATATGAAAAAAATGTATTTTTGGAGGGATGGAAGATATTTTTGAATATAGATTAAATTTGGAATTGAATTAAATTTTTTTTTGCTGTAGACATGTTTAATTTAAAAACAGGAAAAATGAAAAACTGGAAAAATTTCATCACTTCCATTATGAAAAGAATTAGAAATGTCATGTCATTCTATCAGTGATATGTGGCATCAAGACAGTATGTGTAAATATGCTTTGTAAAGATTTGTGTGCATGCACATTTTCATTTGTTCAAGTTGTGGGAAGGACATTTGGTTTGACCAGACCTTTTCTGTGATTTGGCCTAAAAACCTCAATGTTTGCTCAACCTTACAATCATTAAGTTTTCTGCACAAGAAGAGAAAGCATTTTCTCAACATATATCATTGGGAGTCCACATTTGGAAGTGTTTCATTTATTGTTCCTTTGCTTAGATTTAACAAATGGTTAGTTAAAGTCATTAAAGAAATGATTGCAACAGAAGACCACTTTAAAATGATTGCAAAAAGTAACACCACTTTTTCTTCTGTGCACTGCAAACTATGGCTGTCCTAGTCACTTTTTTTCAGGAAGAGGACTGTCCTCCCACAATCTATTTGTGGTTTGGTTGGTAAAATTCTGTATTAAAAGTTGAGCCAGATCCCGCATATCTACTCTTTATGCAGGATCAAGTGGTTTGTTATAGAAGGCTCTTGAAACTTGTAGGTTTTTCACAATCTGATCCCAGATTGGGGAAGTTAATGTTGTTTTACTGGTAAGGATAATTCATTTTTTTTCTACTACACAAGTAAAGTTTTTCCAAAGAAACACAAAAAAAGCCCAAAAACAAACAAACAAAACAAGAACAAAAACAACCTCCCCCCAAAACAAACAAACAAACAAACAAACAAACAAACAAGCCCTGGAATATTTCTCTCTGCATATTTTAGTATGAAGACCTCTGAAGCATTTTTATTTTCATTATTTCATACTAGTTATCAAGAGAAACTCTAATTGAAACATACATTTAAGGCATATATTTGAGCTCAAAATTTTTTGAGAAGTAAATTACACTCTATATATTGAATTAAATGCCTCTAAAATCAACTGAAAAAGACCTAGGAATTACCCATTTTTATTGATTGTTATGACTCTGTAACCTTATTTTTTGACAGAATTTGTAACTAAAACAGTATAACATGTAGAAAATCAAAACAGGATCTCTGAATATTTTTGCAATTTCTTATTTTCACTGGAACCTTTCAAATACGGTTATTTTGCTTATTTTCTTCTCATTATTTTACATTATTGACTAGTTCTAACTCTGATTCTCGTGCTTCATATTGATGGCTAGATACCTGAATGAAATTTCTGTCTAACAAGACCCTTTTCATTTTTACTGTAAATATTGTCAAATAAAACATTAATATTGAATTTTACATGTTGTTCTTCCCCCAGAGTGAAAACTTCAAAGAGCCCATTCTTAGTTTTGAATATTTTGGGTTTTTTTAAAATTATCCTCACCTTCTTGTTCTCATGTCAGTTTTCTTCCTTTCTTCTTCCTCTTACATTGCGAACAAATTTAGTATAAAACCTGAAATGGAATGCTATTATAAAATAATGTTACCATAGCAGCAAAAAGTAGTTTCAGTTTCTCACCTATAACAAAAATAAAAGGTGAGTTGCAAAGGATTATCGTCAACTACAGAGAAGGTAATCAGACAAAATCAATCTTTATCAATAATGAATGAGCTAATCATATAAGGAAAAATCTGTGGTGGTAAAGAAACCATTCTATTATTTCCTGGAAAACTAGAAGCTGTTTGAAATAGTAAAAAGCTACTGCAGAACTTTCAGAAAAAAACATTCTTATTTGTAATCTCTGGAAAAAGATTATTGATGCTTTCTTGAATTCATCATTTGCATAACAAAATTGCTGTAGCACCTTGGAGGGGTATCATATTCATCATATGCTAATTTATCAATCAAGATATTGAAATGGGGTTTTTTTGTCTGTTCTTGACAGTTTACATGTCAAGAACATCAGTGACTGGGGATATATTTGGAACAAAGCAACACAACCGGTTTTAGTTTTAATATACTCTAAGAAATCTTTATTCTGCTCACAGAGTTCATTTCTGAAATGTGGGTATTAAATTCCAGCCCAGAGCTATCACCCAAACAAAGATAAATAATGAGATACTACTAAGTAAGTGCGGGTACATTTTGAGTGCCAGGTGGATTAAAATGGGTTTATAAGCAAGTGATGAACCAACTGTAAAAAACAGCATATATATATATATATATATATGGATGTATATATATATATATGGATGAATATATATATTATCTATCCCTTCTGGAAGTTTCTACTGGGATTGTGACATGAAAACTGTAACGTCTCAAGCGGTCTAAAAGATCCCATAAAGAGGTGATACTTTTAATGAGTGTCAGTTTTGCAGGGAATCACTGGATTTAATCTATTTTTATCAACTGCAGAAATTTGACAGTGCAGAAATTACTGTATTGGACTCCATGTGTATAGAATTTCATCTTTCTTGATCTGTGAGGTGTGAATCAGGCCCAAGTATTGTCATTAAGAAGTTTCAAACAGGTGTGTGGTGATTGAATAAACATTACTTAGAGATGAAAACATATATCTGTTTTTTGCTTTATTAACAGAAACAAAATCATACATTTTGTTCATAAGCCAGAAAGATTCAAGGAAAGTAGACTTCATGCTGGAGTTCTCTGTAAAGGTGATGGGTCAGGTAATTGTCCCCTTTGAGATTATTAGCAGAAAAATAGTAATTCAGCCCATCAATAATCTGCTTCATAGAAACAACATATTTTCATTGGCAGCTTTAACCTATGTCACAGTTTCAACCCAGCTGGAAACACCACAGAGCTACTCACTGACTCCCCACCAGCAGGATCAGGGAGAGAATTGGAAGGGCAAAAGGTAGAAAATCCATGGGCTAAGATAAAGACAGTTTAATAGGGAAAGCAAAACCCATTCACACAAGCAAAGAAAAACAAGAATTAATTCACTGCTCCCCACAGGCAGACAGGTGTTCAGCCATCTCCCGGAGAGCAGGGACTCATCACATGTAATGGCTATTTGGGAAGACAAATGCAATCACTCCAAACATCCTCCTCTTCCTCCTTCTTCTCCCCACTTTATATACTGAGCATGATGTCCTATGGTCTGGAACATTCCTTTGGTCAGTTGGGGTCACCTGTCCTGGCTGTGTCTCCTCCCAGCTTCCTCCCCAGTGTGGTTGTAGGAGAAAGAGAAAAGGCCTTGGCTCTGTGTTAGCCCTGCTTAGGAATAACAAAAACATCTCTGTATTATCAACCCTGTGTTCAGCACAAATCCAAACCATACCCTCATACCAACCATTGTGAAAAAAATTTACTACAGCTGAAACCAACATGACTGAAATTATATTTTTTACTTATCTCTGTGACTGGGCACTGAGGAAGGACTGTTGCTAAATAAGGTTTGCCAGAATTTAAGAATTGTTCTTACAGCAATGAATGTAAACATTCTTACATTCATTTTCTTACAACATGTAATGAAAAATTAATTTTCCATTTCTTCCACTCTACTGAGTTAAGGAAAGGTATCTTTGTGTTTGTTTTGTTATGTTTTCAACTTCTACTTGGTCAAAATAGGCTATCTTAAATATGGGACCATAGTAAATGACGGTTACAAAACTCCTCTGGGATCAAAGATTCTTACTCATTTCAAATAACCTTATCATATAGTTTCATATGCATTTCAATCAATCGACATTTTAGAACAAAAAGAGCTGTCAGCCCCCTGATTCTTCTTCCATCTCCCTTCTTACTTATTTTACAGTCTTGCTTTTTTTACAGAAAAAAAGGAAATCACAAAACTTGTTACTACCAACAATGTTAATCTTGCTTGGTAGGCAATATTATAGAGATATGTAATTTTAATTACATAAAAGTAAATCCAAACCAGTTTTATTGCAGTAAAGACAGATATCTGTCCTAAAGATTTTTTCCTCATGGAAGCATGTTTCTGTGATTTTCTAGAAAGGTATAATTGAAAAATAAATTAAAAATACAAATACAGTAACATAATGATAATGAAAATTGCAAATTCTTTGTTCTTTCCAACTCTCAGGACTCCTTTAAATATGTTGCTCCTCTTGTTTCTTTCGAAGACTTACCTCAATTTTTTTCCTGTGATAAACATGCTCTCAATTTCTAAATATGGGCTTTTAACAAAAACAAACAAAAAAAATATACTGCCTGTCCATTCTCTTCTCTGTCATTTTTAGATCCATTCTCCCTTTTATCTTCAGATCCAAATCTTTGCCTTGACTTTCTCTGTATTGAAGCTCTCTTTCATATCCTCTTTTACCTGACGTCTACTCTCTTGGGCTATCATCCATCTCAGCCTGCCTGACATTTCTTTCTGGATGGTTCACTGTCAGCTCAGTGTGAGTTTGCTAGAGATAGAAGTGCCCATTACTTTTCCTTTTTTTTTTTGTATTTATCATATGCCTGGAAATCATAGAGTCTCTATTTTATGTTCTCTGCATTACATAAAAACTAACAACTATTTCTTAATTTCATTTAAGTATTAAAAAAAAAGCTTGATAAGAGAAAAATAAAACAAAAATGTTTTCCTACATGCTGATATTTTCTAATTCTCAGTCTACTGCTCTAAGACAGCCTTTCAGGCATTCTAAAATGAAGATGACTAAATTTTGATTGGCTATCACAAAATTTCTGACTCATCTTTCATTTCTGTAGGTAGCTTCTCATTATCACTTTCAAAGTCCTTCACAGTTTCATTGTGTTTTCATATTAGATTTGTCCTTTTTTACCATTTTACTGTTTTCTATCTAAGCAATTTTTTTTGTCTTTTTTCCCAAACTGACAATGTTTCCAAAGTATTATCCTAGCTTTTTCCATTGCTATATATAACAGATGAAATGTGGATGAGTGGTCTTTGGTCTTTCAACATGATTCCAAGAACTGGACTTCAAACTGGTTGATATATATGGTTTCAAATTTATTCTGGTTATATGATGTTAGTTTAATCCTTTTTCTTTCCCTGCTTAAAGTATCTTGGATTGAATATTTCAAAATGTTGTCAATCTATATTCCAAAAATGTAAGAGCTTTGTTTATATTAATATTTTCATATTTCATTATAATAACTAAGTTATAATTACCTGGTAGTGCAATGTAGACATGCAAAGACTTCTAATAAATTTCTGTTTCAGAAAAGTCCTTTACTTCAAAGAAAAATCTAAATAGTATATTTCTAAATAGTATAAATATTTTTTAAACTAGATAGAAAAATGTTGTAACAGATGTGCTCCTTAAAATATTAAGTGCTACAGAGAAGGCTTTTGTCTTTCAACAACTTTCAAAACGTTTTCATACAAAACACTCTCTATTTCTTCTGTCTGATTAGCACCTTTCATACTGGACTTATATCACAATAATATGATTCAACATTATTAAGGTAGAACATACCTATCGTAAGTTTTCAATTTTAATATCACAGCTCAGATGTTCAAACTTAGACTTTTTCTTGTGCCTCAAGTAAGTTAACCATCCATCTTTTAAAAAAAACCTGATGATTTTGAATGCTGCCATTGTTATTAAATAGTTATTAAGGCAAATTTTTTACAAGAAACTTTTTTATATATTTAATTCCAAGTCTAGAGCTAGCTTTAGTCATGCTTCATACTTCACACATGCACATATAAATATACTTAGATGCATATATTTGAAAAACTCATCCATATTAAGCCAGAAACAAGAAATCTGCCACTTATATTAACAGATGTAAAAATAATTGTATTCATATTTTTATATGTGATAAAACATCTTGATTTTTTTGATAAATGCTATGACATTAGAAAAAGGATATTTCCTTTATCCTAACTGAGCAACTCCTACCTTTTCTCCTACTGCAAGGCTTTTATGCTCTCCCATTTTACCTATTTTATAAGGAAAGGACTTTTTCAGCATCAAAACCTACAAATATAGTCCTTAAAAAGGTTAGCTGCTTACCTAAATAAATTGTTTTTCATACATCTTTAAGTATTTAATGTAGACTTTTTTGTCTATGTTCTTCTGAACAACATATAGTTTAAGTGCCTTCTTTAAATATGTCTGTTTAATGTGACCATGACAACATTTACAAGCTTACAATAATTTCAGTGTATTAAAAATTTTAAAAGCAATTTCAATGAAACATTAATTTTTATTAAAAATTCCCTTGTTCTAGTGAGTAGCTTCTTATATATTTGGCCTATTTATTGCATTTGTATAATGTGTCATTACAACAAAAAATGTTGATAATGATAAGTAAATAATTTGGTCAAACTTGTATACTTAATTATCCATGAGAAAGTGCCATACTAGCAATAATCTGAAATAATATCTTTATAGCAGTCTTTATTGTTGTAAGGAGCTGCAATTGCATTCCTTGCCTTTGCTACCTCTTAATGCACAGTGATTTTTAGGATATATCAGATTCTCACTGCTGACCGTTACTGAAAATAAATGTTACATTTAACACCAGCAACTCAGGAATCTAATGTTCATTAGTGCTTGCTGTCCCTTTGTTCAGCACATTATCTTCAGTTCTTCTACACATTTACAGCTACTTCTTGACTTCAACCATGCAATGAGATTCCAGGAATTTGAAGACTGCAGCTGACTAAAACTACTGCAAATTTAGGAAATACATAGGTATGTCCTCTCTGATATTCAAAGTTGTTCACTTGGAATTCATATTCTTGGTATTATTTTAACAAATACCTGGTCAGTCAAATGCAAACCTTAATTTTAAATAAAAGTGTCCTTCTTTAAATATGAGACACCATGCCCACCAGCATTATTCTATATATGACTCCTTCTAAATAAATTTGAATAATTTTTTTGCTATTAACTTTATAAATATAAGAAAACATAGTTTTAGATAGACCAAATAGATGTCAGTCAAATTTTAAAAAAAAAACTTGTTCAAAACATTGGAAAAGTTAAAATATCTTCACAGATAAAAACAGATATACCTATACAAGATTATGGTTTCCAGGCAAGATTCACAGAAAGCAGAAAGAAAAAGTAATAGGAAAAATAATGCAAACTTTCTTTGGCAAAAGAAATTTTTACTGACTTTGTTGATGTAGTTGCTGTCTAATCCAAGTCTTCAGAAGATAATCTTGTGTTTTAAATTACTGCTTCAATTTACAAGATCTAGATTATTCTTAACATAGTCTCCCACTCCTCGTGGTTTTGGTGGATTTATTCTTTCTCACATCACATTTTTGAAAGACATTAAGGAAGGTGTGACCTTTCACAGGTACGTCTCTGAAGGGATATAAAGTCACAAAATTATAGACTTGTTTTCTGTTTGATTCACTGAATAGTATCAATGTGGGTAAAACACTATACATTTAAAAGGAAGACTGACTTGCGTCATGAAGAAAGTTAAATTTTTTTTTTTTTCTTAGAAAGAAAGACAAAACAGCAATTTGCAAAACTTTATATATGCTTTACTTTCCCCTATATCCCTTCACAGAGATATAGAAAAATATTAGTAGTCTTTAGTCATTAAACTTTCTGTAAGTATGAAGGATCAGTGAAGGATTTATTTATGCAACATTTTGGTATATACCTTTTGCCGTCAGGGCTGTACCTGGATACATTTATATATTTCTAGGAAAACATAACCTGCCTTTTTTTTTTTTTTTTTAATACCCTGCTTTCTAATTTAGTGAAAGTTCATATGCCCTTAATTGTGAGTAGGGACTTAAAAAGCTAATGTCTCAAAAATTGATCTGAATGTGCAAGTAAGTGCAGGACATGCAGGATCAATTTTAAGCCTCAGGTCAATTTTATTAACAATTATCAAGAATTACGTGCTCTCATTAATCCTGACACCCTGGACATTTAATTTGTTCCAGTGTACAGGAACACACTTCCACCACATAATCAATAAAGTATGGCATATCATCTTTAGTTTCATTTCCTCAGGAGTCAATTAATCCTTTCATATTATATTTCCCTTTTTCCTTACAAGCCCCCTTTCAGTACTGAAGGGCTACAACAGGGTCTCTGCAAAGCTTCTCAGCCCCAGGCTGAGCAACCTCAACTCTCAGACTTTCTTCACAGCAGAGGTGTTCCAGCTCTCTGACCACTTGTGCACCAGAGCAGTGGAGTCTTTTACATCAGCTGAACATTTGAAAATCTGCAAAACTAGAAGAACCTACAAAAAATACTCTGTAAGAAGAAAAGCAAAACAAAATGAATAAGCAAGGAAACAAAAGCCCCTTACAATATATATCAGTTTCAGCATCTCATACTACAATTGCCTCATGTACAAAACTGAAGAATCTATTCTAGTACTCTTCAAACTGGTAAACAATAGGTCTCAGACAAATGTGCAAGTGAAAAATAAATGTCATATTTTAAAAATACTGCATGTCTGGAGAATTTCTATCTAACTTCCTGAAATGTAGGAGTTTAAACTCATTCTCCTTTTGCTGTTTCACATTTCTGTGAATGGTTACATTACAAAATCTGCTTAATGCTGAAAATTAGAATTCTCCAATCTGTGGGAAGTTCTGCAAACAAATTCAGGGGAGAAAAAAATCATATTTCCAAACATAGGCGAGTAGTAATAAGGAATTACAATTCAGTAATAATATTTTTGTTTTCTTGCTATTTGCTTTATTTGTCATTAGGTGACTTATTTATTCAATTCCTCCTAAGCAGTTAGAATACCTTTTAAAATGAAATTATTTTGAATGATAAACGGTGCTATTATTGTTTTTCAATTCTACTTATTATTAATTATTATAATAAAAACTATATGCAATACTTGGATAATGCGAAGAAACATGAACTATATGCTGCAGAACCAAGATAGTATTTTCTTATTTTCAGTAAAAAAGAAATTGATTTCAAACTGTACCTGGGTGTATTGGCAAAACAAAGGTAAACAGAAGTTTTCTGACAGTCATACCGCTGAAACACTAAGGAACTACTGGAAGGTAGAATAGTTTTTGCTGTGAGAAAAATACAGATTTTGTGTTTTTCTTTTCTTCTCGTCTAAAACAAAGTCAAAAAGAAAAAGAATAGAGGAAGATGATTTGATAACAGGTCTGCTTCTCTTCAAATAAATGGAGCTCTGCTGAAAATAATGAAAATTTTGCTATCAAACACAAATATACAATAAATGGTATCCCAGCTGCTGAAACAACCCATACAGGCATTTGGAGTTAACTATGAGTAGTGTTTTGATTCTAGTATGTTACACCAAAAGTTTGGAGCTGTGAAAGAACTTTGATGGTTGTACCTCTGTGTGAAGAGAAAAATTCACAGACATAATTTCAGCAACTTTTAGAAATTAAAGTTAGCAACATAGCTGCAAATACTTAGTCTGGACATTGTTGATAAAGTAGATAAATGCAGTATATATATAATTTTGTCCCAATAATAAAATAAGAATAAGCATAGCTATCCAAACAGCTCCTAGCAGATTTGTATTTTAAAATCTAATCTGGGGGCACCAGTCACCTGGATGAAGCACACATTAAATCTCATACAATATCACTGTGGGTCTTGTTCTATCAAACTGATGTTTTATGTTGAAACTGAATTAATTGAAAACTATTTGTTTTCTTCAATGAATTTTTGCTCCATGTGTTACTGATATATTTCACTGTTTGAAAATATATTGAATAATGTAATCAAGAGACAAAAAATAATTTAGCTATGACAAGAAATATTTTGTTAAGTGGATTTATATAAGCCATATATTTATATCAAGCTGTTCTCATCTTACTTGCTCTCAACTCAGCCACACAAAAATAAAACATGAATAGCAACAACAAATTTGATGCATTTTAAATGTTACTCTAAAAAGGTAATAGTTACAATTACATGCTACCTTGGTGGCATTGATACTTTCCTGAAAATGGCTTCTTGACAAGTTAAACACCAGATTCATTTTACAGTGTATTACATTACTTTGTGTACTTAAAGCTTTCAAGAGCTAAGGCATGACATAACATTTTTGCAATACTCTTCAACATGATAGCAAACAACTTCCTCCTGAAGAAGGGGAAGTTGTTTGTGAAGCCCTGTGAAAAACAAGGACTCCCTCCAACCCACTGCATTACAATATGGAGAACAAAAGAGAATAAGTATGGAGAACAAGAGTTCAATATACATTTTTTTAAAATTTCAATATTAAATGTCAACTCTGGACAGGAGGAGAGCAGACTTCAGGCTGCTTAAGGAACTAGCAAGTAAAATCCTCCGGGTAAAATGTTTTTGCAGTGCTGGCATCCTTTAGTGCTGGTCACTTTTTAAACATCACCTCCTAAGGGCACAGGAGTGGGCAATTCCTAAATGCTGCAAATCAAGCAGAGGAGGCAGAAGGCTGGCTTGACTGAACAAGATTCTTCTTTTGGAAATAAGATGGAAAACAAAAATTCTTGTTCAGTGGAAGCAAGGTCTCAGACAAATATGCAAGTGGAAGCAAGGTCAGGTTATGTGGGAAGAATTCAGAGATGCTGCTTGCCACTGGAAAGAGAAAATTCATGTGGTGAAAACTCAGCTGGAGATGAAGCTGGACAGAAATGCTGGGGACAGTAAAAAGAGTTTTTTTCAAATATATTAATGGCAAAAGGCAGTGTAAAAATAACATAATTTCATTGCAGGATGAGGATGGTCACCTCACAAACAGGGACATGGACAAGGCAGAGGTGTGTTACACATTCTTTGCCTCTGTCTTCAATACAAATGAAACGCCAAGGGGGTCTTAGTGTCCTGTGAGAATGACCAAACCCAGCTGGCACATCTGTCTTGGAGCCAGCTGGCTTTGGGTCTGCTGGATATGGAAGAAGCTTCTGGTGGCTGCTCACAGAAGCCACTCTTGTAGCACCCCCATGCTAAAAACCTGGTCATACAAACCCAATACATGTACAGTTCCAGATGAAATGCAGGGTTGGTATGCTACACCCTTGAATGTGGTTCCTTAACCTGTCCTAGAGCTGTGATGAGAGACTTTTCTCCTCCAATTTTCCAGTGTGTTTCCTGTTCCTTCATCATCCCTTCTATTTTTCTCATGCTAAGTGTATCAATACACTATCCTGACAATCTGTCTGAGGTTTTTTAGTTCACACTGGTAGCCACCATTTCAGTCTGTCTGCAGTACACCTTGTCCTACATTGTGTCCAATATGGCATTTCTGCACGAGCTTAGAAAAATCTTAATTCAGGACCGTGCAATTGGGAAAAAGCTGAAGGCAAGGAGTGCTAAAAGTTGAATAGATTCTGAAACTGGTCATTTTTGTCCATTAAATTAAAGCAATATACAGGTTAACAATATATGTTAATGGCTTGGAGAAGGCAGTTTCAGTTGCACTTCAGGGTTTTTCTGAGTGGACAGGTATCCACTATGCTATGCTAAGGAGCTCTGCTAAGAAACTGGGAAAGCTGACTCAGTGAAGTGTACATAGTCTTGTTTTGAGACACCATTTATCCAAGAAAGTTAACAAAGAAATAACTAGAAGAAAATTATTCGTAGGAAATCAAATTATGTGAAAGCTAAAGAAGAGATGAATATGTTTTCTTGTCCAAATATGAAGTTTTCTGGTAACTCAGAGGCTATCAACTGAGCAATAATAATTGATATTGCAGTCATAAACTAAAAAGAACTTGTACAGTGCATTTATTCACTTTGCAACTTTCAAGATAGTTCTTTGTACCACTGTTACCTTATTTAGAGCCTGAGTTTGTTTAGCTTCAGCTTCCTGCCAACAAATCTAATTAAATTTTCTATGCCTGATAAAATAATGTTTTCTAACTAACATCCTTTAAATGTTTGAAAACTGTCAGTGAACCACCTGCAAACTTTTATTAACAAACAATTAGATCAGAATCTATGGGTTTAGATTTCAGGGGAAAAAAAACCTTGTCAAGAATCCCTATGACTGTTCCTTTACATCTTTAATTTTTGCTTGCTATTTAGAATTGGAGATTTTAGAACCAAAAGGACTGATCCCATGTTGGACATATATGAAAGTACTGAAATTTTCCTCCTGTGAAGTTACATTTCTATTACTATTGCACCAACAAATTGGATAATAATGTCACCAGTTGCTTGTGTTTTGTTGATTTTCCTAATGACCAGAAGTCTTCTCTAAGCCACTGTTTTCAGAGATAAGGTTGCTGTACAGAAAATATAACTTGTAATTCATTTATTTTTCTTGCAATTGTATTGGGATAAACCTTATTCCACTGCAAAAGGCTTACTAAAGCACTCAGAGAACTACATAATAATTTTTCCCTATTGCTGAACACCTGAGTCATCTCCAAATGTGTGGATTATTTTCTTTCATTTAATTGTTAAGAATAATTAATGGATGGTTAAGAAAAACTAATCAAGATCTTCTAAAGTGTCATGTCTTCATTTAAGTTTTACATTTACATTAAGAGGCAAGTCATTTAGTAATTTTTAATCCCCATAAGCAGTGTCATCCTAAATTCCATTCTATCTTTAGCTGAGATATGTGTGATATGTACCAGATCAAGTACCTTGTTATAATGAAAGTGAATCACATCAAAACTATTACTAGTAAAAAAACCAAACAAACAAAACCACAAAAAACAAATGAACAAACAAAAAACAAAAACAAAAACAAACAAAAAAAAACCAAAAAAAAACCAACCAAACAAAAAAAAACCAACAAAACAAAACAAAACCATAGTTTTATCAAAAATGTTACTAAAATAAATCTAGAGGATGTTGTTTGTTTTTCTCCATAAACTACAATCACTGAAATAATTTTCGTTGCTGTTCTTCACTTATTTGTTCATCTTTTCGGTTGTAAGGTGTTCCTTATTTTGTCCAAGATTGGTATTCTGGTGAGCCAATAGCTAAGTAAGATGCATATGTGAACATTTTTAAATAGTGCCACATTAGCTGTCTTCCAACTCTGGAATGTTTCTAATGTCTTATGACTTATTGAAAACCAATTCACCTGATTCTTTTGAAGCTCTGAAATGATAATTACCTCACCAGTAAAAATGTATTGAGACAAGATGTCACATGCAATCATGGTAGACTATAGAGTAACACCTAGAGGGTTGTTTGTTGAGGTTTTTGTTTTGTTAGTTGGTTAGGTAGGTTTGTTTTGTTGTTTTTGTTTTTGTTTTTCTACAAAGTGGTTTTATTTCCTGGAACTGAAAAGAATGTGATCTAACATAAATTGTGCCAAAAAAAGAGCACATATATCAAAGCATAGCTGTTGATGCAGACTGCTAGAGTGAATTATTTGTCTTGTAGTAAGTATGAGTTCTGCTATTGACTCCCATCAAGACAGGATAATACTCCTCTTTTTTCTACAGTAAGATTTTGATATGTAAGACAGTTTGCTTCTCTAGAAATACATAGAGAGTGTTTTTTTAGCACTTCTATGGATTCTTTGTTCTACAACCTGTAAAGTTCTGTAGCTGGGGAGTTGCAGAAGGCCTAGGAAAAATATGCATTTACTTCATTGTTGAATTGTTTCATAAGACTACTGCTAGTAGTTTTACTCAACCAGCTTTCTGTAGCTGGCACACAATATAGTCATTATTTGTCTAATCTAACATAGTTTCTTTGACAAAAAACAGTTAATAACTATTGCTAAACCCAGTCTTATTTAAGATACAAGTATATTTGATTAATAAGCCTCATACAGAAGCTTTGTGAAATTGTTACTAAACACATAAAGAGAAACAGAATATTCTATCTGAAACAGCTAACTAGCCACAACTCTTAAAAAATGAAAAAATAAAAAGAAATAAAAGAGGAATGTTCTTCTATTGTTATTATTTCCTTGAAAGCAGAAAAGGATATGAAATTACAAAAGAGCACAATATTCTTGCATTTAGTGTCTTATTTTCTTGCAGGGTCATGAAAAACCCTATATTTAGAGATTGAGGTGAGTGCAAGCCTTTTTTAAGGGAATTGAAGGTCACAGCAGATGATTTAGTAGTTTTATTGCCACTGGGAAGAGAGCTCAGTGTAATGTCAAAATGAAACAGCAGTACAAGTGAAAACAAAAGCAATTATAACGTACATGATTTAGGGTCATGTTCCTGCATTACATTTCAAATCAGTTAAACTAAGCAGTCCTTGGATAGTGTTTGTTCCAAATCTAAATTTCCCTAAAGCTAATCTGACAAGCCTAGAAAGAAATCAATTCAAAAGTAAATGATAGCTTAAACAAAAACTTCAAATTTGGATAAAAAAATGTATCATTGAATTATATTAATTCAAGGCTAAATTTGTCATAGGAAAAATTCTTCACATATTCCCTAAACTATAATCTTGTTAAGGTTTAGATAAACATATATAATTACTTTCTCATTTTGAAATAAAGCTTCACTTACAAAATACAAGTGTGATCAAATTGGAAAATTTTGTTTTCAGCAACATCGATTCCTACTGGTTTTTAAGTAATTTTCTTAAAATCATCATCCAAAAATAATTCTGAAAAAATGAAAACTCAG